>OY019132.1:16339502-16519502 GCA_955652365.1 Eristalinus aeneus | reverse complement strand
TTTCCAGGCCTAAAACCACACTGATAGGGACCAACCAGGTTGTGCACAAATGCTATTGTCATCCCCCTCCGCTGTCGGGGCGTGAGCGCAAATTAGGCTGATGTTTCCGAATTTAGCCTTGACGCGTATTGTCATGAGGCGTTCACTGACAGGGTCGTAGCTCAAAGCTTTTTACCTAAGTCTGCCTCGAACAACAAATCCGCATCCGAATAAGCGTTGCCTTCTCTCTCTGTACCAATCGCTGTAGTATACGAGTATGTCACAGTTATTCATTCTTTTCTCGCCGGGTCCATCCCATCACACTTCCTGGATGGCGGTAATGTCTGCTTTGTAGCAGTGAAGAGCCTCCGCAAGTTGTTGTGCTGCACGTGGCCTGTTAAGGGAACTCACATTCAACGTGCGAAACCGACCAACGTTGCTCCGACCTTATCGGAGGCATATCGGAATTTCTGAACTATGTTATTTTTACGTGGTGAGGAAGTTACTTTCATGAACAACCCACAGGCTGGTAGACCAGGGACATTACTTAAGCTCCCGGGCAGAGGGGTTCGCTGCAAACATTGATTTACCACACAACGGGTGTTGTGATGGCTATCCAGGTGGCGCCGCGAGGAGCCTGTATGTCAGTTTGACTGGTGTTCTGACGATGATAGTGTTAGCAGCGCGCCTTTTTGAGTGCGATCAATAACTGTACCTCGCTTTTTTTATTTCCAATTTAATATTAATAATTGTAGGCGCTACAGTCCACAGGGGGACCAGGGCATAGCTTGTCCACCAACTACTCGTGTTGTGTGCGCTACTGTTCTCTCACGAGTAAAAGGAACCTAAAGTTTTTTGCCGATTCCGAACAGCGGAATTTGAGAAGCTTTCTTAGACAGTTATTACTCTTTGAGTGTTGTCAGCAGATCTAAAGAGGTGGTGCCGTGAAAAATTCGAAAAATTTGTGTTAAGCTGGGAATCGAACCTTGACCTGCTGCGTGTGAGCGTCGTACTCTACCCACTACGCCACGTCGGTCAATTTGTTTTAATTTAATCCAATGCTATTCTTATATACTAGCTAAATTTTCTTAAAACTAGCTTAGCATTTTGTTTACTTAAAAAAGTTAGTATTAATATAACACTTTTAAGTGCCTATCGTTATTTTTTCTTCTTTTAATCTTAATCTAAACTTAAATTATGCTAAGAAAACTGTAAAAAACTTATCTACATTTCGCTTTTTTCTTACATACTATAATTAACTATGTCTGTACATAGAAAGGACGTGTTTACCAGGGCGTTTTAGGTATTTATATGCCTAACACATGTAGTCCATATGTCGCGGTGCACCTTTTTAAAAAGTTTTTTATTTTTTTTATAACTCAAAAAAGTTGACCACAGACTGCCCAGCTGGCAATATTACGTACACATAACATAAAAGATAAGGACAAGTAAACGGCGGCAGTGGCCGAATTTAACACAGCCACCAGTACAGGTTACGGTATTTCCCAGACTCCTTCCTCACTCGGGCGGAGATCGCTCTACCGAACCGAAGCAGATCCTCGCAGCTGCGGGCTATGTTCGGTTCAGCTAAGTCTAATTATATAATAAGATTGCCTTTTCTTATTAATGAAAAATGGATTTAATATTTAATATTAAGAAAAATTGTCTAAAAGCTTAGTAATCTAATCTATTATGTATAAAAAATAAAGCTTAACCTACACCGGGGAAGGACTCACGTTGAACCACACTGGACAGCCATACACAATGACTGGCTGGACCAGGGCCGTGTAGCGGATCACTTTTATTTTGGAGTTAAGTTAGCTGCTGTAAAACAACCTACTAACTATAGCAAACGCTTTCTTGGCTTTATTTATAGCCGAAGCTGAATGAATGTTTTCATACAGAAACTGGTCTAACAAAATGCCAAGATATCGTACTACCGTCTTTACAGCTAATGGTTGTCCCTGTGGCTCCAAGATGCTGAACTTACGCTAGTTTTTTTTCGTATGCCTTGAGGCTTTGCACAACGGAGTCCTGAAGAGGATGGTTTCGCACTTCTGGTAATTGATATTCAACTTCCAGTCGTCGCAAAATCGCTAGATCGTTTCGAAGTCGCGTTGCAAGAGACTGTTAATGACCTCAATTTCCTGCGCTGTTCTGTATATGACCAAACAGTCAGCGAATGCTATCAGATGTCGTATGGAACCAATCAGATCACTGGTGAAGATAGTGAACACAATTGGTGAATTTACCGTACCCTGGTGGAGCCCATTATTTATTTTGAAAACATGAGTAGAGACTTTGTTGCCACAAAGTTATCATGTTATAGATCGTGTGAAGCAGTGTTTTGCTCATACCTAGTCTCACTAACTTAAGAAAGAGGCCTTCTAACGAATGCGTTTTCCAAGTCAACAAGGCAGGCCTCGGTGCACTGGATTTTAGCCTTGTTCCATTGAATGTCATAAACCAATTTGGAACACCTAGGGGTGGGAACACCTCGAATTTTACACGGCACCACCTCTTTCGACCTGCTGACAACACTTAAAGAGTAATAACTGTCTACGAAAGCTTCTCCAATTTTGCCGTTCGGAGTCGGCAAAAAAACTGTAGGTCTCTTTTACTCGTGAGAGAGCAGTAGCGCGCACAACACGAGTAGTTGATGAGCAGGCTATGCCCTTGCCCCTCTGTGGACTGTCGCGCAATATGAAATTAAAAATTACAACGTTCAGTATCATGCCCCGCCCTAAATCCAAATTGGTTATCCGGTATTATTTATTTGTCATCAATCCACTGGTATCGGGACTCTATTGACAATGTTTTCGAAAACTTTTCTTATGTAAGGGAGTAGATCTATCGACCGAAGTAGTAGTAGTAGGTTTTATTTTGTTTGTTAGTTTTTAAAACAGTCCACTGCACAATTTACAATTCAGACATTTGATATATTGATTTATGTAATATCAATAATCGTAAAGGGAAATAACAACAAAACCCTTCATTAAAAAACAAAACAAAACAAAAATAATAGTAATTAATAAATAAACTAATTGATAAATAATTAAATAAATATGTTTGTACGTGAATTAACAGATAAACAAACAAAACAAATAAAGAGGTACACAGACAAATAAATAATTAAATAAATAAATAAATAAAGAGATAAACAAATAAAGAAATGAATAAATAAGTAAACAAATACCAGGTATAACGGTATAAAGTGAGCGTCAAGATACAAATGTCTCGATAGGGAACATTTGTTGTTAACCAGCCCTTATTTGTTTTTTTTTTGTTTGTTTACTATGATATCTGTGAAAAATATTTAGTATACATCAAGTCATTGAACAGACAACATCATATTATTTCATCGTGTTAAAAATGTCGAATTGTACCAGAAAGTAATGATTTGCGGAAAGCATTAATTTTTTGTTTTCATTTGAAGAAAAGTGCTGCAGAGTCGCATCGAATGCTTGTCGAGGCATATTTTGATCATGCTCTATCAGAAGCAACATGCAAAATATGGTTTCAACGGTTCAGAAATAATGATTTTCATGTGAGAAATGAAGAACGTGGAATACCACCAAAAAAGCAAATGGCAGCAATGTTAAATGTTGCACAACAAATAATTTCTGACCGTTTAAAAGCTATGGACAAGATCCAAAAGTGTGAAAAATGGGTGAATTGAATGAGACAGATGGAAAACCTGAAAAGCACTTGTGAAATTTGGCTTCAAAGATACGAAAGAAAATCGGTTTTGCATCGGATTGTTACTGGCGGTGAAAAATGGATTTATTTTATCAATCCTAAATGGAAAAAATCATGGGTTAATCTGGGACAGCCATCAACAACGACAGCAAAACCAGATAAATTCGGCAAGTAGACAATGCTGTGTGTTTGGTGGGACCAGAAAGGTGTGTTGTACTACGAGCTCCTAAAACCTGGTGAAACCGTTAATACTGATCGCTACCGACAACAAGTGATCAATTTAAACTATGCATTGATCGAGAAACGACCAGAATGGGCCAGAAGACACAGCAAGGTAATTTTGCTTCATGACAATGCACCTGCACATAATACAATCAAAACACTTGGCTGGATGCATCTACCCCACCCGCCGTATTCACCAGACTTGGCTCCTTCCGACTACCATTTGTTTTCATCGATGGGACACGCATTGGCTGAGCAGTACTTTGATTCCTACGAGGAGGTCGAAAATTGGGTCTGATTGGTTTACTTTGAAAGACGAACAATTTTATTGGCGTGGTATTTACAAATTGCCAGAAAGGTGGTCAAAATGTGTAGACACAACAGTGGCCAATACTTCGAATAAAATGTTTTTACTTTCCCATTAATAATTACTGTTTTATTTTCAAAAAAAAAACACATTTCAAACCGGTACACCTGCTATAATAAATAATACATTAATGAATAAATAAATAAATACATTAAAAAAAATTAATATATAAATAAATAATGTCTTTAATAAATAAATAAATAAATAACTAAGATTGGTAGATAAAAACTAGAATAAATAAAGATCTATATAAATAAATACATAAGTTACATTTAGCGAGCTATGTATATAACTAAGAATTAATATAACATCAATCTGTAAATAAGAAGTTCATTTACGAGAGGATAATCGACTATAATACATCTGGCAAAAAATCGTTCGGTAAGTGCATGTATCCTGACAGTGATCAATTCAACATTAGCTCTGTTGTGCAAATCATGAGTAGAGTGATGCCAGGGGAGATTAAGCATCATTTTTAGTATTTTGTTGTGCTGTATTTGCAATCTTTTTATGTGGGATTTAGCGCAGCCGTTATTTTGTCTGCAAAATAACTTTATGCAAACGTTTTTTTTTGTCATTTGAAAGTGAGGATTTTCTATTTATAAAAGGATATAGCATTTTAATTGCAGTACCCGGTTTATCAATCGTATGTATTTGTAATGTGTTCATTAAAGGTAAGTTTTTTATGTAGAGAAACAGCCAAGTACTTCACTAACGGCTCCCACTGTATGTGTTGCATATTCTCTATTAACTGGTTAGAGGCAAAATAACAGGACTTTCTTTTTCTTGTGAAAAAAAAGCTTTTATCTTATCCTCATTAACTTTAATTTTCCATTTGCTGATGTATGAAATAGCTATTTCCGCAGAATTTTTTAAATTACTTTAAATGTTGAGAAAAAATTTATGTAACGAAAATATAGAAGAATCATCAGCGTACAGGGCGAAATCACATTCCGGTAAATAATGGAAATCAGACAGGTACAAGTTAAACAAAATCGGTGCAAGAACCCTGAGGCACACCTGCATCTACATTACACAGACAAGAAGTGCTACTATTGACTTGAACTTTGTAACATCGATTCGACAAACAACTTTGAATAACCTTGCAAATATACTTTGGAAAACGGAAACAGATCATTTTATACAATAGGCCATTATGCTACAATGTATCAAATGCTTTTTCAATATCTACTATTAGTATCCCAGTTGAATTTCCTATAGACCGATTTCTTTTAATGCTGTTGCATATTCTAAGAATTTGGTGGTTGGTGCTATGAAAGCGTCTAAAGCCAAATTGCTAATTTGGGAGTATATTTAGCTCATCGACAATTTTTAATATTTTGTCCTTTAAAACTTTTTCATAAATCTTACTTAAACTACTCAACAGACTTATAGGCCTATAACTAGTTGGTTCATTTGGGGGTTTTCCTACTTTTAGAATGGGTACTATTTTTGCTTCCTTCCAAGCAGCAAGGAAATATTGAATCTCAAAGCAAGTATTTATGAGGAAAACTAAATATGTGATGCTAGTCTTGTGTAAGTTTTTTAGGTAAATATTTCTTACCTTATCTAAACCGCCTTTTTTATTAAAAATGAGGCTATTTATGAAGTATTTTATATAATTGTCAGTAATGAAAAGTAATGGCTGGGTGATATGGGAACAGGGTAGGCACTGATTGGTATCAAAATGGCGATGCCCAGCTGTTGTAACTGTCTTCCAGACATCAATTGTGCTTATTCTACCTCCATGTTGGTAGCCACCGGGTACTGGCTGTTGTTCATCCGAACTCAACCTGCTAATCCTATAAGTGCGACCTCCGCCCAAGACGTATAAAAAAGGGCCTGGTCCTCCAGGTTTGGGGGTGTGCGTCAAATGCCTCGGATATGGATGGATACACTGTTGACGACCCACGCAAACGAAAGAAGGATAATGCTTTACGGATATGCACGTGGAATGTGAGGTCCCTAAACAGACCACGTGCAGCCGATTAACTTGCGGAGGCCCTGGACTGCTATAAAGTAGACATTACCGCGATTCAGGAAATGCGGTGGGATGGGCCGGGCAAGAGAGGCGTGATGAGTGAGTGGGACATATACCACGGCGACTGCTACAGGGAGAGAGAGACGCTTATTTGGATGCGGTTTTGTTGTTCGAGGGAGACTTAAGCAAAAAGTCTTAAGCTTCCAATACATAAGCGAACGCCTCATAACAATCCACATCAAGGCTAAATTCGGGAATAAAAGCCTCATATGCGCCCACATCCCGAGAAAGGAAAAAGATGACAGCAGTAAAGAGGACTTCAATCACTTCCTAGAAAGGACATACGATCGATGCCCCAGCTACGACACCAAGATCATTCTAGGAGATTTCAACGCTCAGCTGGGAAGAGAAAAAGTCTTTGCTAAAGTCATCGGAAGACACAGCCTGCACGCCAACACCTCCGGAAACGGACTCAGGCTAGTTGACTTTGGCTCGGGGTGAAATCTCTCTGTGGCCAGCACGCGGTTCCCACAACTCAATATTCATAAAGGTACCTGGCGATCACCTGTTCAATCAACAGTCAACAAGATTGATCATGTCGCGATCGACGTCAGACACTCCTCCAGTATTCTCGATGTCCGAACCTTCCGAGGTGCAAACATCGACTCGGATCATCACCTTGTTGTAGCCAAGGTAAGAACCCAGATATCGAAAGAGCAACGGAGTCGAGACAGGCCAAAACGGTTTGATGTCGGAAAGCTACAATCGCAGCCGATTACTAGAGCCTTTGCCGATTCTCCCTGAAACTATCTCGAAGTTCGACGCTGCCTGCACAAACAATAGAAGACAAGTGAAAACGTTGTCAAGAAGCTATCAAAGAGGCCGCCACTGAGGTGCTGGGTTTCACGTCACCACCCAGAATTAACCCATGGTTTGACGACGAGTGCAGGCAAGCGCACGCAGCTAAACAAGACGCCTATAAGGTGACTCTGCATCGAACAACGCGGGCTATTCGTGAAGTCTACGAACAGAGAAGAAGGGAAGAGCACCGGCTTCTCAGAAGGAAGAAGAAGGAACATGAGAAGCGCGCGGTCGAGGAAATGGAAAGGTGTTATGGCAGAAATGAAGTCTGGAAGTTTTACCGAAAGGTTAAACAGCTATCCGGAGGATACAAGGTTCGGACCAAAGCCTGCCGGGACCAAAACGGACAACTCGTAGTAGAGTCGCAGTCTGTGCTGAGAATCTGGAAGCATCATTTCTGCAGACTATTTAACGGCGATGACGGCCCAAATCCCGCTGTTAGGCAGAATCTTCAACTCAATTTGGACGATGATAGACAAGCATTCCGTCCCCCAGACTTAGACGAAATGAAGATAGCAATATCCGAGCTGAAGTCGGATAAAGCTGTTGGAGCGGGCGAACTGTCCGCAGAACTATTTAAAGCAGCTGGAGATGACCTGGTTGGGCGCATGCACCAGCTCATCTGTAAGATATGGTCAGAGGAAAGCATGCCCGATGAGTGGAATCTCAGCGTCGTTTGCCCGGTTCACAAAAAAGGAGACGCCTTTGACTGCGCCACCTACCGAGGGATAAGTCTCCTGAACATCGCATGCAAGATCCTCTCTGCCGTATTGTGTGAGCGTCTGAAGCCGTTTGTCCATGACCTGATAGGTCCCTATCAGTGTGGTTTCAGGCCAGGGAAGTCCACAATAGACCAGATCTTCACATTACGGCAGATCCTGGAAAAGACCCAAGAAATGCAAATTGACACTCACCACCTATTCATCGATTTCAAGGCTGCATATGACAGTGTCCATAGAGACGAGCTATGCAGTGCCATGTCTAGTTTTGGCATTCCTATCAAACTCGTCAGATTGTGTAGGATGACGATGGAAAACTCTCTCTGCTCCGTCAAGTTTTTAAAACAGTCCACCGTACAATTTACAATTCAGAGATTTGATATACTGATTCATGTAATATCTTTCTACTGGTAATATTAAAAAACAAAAAAACAACATACATACATTTTAAATAATTTTTCAATGCGAAGGGAAATGACAGCAAAAGACAAAAAAAATTAATTATTTAATTAATTAATAAATAAGTAAGTACATATGTTGGTACATGAATTAACAGATAAACATACATTATAAATGAAAAGGTAAATAGACAAATATATAAATAAATAAATAAATATATAAACAGCTAAATAAATAAATAGACTAATAAATGAGTAAATAAATAAATAAATATATATATATATATAAATAATACATAAAATAATAAACAAATAAATAAATATAAAAATTAATAAATAAATATAATAAAAGTAAATAAATAAATGAAATAAATAAATAAATAAAAACTGAGATAGGTAGATAAAACTAGAATAAAAAAAGATCTATGATAAATAGGTAACATTCAGCGAGCTATGTATATAACTAAGAATTAATATAACATCAGTCTTCAAATAATAAGCTCATTTACAAGAGGATTATGGGCTAAATACATCTGGTAAAAAATCTTTCGGTAAGCGCATGTATCCTGACAGAGATCATTTCTACATTAGCTTTGTTGTGCAGTTCACGGGTAGAGTGATGCCAGGGGAGATTAAGCATCATTTTTAGTATTTTGTTGTGCTGTATTTGCAATGTTTTTATGTGGGACTTAGCGCAGTCACCCCATACTTGACAGCCGAACAACAAAATTGCCTGCAAAAAAACGTTATGCAGAAGTATCTTGTTGCCATTTGAAAGTGAGGATTTTCTATTTATAAAAGGATATAGCATTTTAATTGCAGTACCCGTCTTATGAAGCGCATTTATAATGTGTTCATTTAAGGTAAGTTTCTTATAAAGATAAACACCCAAGTACTTCACTTACGGCTCCCACTGTTTGTGTTGCCTGTTCGCAATTAACTGGTTAGAGGAAAGATAACACGACTTTCTTTTTCTTGTTGAAAAGATATCTTTTATCTTATCATCATAGCAGGATCATCAGCGTACAGGGCGAAATCACATTCCGGTAAATGGGAGAAATCAGACAGGTACAAGTTAAACAAAATCGGTGCAAGAACTGACCCCTGAGGCACACCTGCATCTGCATTACACAGACAAGAAGTGTAACATGTGACATGAACTTTGTAACATCGATTTGACAAAAAAAAACTTTGAATAACCTTGCAAATATACATTGGTAAACGGAAACAGATCATTTTATACAATAGGCCATTATGCCACAATGTATCAAATGCTTTTTTAATCTCTATGGTAGTATTAGTAACCCAGTTGAATTTCCTATAGCACGATTTCTTTTCATGTTCTAAGAATTTGGTGGTCTAAAGCCAAATTGCTCATTTGGGAGTATATTTAGCTCATCGATAATTTTTAATATTTTGTCCTTTAAAACTTTTTCGTAAATCTTACTTAAGCTACTCAACAGACTTATTGGCCTATAACGAGTTGGTTCATTTGCGGGTTTTCCTGCTTTTAGAATGGATACTATTTTTTGGCTTCCTTCCAAGCAGCAGGGAAATATTGCATTTTTAAGCAAGCATTTATTAAGAAAGCTAAATATGTGATGCCAATCTCGGGTAAGTTTTTTAGGTAAAGATTTCTTACCTTATCTAAACCGCCTTTTTCATTGACAATGAGGCTATTTATGAAGTACTTTATATAATTGTCAGTTATGAACAAGATAAAGTTCCATGCTATCGTGAAAAGAGAGACAGGTCACTGGAGGAAACATCTTTCCCAGCACCCAAAAGACCGAAGCGCGGGAATAGCGGCCAGGTCAGTGCGGACAAGCGCTTTAGCGATGTCCTAAAGGGAACTCTAGTTGCGATGGTGGATTACTCGGATCCAGACGGCAGTATCCGATTGGATAAATGGAGAAAGGTGGAATGCAAACTTGCTACCGCTTTCTTCGATATCCTAACGGAGACTCCGGGACCGTCCCCCAACGACGAAGACGGAGGCTGGTACCAGGGCCACGTTAAAGTGCTTTCCTGCGCTGACGCGGAGTCGGTAATCCTTTTAAAGAGGGTCATCGACCGTATCGGTGAGGTATGGCCTGGCGCCAAGCTGGAGGTCCTGGATCTTGATAAGATCCCCAACAGACCGAGAGCTCTGGTCAGACTACCAGCCGAACCTGCTGAGCCGGATAAAATCCTGCGACAATTGCAGCTATGCAATCCAGGACTCAACACCTCGGACTGGAAGGTGGGAAGGATAGATGAGCCCAAAGGAGACATGAGGACTTTCATCCTGGTCATCAACGAGGAATCACACACCTCGTTAGTCGACCAGGATTTTAAACTCAGATATGGTCTTAACAAAGTCCAACTATATGTCTACAAGAAAGACTCGGAGCAGGCGGCGGCCTCAGCTGTTGCCCTAGAAAAACCGTGCACAAGTCGGGACGCAATCGCACGCACATCCAAACACGGATCTGGTCCCTCTTGAAATCCTAACAATTTGCTCGCTACCCGAGGAGTCACGCGAAACTGCGGTCTCTGAGTCGGAGACGGACATCCCTCTTACTACTACTCAATCCAACCGACGAGAAAGACGATCAATCGTCTGACTCGGACTCCATGGGCGATACCACGGTGGTGGAGGTCTCTGAGACCAAACGCAATGCTGCAGGTGGTACAGATTAACATCCACCACTCAAAGGCGGCCTCCGCTAACTTCCTCTTGCGGTTAGCAACTACGAGGGAGGACATAGTCCTTATCCAAGAGCCCCGGATTGTCTATGACAGGATCCATGGCTTAAGGACTCCCAACTACAAGCTGCTGCATTCGACCAAAGAAGGTAAACCAAGGGCTTGTATCCTCGTAAAGTGTTCTCTAAATACTTTCCTCTTCTCCAACTTCAGTGATCCTGATACAACCACTGTCAACCTGGAGTTGAAGGACACCCGATTCTGGATCATCTCGGCATACCTGGCCTACGATAAACCAGCTCCGATGGAGTTGTTCATGACCGCAAGCATAAATGCGGTCTCAAAAAAACGCTCGCATCTTGGTAGGATGTGACGCTAACGCACACCATCAAATATGGGGTAGCTCCGTTACCAACGCAAGAGGTGAGTCCATCCTTGAATTTATTTTAAGCAATAAGCTTAATAGCTGTAATAAAGGTTGCGACCCTACCTTCGCCACTCGCAATGGACAGGAAGTTCTTGACCTTACTCTTGTCTCTGATAACTCTATCAATATGATCCATAATTGGAAGGTATCCAGTATGCCTTTCTTTTCCGACCACTGCTACATACAGTTGGACATCATGGATCACTCAACTCAAAATTTACCATATAGGAATGTCAGGAGAACAATCTGGCCCCTGTAGAGGGGATGCCTAAGGCGCACTCTGCGCTCCTTCCACATCCCCCCAGTAACACCAGAGACCTCGATGATCTAGTTGACCTTTTCACTCTGAAGTTGAACAAAGCTCTCGACATGGTTTGCCCGGTCACTAAACCCAAGGGCAACATTAAACCATCTTGGTGGAATGTCGAGTTAGACAATTTGAGAAAGAACAGGCGACAATTATTTAACAAAACTAAGTCCACAAGATTGGATACTGACTGGGACGCCTATAAACAATCCCTCAAAGCGTATAAAACCAAAATCAAGAAATCCAAATCGGAATCTTGGAGACTCTTCTGTGGCAAAATAGAAGAAGTTGGTGAAGTCTCGAGACTCAGAAAAGTCCTCTCCACCAGTCCAACCATACCCTGCTTCTACAAAAGGCAGGATGGTGAATGGACTATAAGTATTCTACTCGGACCCTAAGTATTCTACTCGGCACATATTTTCCAGGCAGTACGGAGGAATCTTCGCTGGCTCAAAAATCAACCATTCAACAAAGCTGCCTCCTTCATCTTGTCACAGAGCGCAAGATACTCTGGGCCACTCGGAGTTTCAAACCGTACAAGTCACCTGGACCCGATGGCATTACACCTGCGGAACTCCTGCAGTCCTCAGAGTTAATTCTCCCATGGCTTGAGGTCATATTCAACGGTTGTCTCCGCTTTTCATACATACCAACTAGTTGGAGAGAAGTTAAGGTAGTATTCATACCCAAAGCGGGACGAAGCTCTCATGTTCAACCTAATGAGCCCCATTATTTTATCCTTGTTAAGATTTGAAATATGCTATGTGTCAACATTAGATGCTAATCCTTTCTTTCTCTTTTGCTGTCAAACCTTGAACACTTGAAGTAATAAATAAGTCAGTCTTGACATAACTATCACATGATTACGATCGTTCCTTTCTTTTGCTCCTAAAAGTTTTACAGGTTATGGGCCCAGACACGCGGTGAAATTCAAAGTTTTATAGCGTTATTCGGTTTTTTTGAAATTATAGATATACTTTAAAGTATTTAATTTTGTTTGTTTATAACGCGGATTATAATTTACTTTAATTTCTTTTGTGTTTGGACAATAAAAACTGCAGTGTAGAGAGCAATGGTTAATTTGGAAGTTCCAACTCAAAGTTTTGCTTAAAGCAAATGAGTTATAGGAAATTGTTGATGGAACATCTGCAAGACCTATCGTTAAGGCTGAAACAGCAGCAGCGGATTCTGAGATACTTAAGAAGTGGATCAGATTGGATAGCAAAGCGCAGAAAGTAATTGTCACATTGATGGGGCAGGAGCCGATGCTGCATATAATGGGATGTGAAACGGCATTCGACATGTGGAGTAAACTCGAAAATGTGTATGAGCAAAAATCCAAGACGTCAGTGCATTTGTTGCAGCAGAGGTTTTATAGTTTTACCAAAAGTGAAGAGGATAATCTATCGGTGCATATATCAAAACTTCAAAAAATCGTTCAACAACTTCAGGACCTTGGTGAAAATATTTCGGAGACTATGGTTGTAACTAAGATATTAATGACCCTACCAGCCACATATAACCACTTCTATAGTGCGTGGGAGTCCACAGCAGCAAGCGAACAGACCTTGAAGAACTTAACTGCACGCCTTTTGATGGAGGAATCGAATGACTATGCAGAATGAAGCGGAATGTGAAGCTCTCATGACAAGAAAAGGTCATATAAAGTCACATAAAGTTACACGTGGTAGAGACAACAACGAAATTAAAAAATCAGGAAAGTGTTTTATCTGCAAAAAAAACGGGGCATTGGAAAGCAGATTGTCCCGTAAGGCAGAGAGCAAATAACAGTGCTAGACATGCAGTCCAAAAGGGAGAAGCTTTCATATCTCAAACACATCATTTTAAAACAACAGAAGAGGACAGCTGGTTTCTTGACACGTGATCACATGACGTCCAGAAAAGAGTGGTTTGTTTCGTATAAAAAATTTGACAGCCCAATTAACATACGAGTTGGAAACGGTGAAACTATTTATGCATACGGTAGAGGTGATATTAACATTCTAGCCTTCAACAAAGTGAATTGGATCGAAAAGCACATATCCAATGTTTTATTTGTTCCTGAAATCAAACTTAATCTCTTTTCTGCAAGTTGTGCACTTGATAAGGGGCTGCAGATGATTTCGAATAAAAGTGAATGCCAGTTAATTAAAAATGATAATGTTGTTGCTGTTGGTTTACGCAAAAATAAAATGTTCAAGCTGCTGTTTAAAGTGTTGTTGAATGATGATTCTCAGGTGAATAGTGCTATTCAGGATACTAATCAAGAAAAGAAAAATGACCTACAAATGTGGCATGAGCGACTCTGTCACCAGAACATTAACTACGTGAAAAGATTTCTTAGATTAAAAAATATTCCTTATTCAGAAGATTCATTATTCTGTACCGCTTGTGCAATGGGAAAAAGCCATCGATTGCCGTTTGCTAGAAATGTAAAAAGAGCGTCATTGCCAGGTGAGCTAATTCATTGTGATCTTTGCGGTCCTATGCATGAAGCCTCGTATGGAGGCTCTAGATATTTTCTTTTAATGAAGGATGATTGCTCAAGTTTTCGCCATGCTTATTATATCAAGTACAAAACCGAGGTAACAGCATTGATGAAGTTATATATAGAACAAGTTAAAATCGACACAGGTTGTTCTGTCAAAGTTCTGCGTACTGATAATGGGCTAGAGTTTGTCAATAAAGACATAGAATCCTAACTTAGGTCTTATGGAATATGCCATCAAAAAACCGTCCCTTACACTCCGCAACAGAATGGAAGAGCAGAACGAGACATGCGGACAATAGTGGAAGCAGCTAGAACGATGTTGTGCGCTAAAGGACTTAATGTAAGACTTTGGGCCGAGGCAGTACATACTGCAATTTATGTACTGAATAGAACTTGTCCAAGTCCAATTGAAGGAAAGACTCCCTTCGAAGTTTGGTTTGGCAAGACATGTAATTTTTTAGATTACAGAGAATTCGGTTGCGAGGTGTTCATGCATGTCCCCAGTCAAAAAACTAAAAAGTGGCATCAGAAAGCTAAAAAAGGGATTTGGGTTGGTTATGTAGATAATACAAAAGGCCATCGAATCTTTTTAAATGAAACCAAAAAGGTGGAAATTTCGCGCGATGTACTATTCAACGAATATTCGAACAACATATCAAGTCCCAAAGCAGAAGTAGCTGATTTTGAATAGACTTCGTCAACTCAAACTTTATTGAAAACTTATGTTAATACACAGTATCTTTTTAAATTAATGCCGAATAAACACCTTTGCATTACGCGTTCATAAAAAATTGTTGTATTTTTACTTTTTTCGCATAGAAAATACATTTTGAGACACTTCGCACTTATTCACAATTGATTATTCTTCCACAATCTCACTTTATTAATATTTGAAACTATAAAGAAAAACTTCCATAAAGAAACCAAACTAATATTAATTACAATGCAAAATCATATGAAAACAAACAACGATGTCACTCTGATAAGCCATCTTGGATTTTGTTTTTGTTTACTTTTGATGACACATGCGCAAGATATTACCTTTATATCTGTACCGTGGTTCAATATCACTTGCAGAGCATTTGCACTAAATAAAACTGTCTCTAAATCTGAATTAGATGCTAAATGTGAGGAATATGTTTTGATTGGCGATTCAGAGAAATCCAGTGCATGTCGCTTATGGAAGAGGGGATCACAAAAAGTTATTAAAAGCATACACTTTGGTTTTATAGAGGAGTTTTCTAAAGAAAAAAATTAAATGATGGGCATAGACCGCGGAATCATTTAAAGAATGTAATTAAGATCGCTCTACAAACAAGTTCATTTTCAGATCCAACAAATTAAAATGAAGTTAGGAAACCAACGAATGCTGTCAAATGGCATAAGGCTATGAATAAAGAGTTTAAATGTCTTTTAAAACATAGTATTTGGACACTGTGATTTACCTAGCGTAAAGCTATTTGATGTCCATGGGTATTTCAAACAAAACGCAAACTAGATGAAGTGTCGACCGTTAGAAAGCTAGATTAGTGGCTCAAGGTTATTCCCGAAAATATGGAGTTGATTGAAAAGGACTTACAGCTTCATCATCTGGATGTTTCAACGACATTCTTAAAAGGAAATTTAGAGGAAGAAATTTATATGAGTCAGCCAGATGGATTTGTTGATATGAGTAAAAAGGCAAAGTATGTATACATAATAAAGCTATATATGGGTCAAATCAAGCAAGGAGACAATGACACAAAATTGAGGATAAAACATTTAAAAACTTGAATTTTACATAACCAAATTATGACCCATGGATATATTAGGTGTGTTCCCGATCTCGTAAAAATAACACAAAGCAACACAATGTCCGTCTCTGTATTCTGAAAAAAAGGTGTTTTACATCAATTGATCGCTCTCTTGAGGGAGTAAAGAAATTTTTGTGTGTATGTTTGTCATTTTCTGTCAAATAAATTGGTGTGTGTACAGAGATAAGTGAACATTTAACCATTATCTCTGTGTATGTGACACAAATCTTGTTGTTGTTTTTTTTTCTGTATCGAAAAGCGAATTTGATATTTCTTAATGACATACTTTACACATTTAGTTTATTCGCAGATGCGTTCCCTTACTTTTCCTTTTACTTGGAGAGATTTATCCCCACTCCTTAACAAATTACAGACTTCAGAGTTTAGTACAGAAAGTAGTGGGTAGAGTGCGACGCTCACATGCCGAAGGGTCTAGGTTCGATTCCCAGCTCAATAACAATTTTTCGAATTTTTCACGACACCACCTCTTTGTCTGTCTGTCTAAGAAAGCTTCTCAAATTTCGGCGTTCGGAGTCGGCAAAAAATTGTAGGTCATATCTACTCGTGAGAGAACAGTAGAGCGCACAACACGAGTAGTTGATGAGCAAGCTAGGCCCTGGTCCCCCTTTGGACTGTAGCGCAACAATTATTTTATTATTATTTTTTAAACCCTCGAAAAAATAAAGTTGCAAAATACCCATTTATTGCCAACTTGAGTTCATCATCATCCGAAAATCATTTACCACGAACACAGTTTTTTTCAAATCCGGAAACAGGGAATAATCACTAGGGGCAAGGTCTGGACTATAGGGTGGGTGTTGGATTTTGTCGAAACCACGATCAGCAGCCGTGGAACAGCAAAAGCAAAACACCCCTCTTTTCTTTTTAACTTAATCCCGCAAGCTGTGTAAAGTGGAAGCGTAGGATGTGACGTTTTTGGTTTCACCTCTTTTTTTGTACCCAATGAGCAAGATTCCCTTTGAGTCGCACAAAACTGTGGCCATGGCCACTGTGGCTTTGAACTTCTTCGAGGGATCTGTTCTTTATATATGCCACTGCATGGACTCTCGTCTGCTTTCAGGGTTGGTGGTGGTGAACCCATGTTTCGTCCCCAGTAACAATTCGATCCATAACACCGTCCGCGTTCTCACTACCCATCTCTAAAAGCTCTCTACAGCATGCGATTCTCACTTTTTTCTGAGGCGCTGTGAGAATTCGTGGCAACCACCTTGCACTGACCTTTGAAAAATTAAGATAGTAATGAAGAATGGTGTGAATGGTACCAGTTGAAAGCTTGGTGATCTCTGCCATCATTTCACATTTATTCGGGCATCCTAAAGAACAAGTTTTTCGACTTCTTTGATGCTTTCTCCCGTACAAGTAGTAGCAAGGGCGCCGGAGCGGGGATCGTCTTCAATGCTTTCTCTGCCTCTCTTGAACTCACTTGATCACTTTTGCACAGTCGATAATGAAGGTGCGGAACCCTGGCAAACAGCCACCATCTCTTCATGAATATTTTTTTGACTTTTTCCTTGCTTAGTGAGAAATTTAATTACAGCGCTATTCTCAAATTCACCATCATCGTCTCAGTTGCCATTATGATTCTGTTTAACTAGAGATAAAACACGAATTAATAATCACATTTATATGAAATTTTACATGAATGCTCTAAGATAATAATATTACTTGATAAATGAGTCAATTAATATATATAACCAGAGCTTCACCCTGATATGATAGAATATACTGAAGGCCCTTCGTAGTTGTTGCATAGTAATAATACTGTTCACCAGATCAAGAACTACCTTTCTAAAGCTATGAAATCCGTGACTTAGGACATCTAGGGTTTCGTATTGAACTCGAAATCGAATTAAATCTCGAGATTCTCTCTAATTGTCAAACGCCTTATATATGTAAATAAAATTTTAGCAAAGTAATGCCGGACAGTAAACTTTCTAAAATAACAATAAAAGTTAGGCTTAAATTGGAAGACGTACAGAAATATCAGGAATTGATTGGATAACTCATGCATCTAGCAGTATTCAATAGACCCAGATATCGCTTTCAGCGTCAGTTCTTTAGTTCAATGTATAAATAATCCAAAAATAAAGCATTGGAATGTTGCGTCTTATGTACTACAATATTTAAATTCTAAAAAACTGCAAAAATAATTTACAAAGGTCTTCATTTTCTTTTAAGGGTTACGTTGATGCTATATGTGCCGAATGTTATAATAGGAAATCTCAAATGGAATAATTTTGTTTTCTTCTTGCAGAGCCCGCATTAAGTTGGGAGTCGAGGAAACAGCAACATCTAGTTCAGTTGCTAAGTATATCGCTCACTCAGAAGCTTAATCATTTCCTTTTCTACTACAGAAATATTTTGCGATAGTCAAAGCGCGCATCATATAGCTAACTATGGCGGAAAATATTCTCGGACAAAACATATTCACTACAAAAATCACTTCATAAAAAAAGCAATAGAAAAGTTGAATTCAGTTGAATTTACACACCTTCAAACAGATCAGATGCTAGCTGATGCTCTAACCAAGGTTATTCCTAATCATAAACACCGACATTGATTCACAACTTTGGGAGCATAATTTTAAAAGTAACTAGTTTTAAAATTGAGGAAGCGTGTGAATATTTTGATTTAAAGCTAAATAACTTGAATTAATAACATTCTTGAACCATAACTCAATGGCCTTGATGCAGCATTTGTAAAGTTTTCTTGCGCACCGAGCTTGGTAACACCACACTTGTTTTTTTCCATTTCCAACAAAAATACACTGTGTTCGAATGAAGTATGGCTGCAGATGAAATTCAATTGGAAGTAATATTGTTACCCATTCATTGCGATGACGTCGGGTTTTTGTAGGAAAAACATCGAGTTGGTATTCCTGTAGAGTTGATATTTCTAGACACGAACCTTTGCATTTGTCAAAATTGATATCGAAACCCACAGGTAATCTTGAAAGTGCAACGACGTTAGTGTGTTTATCTGTTGGTCTACAACGGATTTCGCAATAGTAATATAACAATAATAGAGTTATAGCCCAGCGGTGTAACCGACCGAATGTGGTCACTAAAGTCTTACGGGATGTCAGAGAACTGAATTTCCGTCTACAGATATATTGATGTAACTTAGTGAAGCCATATATCGGTGTTGAGTTTCATTTATATTCTTTGATGTAGTTGGCAGACCAATCAACTGCAAGTATGTTGCGTTTTCCACAAATAGGTGGTGTTTTGTTTCTCAAGGCATCCAGTGAGGCTGCAAGTTGCAAAAAATTATTGACGAATTTATTGTAAAAATTTACCTAGCCCAGGATGGAAGGAAGCATGTACCCAATTCGGTACAAATATGTAACCACAGTTTCCCTTAGGTTTGTTACACTATAGCGCGACAGTCCACAGGGGGACCAGGGCCTAGCTTGCTCATCAACTACCCATGTTGTGCGCGCTACTGATCTCTTACGAGTAGAATGGACCTACAGCTTTTTGTCGACCCTAAACGGCGAAGTTTTGAGAAGCTTTTTCTTAGACGTCGTTACTCTTTGAGTTGTCAGCAGGTCAAATTCAAGGTGTTTAATCATGAAATGACAACAGTAAAATTTTTAAAACCTGAAGTATCAATGACATTTGTACTTGCGCCAGTGTCTTCTGAGTGCGGAAGTTTTTCACTGATAGAATATATTCTGAGGCATAAATATTCTGTTCGCGTTGTGCTTTCTACTTAAAATTGATTTGACATACCGGTGCTATATGACTTTCCTTTTCGCATTTTCGGCACGTTGCCTTAAGGAAATTAAACTCATCGCGAGGGTGATGTATCTAGCACCCAGAACAGGATTGCTTTCGGTGTTGTGAAATGTTCTTATTGCTTGTTTTTTCATAAAATGCTTGTTCATGATTTACATACATATACAGTCGGTTTTGTTTACCACGATCCAAATAGCTTCTGAAGGAGTTTGAGAACCGTACCAAGATAGAAGAAGCAGTAACTTAATCCACTAATTTCTTTTCTTTCTAATTCTAAAAGACTTTCACATTGCACAATTTATAGAAATTAGTTTTCTTTATTCCGAGCATCAGATCGATACAGTATTGAGGTAGAACTAGATTCAATAGGTTTGGAATATCCTTTTTTAAATATTTAATATTTAATACAGCAATTCTAAGATTGGTTGTAGTTAATACTTGGACTCATAAGTATATATACTATATGTTGTTTTCATGAGTCATCAACGAGTAATATATCATACACATGCATATACCATACCATTTACCATACACATATAACATTTATGTTGCACATAACATTCTCAAGGTCATTGCTCCCATAAAACATATAATATGAAGCTACAAGTAATGTCACTCTATCAGATTTACGGTCATATTCAGTAGCAACAATGAACGATCAACAAAGCAAATACACAAATATTCATCCACATAACTTTTATTCAAAATAATCATAAGTAATATTATTAAATTCATATGAATTATATTGAATATAGAAATTCTGAGTTACATGTTGGTATGTCATAGTACTTTAAAGACTTCTTTCGAGGAATAGTTAACGAACAGTCGAGTCAAATAAGTGAAATCGGAAGCAATTTAAATCCACAGCATACGGAAGCTGCCAATAAGCAAACAAAACATCGGCACTATTTGTTTCCAATTTTAGCCTACTAGATGAATTAAAGTAATTACGCGAATTTCAATTCGAATGGAAACTCAACAATAATAATTTTTGCTCTAAAAAAATCAGCTACCAAGAATCTACAATCCTCTTTTAACTATTATAACTATCAAAACTTCTTTTATGACCACGTAATTCTCAACCTCCTCCTTAACCCTTGGAGATAGGTATGGTTCAAGGAAACAAAAGCACCGAAATTAAAAAAAAATTATTATATATAATTTTTATAATTATATAATGGCGCACACTAAAGGAATGGTTTATACCCTTAACTGACTGCAATTAAGAACAGAACACAGAACGGGCCGATGGTATACAGGAAGAGAGGGAAATAAGGTACCGATGCACATTGGTTTCAAATGCCTGTGGATTGTAATGGGGGGAAAAAGTTGGACGGGGAAGAGCATTACATAATTGTGTGGTGCGGCTGAAAAACGAGTCTCTAAACTTAACTGTACGTCCAAGAATTTGCTTAAGGGTGAACGGAGGAGCATTCCTAGCGAGGTGGGTATTGCGGGTGAATTCTTAAAGGATCTCTCCTTTGAAGCTGTCTGACTCGTTAGAGCATTTTTTGTTGCAATAGCGATAAACTATTGATAGAGATGTAACATTTCGTCAATGTTGTACGCCTTAAATATTGTTGACAGGTCAAAGGGAGTGAAATATTTCTTGCATCACCTTAAGAAACGTAGACATATCGCTGCATTTTTTGCGATCTCGAATATGTGACCATTCCAACTAAGTGTTGAGTTAATACACCTACCGAGGATGAAAAGACGTTCAGTTTCAAGAACGCAGGAGCCATTCATAGATAATGGCACATAATATAATATATCATACTCCGAATACATTGGAGCGATTAACATCCAAAAACCTCTCCGTCTGAATGATGCATTAGAGACATTTGTCCTTAAAATAGATGCTAGTCTATTATGCTCTAAGTGCTGTCCTTTATTGAGATAGCCTTCCTATTGTTTCGTATAGCCAAATTCAGAATAAGTGAGATGCCGATTTAAGCACTCCAAGCACTATAACGAAAACAAATATGAAGAATGTGAACGTAGATGCACTTTCCAAAATAAATCCGCATGAAATTAAATTAGTTGATAATGATTTAATTCTGATTTTAAAAACTCAAATTAACATTTATTATTTCACTTCGGAAAAACAAAACATTCAATAGAAATCACACTACCATCCACACAAAGGTATAAGAAAAAAAAAGCATAACCTCATTTTTCAAAATCATTTTAATCTCAATAATTTTAATGACATTCTTGTAGAAGGTCAAATATTTTATGACACGATAAAGCAAAACTCTTAATAGTTCTAAAACATTAAATAAACTGAAGTTCATAAGATGCTAAACATTGTTAAAAGATATTGCAAGCGAAAAGAAACTAGCAATTTTATTCGAAATGGAATACTTACGAAATAACCAGTGGAGTATAGAAGAGCTGTATAAGGAAATGTGGATCAATTTATATACTCCAAAATTAAAGGAACGAATTAATCATTTCATAAACAATTCTAAAGAGGTTTAATGTGGGGAAGTGTATAAAAAATCTTCCCAAACCAATTTTCAACGGAAACCCCATCAAAACTATTCTATATAATACATATTAGTATATTTGAAAGTACCTGCTTGTAACAATCATTAATAAATTTTAGAAAGCCCTATAAAATTAATGGGAAGAGCATGAATCGAGTTTAAAGTAGTCATTACTCTCTATTTTACCCAATTTGGACAAAAAAAATATTACAAGAAAAATTTTTGTCGAACTTAAATATATAAGTAAAGTGAAGTTTATTTATAATTATTATTCATGCAATCCTCCTATGCACTTTATATAATTTACAACTTTGCATTTTCATTATTCTTTGTTTTTAATTATATATATGTGTGAACTCATGTTAAATGATTCAATGATTCTTTTATACTAGTGTTTTTAAAAGGGCTGTCCATTCCAAAATCGATCAAAGAAGGATTTAGAAAAATGAACTTAAATAGACCAAATGTTCCACTGACAGGTGAACAAAACTTCAAAAAGGAAATAAAAGGAGATGAAAATTATTTTACATACAGGAAGATTCACTCAGTCGTTCACAGATATTCGCAACGGAAGGACGTGTTTCGGCTATAGTGAGTGGTTTCCATAGCAACCGAATAAACAAGCTTCGGGTTTTCATGCGAAAAAAAATTCTGACAAAATAAGTAAAAGTAACAATAAAACCATATCAAACAATAAAATTCAGAATTTCCCAAAAATGGGAACCGAAAGGAAAAACATGGTTGATGAAGTGGAGTGTGTAGATATGGAGGAATCTTCCACCATATCTACAAAAGACTTTTCTGACTGCGAGAGCAGCACTAATTGCAGAAAAAGAAAAACATAAAAGCCGAAAACAGTCTTGGTTGACCGGCAATTTAAACTTAGTGACGCTGCAAAAAAGCAGCTATAAGAGGAAGCCAGCAGTAGAAAGAGAAACCGCTACGCCAAGCTGGCTTCCTCTGAGGAACTTGCAGCCGAAGAAATTATGCTTGCTGAAAAAATAAAGCAAAGAAATGAGCTGGAGGCGTTTATACAAGCCCTCCAACAAAAGCTTGAAGCCAAACGGGCTCAGCAGCAGCAACAACAACAACAACAACAACCGCAGCAGCAGAAACACCAAGAACAGCAGAAAAAACAACAAAAGCAGCAGCAGCAACAACAACTGCAGCAGCAGCAACAACAACAACAACAGCAGCAACAGCAACAAGAACAAGAAGAAGCAGCAGCAGCAGACACACCATCAGCAGCAGCAGAAGCAGCAGAAGCAGCAGGAGCAGCAGCTTAAAAAGCAACAACCGAAGAAGAATCAACGGGTGCCGCCGATCAATTTCAGTGGGATGGAAACTGCTGATACAATTCAGGTATGTGAGTTGTCCGTGGGGGACGACTTTTTTCTTAAAAACAAGGGAAATGAAAAGCAAGCAGTCCACTGCTTAACAGAGGACAGCTCTAAAAAAGTTAACAACTCCATAAGGAGTTGCTTAAAAATTATTCCAACAAAAAAACATAAGTGGTTGATCCGAGGCCGATGCCGAGAATTCCAGCCACAACTGTTACGCCGGTCGTTTCGTACGCCAATATGGCGTCAGGTAGGCGACCGGCACAATAGACATTGCCGAAAGTAACGCCATCACAGGTGGAGGTCCCAAATATGGGATTAGCCGAACTGTTCGGTATGGTGGCATCGATGATGGCCCGTATGGAGCAGTTCCAAAAAGATCTAGCGCGAATGGAGCGAGTCCTTTCGTCGAGACCCGCTGGGTCAAGTGCGTATCCAATATAATGGATACGCCAGCGGCTGGAGACCTCTCGATCCTTGCGGTGAATGTAAATTCACTCGTCAGGATCGAGGGAAGGTTGACCTTGCTTCACCTTTTGGAGTCCCATAAGCCTGATGTGTTGATGGTTAGCGAAACCAAGCTAAACCGGAAGCACGTACTCAGATACAAAGACTACACAGTCATTCGAAGAGACCGCCCCCGCTCCACACAGGCGGGCGGTGTCGCTCTCTTCATTAAAAAAGGCTTACGCTATAAAATCGTGTATTGTGGTGAGGTGCGAACCTTCGGTGCACTGGAGTCCTCGATTGCGTGCATTTCTCTCCAAGGTGGAAGAAAACTGTACGTAGTCGCGGTCTATGCTTCAGATGCACCTCAGTCCGCAAATTTTATCTCAGAGTTCGGGACTCTCTTCCGAAAGCTTCGGCTTTGTTCGGAGGAGAACTATTTTGTCATCGCCGGAGACTTGAACACGAGGCACGAGGAATGGAGCAATACTGTTCCAAATCTAAGGGGAAATTCACTCTTTGAGTGGATGGCGCGGCACCCTATTGAGTTCAAGCTAAATTTGCTTGCAACCGATAGACCGTCATTTCCCAGAAGTGGGTCTTATTTGGATTTGATGCTTATCGACAGACGACTGACGTTACGAGACGTAGACTCTCGCACTAGGAATTGCTTAACAACGGTAGAGTACGACAGTGATCACTGTGGTCTTACCGCGTTCATTGAAAAGATTGAAAAATTTGCGGAGACACACCCTTTCGATTATCGAAGGGCTCGTTGGCCGCGTTTCTCTAGGGTCCTATCCAGGGAACTACGTTCGAGCGAGATGACGCCACTTCGGACAGAAACCTGACGAACGAAGAGGCTCGGAAATACGGTCCCTCAAGTGCCAGCTGAAGAACATCCAGAAGTTGATTCGGATGAACTATCGAATTGCTGTCAATTCATACTGGGGCGATAGGATTCGGGCCGTGCATTCTAACGGTCCTGGTATGTTTCCCCAAATCAACCGAATCTTCCGAAGGAGGGGTCATAACGACTTGGAGGCTGTTCGACTTGACAGAACAACCGACAATGAAAACATACTGACTTCGGTTGGCATAGATCCGGATGAGGCCGGATGACAATGAGTTCTTCAGTGTTGAGGATGGCCAAGAGAAGGTGGAGGCAATAGGAGCTGTTTTTCAGGAAGTGTACACGGTCAACGAGTCTTGTCGGCCCAACCACGACCTGGAAAACAGAGCCCTGTTGCACCACTTCTACCTTTGGAATGAAATACAGCAGTGGCGTTCCGAGAATCCTGGTTTTAGCAGATTCAATAAAGAAAATCAGGCAACCAATGCCGTCGCCCGAAATGGCTCCAATGCCACCCTTATTTCGAAAGAGGAACTCAAAGACATCTTCAACGGTTTGAAAAACAAAAAGTCGAATGGTATAGACGGGATACCGAATATAGTGCTGCGCCATCTCCCTGACGAGGCGGTGGAAATATACACAATCCTGCTCAACAATGCACTGAGTAATGCACATTACCCAGCGCATTGGAAGACGGCGATAATGCAACCCCTCCCCAAAAAGGACAAAGATTCCTCGCTTCCGAAAAATCTTCGGACGATAAGCCTCCTGCCCTGCATAAGCAAGGTTTTCGAGAAGATTGTCAACAGAATCCTGATCCAGTGGACTCAGGACAACAAAATTATACGGAACAACCAATTTGAATTTAGGGCGAGGCATGATACTGTACATGCCGCGTCAAAATTGGTTTCGGACATTCAGTGGAACAACCACAAAACCCAGTGCACCGGGGCCTGTCTCGTTGACTTGGAAAAGGAATTCGACACCGTATGGTTAGAAGGCCTCTTCCTCAAGTTAACGAGCTTTACACGATGTACAACATGGTAACGGGTAGGAGTTTTGTTGTCAAAAGTGACAACAAGATTTCTACCAACGTTTTCCACATAAAAAATGGGCTCCAACAGGGTGCAGTAAACTCACCAATCCTTTTCGCTATTTTCACCAGCGAACTGATTGGCTCCATGCGCAACTTGATCGCGTTCGCCGACGATTGGGTCGCATACCGGACGGCACCAAAGATAGAAGTCATTAACACGCTCCTGCAGCGTGACTTCGAAAAAATCCAGCAATTTTGTGACGACTGGAAGTTGAAAATAAACTTCCAGAAGTGTGAAACAATCCTCTTCCGGACTCCGTTATACAGGACCTCAAGGGATACGAAGAAGAATTGGCGCAAGTTTGGCATATTGGACCCACGGGGTCAGCCACTAGCCGTGAAGAGTGTAGTGCGACATCTTGGCATTATGTTGGACTAGTATCTGTATGGAGGTATCCGTGTAGATACAGTTCTGAAGAAAGCTAAGAAAGGCTTCGCTATGGCAAGGGGGTTGTTTTACAACAGCCAACTTGACTCCAAAGTGAAGCGAATCTACTACACGGCCTTCATCCGCCCAATCATGGTGTATGGCTGTCCGGTGTGGTTCAATGTGAGTCCTTCCCAAATGGAAAAGATGAGGGTCTTCGAGAGACAATGTCTTCGCGCATGTCTTAAGAAGTACAGAACCCCGGAATCCGACTACAAGAAGTTCTATCCTAATGAGGTCTTGTATAACGAAGCGAACGTAAACAGGGTTGATAATTTTATTATTAAGCTGATTCGGAGGCATGTCGCACGAGCCATGACCTCTGAGAATCTCATATTTGGGGCCTACTACCCAAATGAAGAGTACCACGAGAACGCTCGCCGAAGGGGTTTCATTCCACCGGAAGCGTTCGTGTATCTTGACCGCATTGGACTGATCCAGGATGCGGAGGCATGTCCACTTATTTACCACGTGGTGAGAAGGATAGTGGACAGGCGACTGGTGTACGACGCCAACGTCGCAGATGTTAATCGGGATGCTCTCCGGTTCAGCATATCCGTCTCCATCCGTGATAGGATAAACACGGATAAGGACCGGGGGTTCTATTGGGGGTTAGAGCCACATCAGGAACCCCAGCTGTCGTCAGCCTAGTGAGGTTTAGGTTGGTCCCCCACGGCCAACTCTAGTATAAGTTAGGTTATGTTAGTAATTAAGATTAAATTAAACTGTACATCAAAAAAAACAAAAAAAAAAAAACAAAAACAACCAAAACTAAAAAAAAAACAATAAAATCAAAAAATGTAAAAAAAAATGTTAGCCGTTATATATACTTATAAATTATATTATATATACCTATAAATTATACTATACTTATATATACTTATAAATTATACTAAGTTAAATTAAGTTAGATTAAGTTTTTATTAAAACAGAATTAGACAAATAAGTTTTTGAACAATTTTCTTAGTTTTACATAAATGAATAATAGCTTAAAAAAATTTTAATTAATTAAAACAAATACTGGAGCCGAAAGGCAACAAAATGAATAAATTACTAGTTTAGCTTAGAGCGCCCGCATAGGGCCAGTAAGTAGTTTTATAAAACATATAATTTGTACCTAGGTTGAGCATTTTGTTCCTAGCTTTAAGATAGCATTAGTTAAACAAAATAAAATGCATTTTTAAACTTAAAAAAAAAAAGCTTAAAGGAAGATTCACTGAGAAGATCGACGAAGACTCACATAAAGAAAAGAAAAAAATAGAGAAGTTACATTTCGGACAACTAATAATAATCCATATCCTATAAACTTTTTTAAGAGATGAATAAGTATAATATGTATGTATTAACATTTATGCGTATTACAATAACTATGTCACAGAAGACAACTCTACTTTAATCACGGCATTTTTGTATTCCATTAACATACTGATAAAATAGAAGACTTCCTTCTTATAAAGAATTAGAAGTAATCACAGAATATATTTTGACTTCCGAAGAAATCAATATTAACAAAAAATCCCTAGATTATCCGACCTTTTTTATGGCCAAGTTTTAATAGACCTCTTACCAGATCGACTGAAAAAACCATTCCAAGGAAATGACAAAGTGATTCTTAGAGACGAGAAAAACAATATTTGCCAAAATTAACTTTAAGAAAAATCTATAAACTGATATGTATAAATATTATGACCTTTAACAAGGTAAACTGTGCTTAATTTTCTCATTTTCAACAAAAATAAAAAAAGTCATTCCAGAAACTTTAATAGAAAAGAATGTCAATAAAAATGAATTTAAACATAATCGTAAAACCAAGAAAATAACAATAGAAAATAATTTTTTGATTAAATATACGAACTGTAAATAACAATCAAGAATGAAAATTCCTAAATTTCGAAAAAAATTCGATAGAAAACCAACAACCTACCCACAAAATTTGTTTGTATTAAAATGCGAAGGGTTAGTGAAATATTTAATTCTCTCGAGAGAGCGCTCATTTTACATTTACATTTTTTCGGTACACGGGAACATACTTTGAGTTAATTTGGGTTGTTTTACACTGCTGTGTTTTTTGTTTCGAGTACGGGAACAAACCTAATATAAGCTACATGAAAGGCACATGCGACGCACAGTGGTGTCCTTTCATGGGGACCGAAGAAATAAATCAGTAACTTTTGAACCCGTTGACAGATCTTGCTGAAATTTAAAATATATTATCAGTGCCGCAAGACTTTCCTGCAAAAATAGTTCATAAAGCATAAAGGATAACTAGATAATCTTAAGTTAAAACAATTTAAAAAACGCGGTTTTTTGTTTAATTGCTTGAAAAAACATTTCATAACAATTTACGTCAAGGCTCTAAGCAAAGTTGGGATTCAAACCTGTACAGAAAAATTATCTTCAATACTATTTACTAACACATTCTCGTATAATAAAATTTTCAGCTCAGTACTGTTCGGAGCTTAAACCGAGATAGTTGTTTCTTTCTTTATACATACACAAGTACGCAACACAATTCCAAAACGCGATCGTTCACCTAACGTTGAAGACTACAGGTCTTCAATCAAAAAAACTTTGAAAATGGACTCTAGAACTAACAATTCTAGAACCAATTCCTTTGCCGCACTGGCAAGCCTACCGGATTCGGACAATGAAGATATTGACTGTGATGATATCCTAAGTCCTTCCAACAAAAAAATAAAAATCCCGTCTGTGTGTGTTCTGCATAAAACAAATAATAAATTCAAATAGCAAATTACTCTTTAAAAAAAATAAGCATTGGTGTGAAAATAAACTGCGAAAATGTAGATTCTCACAAATATCTTTGTTCTACACTGCGGAGCAAAAATATTCAATTCTTCACACATGACCTACCGACGTCAAGGGCATTTAAAGTTGTGTTGTATGGACTCGATGAAATCTCAGTAGGAGAACTTAAAAATGAACTCGTCTCTCACGGGCTAAAATGTCAAAATATAAAACTTGTAAAAAAAACAACATGATCAGTATGTTGATATATTTTATTTGGTGTTTCTCGAAACTGGATCTATTCGTCTCGTTGAACTAAAATCAAAATACAAATCGGTCTTTAGAACCCAGGTTAAATGGGACTTTACTAGACGAATACGAAACCGAATTACACAGTGTTATAACTGCCAAATGAACGGCCATGGAGAAAAGAATTGTAACATCAAGACTCAGTGTGCCATTTGTTCCAAAAACCATAAGACAAGTGAATGCACTTCAACAAAACTAAAATGTGTCAACTGTCATGGCGCTCACATATCCAATGATACCACATGTAGCAGTCGTCAGAGCTTTATTGAAATGAGGGAAAAGCTATCGTGGAAAAACAAACCGCAAACAATCAAAAAAACGCAAACGCCTTTCGTAACGAACTTGAAAGATTTTCCAGCTCTTCCAGCCCAACGCAACATCTCAGGTAATGCTGCACCTAGAGCTATTAACTCAAATAACAACAAACCACCAAGTGCACGGATCAAGTGCACGAACAACAACATTGTGCAGAACAAGGAAAACCTATTCTCGCTTGATGAAATAAATTCTCTTACTTCCGAGATGACAACATTGTTAGGAAATTGCAGTACTAGAGCAGAACAATTTAATGTAATTACGCAGCTTGCCGTTAAATATTTATATAACTCAAAATGATGAATTCTAGTAGTTTAAACATAATTTGTTGGAATGCTAGAAGCACTCGAGGAAAACAGTTCGAATTTTTTTCTTTTCTTAATTCTTATAATATTCATATAGCATTAGTGTCAGAAACTTGGCTAAATTCGGTTGATCGTTTATATAACTCCATGTTTAAATGCTATCCTTTGGATCGGGACGAGAGAAGTGGTGGTGGTGTTGCTGTATTTATAAAACGTTCTATACAACACAAAGTAATACCTGTTATATGTACTAAGCTTATTGAAACTATTGGTATTGAAGTTCCCTTTACAAATGGCTTATCATTAAAAATTTTTAGCGCTTACTTTCCAGGCGGATCATCTTCACCGCAAAAACGCATCGAACTCCGAAGGGATTTTTTGAGACTAATTAACACCAATGATCTGTTCTTAATAGGTGGTGATTTGAACTGTAGGCACAGACGTTGGGGTTGCCTCAGAGCTAATGCTTGGGGCAACATTCTTGCTGATTTAAACTCAAGACATCCCTTCGATATCCTTTATCCCAATGATCCATCCTATGTTCCGTCTCATATGAATCGGAACCCTTCCACATTAGATCTATACCTAACTAACATGCCCGACCTTTTCACGTCTCCCGTTACCCTCAATGAACTCAGTTCTGATCACTTACCTGTTAAATGTAGTACTATTGTTTTCCCCTTACCTTGTTCAAACTATATATTTGATGTTAAAAATGCCGATTGGGTGCTGTTTTAGAGCCTGATACGATCCAAGCTAGAAAACACATTGACACAAAATACTAGTCAAAGTCATATAGAACACAACATCAAGAACTTTACAAAAGCCTTTGTAGAGAGCTTTGATCAGTCAGTCCCTAAAAAAATGGCTCTAAGGCAGGCATCGAATGTCCTACCGCACTTCATCGTTCAATTCATTAAGCTCAGGAATACATGTAGAAACACATGGAGGCGAACGAGAAATGATTTTTATTGTATTGAGTATAAAAAAATTAACTCAATAGTAAAATATGCCATTGCTCATTTTCGAAATGAATCGTGGAACGAAAAACTTCAAGGTTTAGATAAAGGAAGCAAACCATTTTGGAACATAGTTAAGGTGATTAAGAAGAATCGCACTTATGTTCCGCCACTTAAAATAGATAATTCGGTGATACTTTCTTGTTCAGGAAAAGCAAATGCACCTGCCGATAGCTTTTTTAATCACACGACAAAATATAATGCGAATTCATCCTCAGAAATTAAATCTGCGGTTGAGCATTCCATAAATTTCGTCCAATCTCAATGCGTATCAAACTACGATGCAATCTCCTTGAAAGAACTTAAACTTCAGGTAAAACACTTAAAAATAAGGAAACCCCCTGGCTTTGACGGTATTAAAAATTTTTGTCTGACAAATCTCCCAAAGTATGCTCTTGTAAAACTAATGGATATTTTCAATTCGTGCCTTAGGTTTGGTTATTTTCCAAATCAATGGAAATCTGCAAAAATAATCCCAATACTAAAGCCCGATAAGGACTCAAATCTAGCTTCAAGCTACAGACCTATTAGCTTACTTAGTTCTCTTAGTAAATGCTTCGAAAAGTTAATAAAGAAAAGACTGATCTCCTTTGTGGAGACCAATTCTATCTTGCCTCCAGAGCAGTTCGGTTTTAGAGCTCTTCATAGCACTACCCACCAAGTGCATCGTATTACACAAGATGTAAAAATTAATTTGTCGGGTGGCAAAAGTACTGGCATGGTTTTACTTGATATGGAAAAAGCATTTGATACCGTTTGGCATGACGCTTTGATTCACAAACTAGTAAGTGTTAACATCCCTATGTACCTTGTAAAAGTCATTCAGTCTTTCCTATCTCAACGAAGTTTTAAAGTTACCATTAATGCGTGCTCTTCTGAAAACAAACTAATTAACGCTGGAGTCCCTCAAGGTTCCGTTCTTGGTCCTATTTTAAACAACCTGTACACCTCTGACTTTCCCAGTTTGACTAACTGTAGCATCGCTCTATTTGCCGATGACACTTGCATTTATTCATCAGATGTACTTGCTTTCAATATTGAAACCAACTTACAATCTGCCATAAATGTAATTCAAGAATATTGTAACAACTGGAGGATCAAAATTAGCGCTTCTAAGACACAAGCTATCTTTTTTACTCGTAAAAGAAAAGCTTGTCTACTACCAAGCAACAAACTTACTATCAATGGAATTCAGTTGGAATGGAGACCTAACGTAAAGTACCTTGGCATTTACTTGGACAAGCGTCTTACATTTTGTTTTCACGTGCAATATATGATACAAAAAATTAATAAAACTATTCGTATCCTTTATCCTTTTATTTGCAGAAATTCGAGACTGAACAATGCAAAAAAAATCTGCCCATTATGTTTTATGCGTCTCCCGTCTGGGGTAATTGTGCGATAAGTCACTTGCGAAAGCTACAAACTGCACAAAACAAATTGCTTAAATTAATATTAAACCTCCCATGGTTCTTCCCTACCAAATATTTACATGAACTGGCTGGTAGCAGAAAGACTTGAAAATTTAAGATGCAAATATAACTTCTCGTGTTTGTCTTCACAAAATCCCTATATTTCCAATTTGACGCATTAAATTATTGTGCAATCTAGTTAACATTGTATTCTATTCTTTTCCCTTACATCTATTTATTCTTATTTGTTTACTCTTTATTATTTATTTTTGTGTTTATTATATGTATATATATATTTATTTATTTAGTTATTTATTTATTTATTTAGTTATTAATTTATTAGTTTATTTATATATTTATTTACTTATTTATTTATTTATTTATTTATTTATTTATTTATTTATTTATTTATTTATTTATTTATTTATATATTTATTTATTTATTTATTTATGTATTTACCTATGTATTTATTTATTTAATAATAGAATGAATCATTTCTCTTAAATTTTATTTATTCTTACTCATATGTGCAATTACTTATTTTTCTTATGATTATATTTATTTTCATACTCTTCCTTTATATGTATATCTTTACAATTCATTTGTGTTATTAGTATAATTATGAAGGTACTTACTTTCCTTTATAATTTTACACATATTATACATATATACTTTTTTGTTCGACTTCAATACTATTGTTATATAGTCCTAACACCACTTCTCTTGTCCCTATAATGGACAAATACTTTGATTATGTTTTAATGAAGGTTTTTTATAATGGCTTTTTCCTTCAAAATGTATAAAAAGATCTGTGATATTATTATGTATGATATTATGTAACCAATTTTATGAATTTTGTAGCAGTAAGGTAAAATTACCATATCTCTCCAAACAAATTTTGTAAAATATAGAAATTGTTAAAATGATGCCAAATAAAATAAATAAATACAAAAAAAAAAAAAGATTTTCAGCTCGAGCCTCATATACATTATTCAGGGATCAGATGATACAAACATTTGGTGAATTACATCTTAATTCGTCGCCGAATAAGATAATTTTCTGCTATTATTACATTTCGACTTTCCTGGGCCTCCTCTGACAATGATACGACGGGCAATGCTGCTGATAATATTATGTCTTCTCCATTTAATAGAATTTTATGAGCCGTTGCTAGCATATAATACAATGTATATAAATTTATAGCCATAGCTGCGGTTTCCTGGGCAGTAGTTACACGATATTATCTCTAGAATGACGCTTAATCTTTTATAATTTGTACATCTATTTCTGTAATTTCTGCAGTTGATAAAGGGTTCTCAAACATTTTCGAGGAGTGTTGCCATTATAAGTTGTAGTAGTTCCATGCTTTACAATATCTACTTTTTTTTCTACCTTCGAAAAATAATCAGACAGAAATTTGTACTCAAATACTAAATTTGTTTAAATTAATTTGCACATTTTAGAAATGTATTTAAATATGTTTAGATATGTATTTAAATAAGTTTGCATTTATGGAAATCAACGTAAAATTTATAAATTTATATTATTGATGATATTGCAGCACAACAACAATAAATATTACATTTAGCGATATATTTCAAAAAAATACCCGACATTGCTTCACTTAAACGACGTGTTCCCCCAGAGTGCAAAAACTGTTGATGCAGTGTGAAGGTTAAATGTACGCCCTTTCAAATAAATTTAACATCATGTTCCAAGGTCGCTTATTTTAAAAAAATGAGCTGACGAAAGTCCGCTAGGAGAAAAGAATTTTTTTTTCTTTTTTGAATAAATCAGCTTCGAAAGATTGTTTTCGAAATCTTTGCCGATTTATTTTATTCTATGAAGTTTTTTTTTAGAATATCATTTAAATAATTTTACTCTTCAAAATACGTTTATTTGTGTTTGTATGAACATAACATATTCCAATACCTGTCTCCAGTAGTTTCTTGTTACCTGCCGTAGCATTTCTTATATTTTTACCTTTTTTAATCGGGGTCAGTTTTATTTTTCAATCTTAATGTCTTCTGTCGCTTTTGTGCTTCTCTTTACAGTTTAAACAATAAGTCAGTCTGTTATATATTAAATGGCTCTACACATTTGTTCAACTATGTTTCCGCTTTCAATAATATTTTAACTGTATTTTTTAAACAGCATAAAACTACGACGATTTTTGGGAACTTTAACGTTTATTTCTTATCCGCATTTAATATTTTAATGCCCTTTACATTTTCTTTTTAAGCGATATACGATTATAAGGCAACTCCCGCATGCAGTGCAATTCTTTTTATTTTTGATTCTACCTAATGTAATTCGAGAGAGCGTTTGTAAAAAGGAGCTATTTTTATTATTCTGTTTTATTTTTCTTCGAATCTCTTTAATTGTTAATTGTCCTCTTAGTCTGCATAAACTAGCAAAAGTATTTTTTTTTGGTTTTTTGTTTGTATAAGACAAATTTCTTTCAGCAAACTAGAAAAACTAATAATTATTGTTTGAATAACATCTTCCTGTATAAATAAGCCACTAGTTATAATCAGATTCTTTTAACATATTTGCACACAAATTTGAATGAATTTTTTTGAGTATAATGTACCTTAATTGACATATGAGTCATTTTATTTTAAATATAACAAAAATGTTTTTTTTTATTTATTTTTTATTTATTATTTTTTATTTATTATTCTTTAATCTTATAACTAACAATAGGTACGAAGATTATGGATATATGCATGTATTGCTTCGTCATAAATTATTTTTAAAAGGAATATTTCAATATCTGTACTGTCGTTCACACATGTCTATGAGAATTAGAAATAAGTTCATCTGTGTAGTGCAAGGACAAAGGACAAGTAAACGCAAATAAAAAAGAAAATATTCCCAGCCTAGTACCAAAGAAAGAAAATACATCCTGCTCATGCATATCAATTGGACCCTTTTCCTGTGAAATTGCACTCTATGTCCTTGTTATTTTTTTCTTTATGCAGCCATCTGCATCCATCTGATAAGTGGTAAAAATCTTTTTATTTTTGTTTATTTTTCAATCCACCACTGCACTTTACAGTGGCAGCTTTGCATCGAAATAAATTTGCAATTCATTTAATGATTGAAACCCTATTAACGATCTGCATTCCCATACCTACATATACATATACAATGTATGTACTAAAAACTAAAGAAGTAAAAACATATTTTAAATATACAAATACAACAGGAGTAACAAAAGAAAATCGCAAAAAACAAATACAAATGAAGAACTTTTCTGGGAATTGAAAGACATACTTAAGAGTTAAATTTGGCGATGTGGCATAGAGTCGTATTGGCTACAAATATGAGTTTTTAAGAGGGCGGATTACAGAAAGCATTCATGTTTCTATATAACAATTATTCTCGGCTTAAGATAAATGAAAAAAAAAACAGCGACTTGTTCTGTCACTACATCTTTAAAAACAATTGCGTTTTCATTCTTGCACAATAGGTCAAAAACGACACGGAACTTCTTTGTAATGTAATGACTTGGTATACGAATACAAGCGCATTCTTATCGATTTTTTTTCCGACTGTGGTTAATTAAGTAGTAAAAATTCATCGTCAAATTGATTTGAATACTTCTGTCTAGAAGAGCTATTGGAAACAATGATTGCCAGCTTTAAACACGCGGCCTAGGATTAAGGAATGCCAAAGGAAACACTGACGTCGATGATCTAACACGCACACATTCACATACTCGCTAAAAAAACACAAATAGGAAAACTGATAAGATCATCCGACGCGATATATTATACTTATTCTACTGCCAGACAGTAACAAAAAGTCATACTAAGCGGCTTGTACGGAGGAAAGAGAATTTATTTAAGGATCTTGATTTTACTATGGATAAGCCCTTTCATTGGAGGGCATGGGCCTGTCCACGCGTGGTAACATTGTTAATGCGCTCAACAAGGCGAGCTGCCAACACTATCCTCGTTAGTGCAAAGGTCAAGTTGACATACAGCCTCCTCGCGGCGTCGCCTGGATAGCCATCACAACACCCGTTGTATGGCGAACAAATGTATGTAGCCCTTTGCCCGGGGGCTTATATAATGGCCCTGGCCTACCAGTCTGTGGGTTGCGCGTCAAGGTAACTTCCTCACCACGTAAAACATTATTAGTTCAGAGAGTGCCTTAGATAAGGACGGATTAACTGTTGACGACCCCGTGAAACGTTTTAAAGACTGCGATTTTCGGTTTTGCACGTGGAATGTGAGGTCCCTTAACAGACTACGTGCAGCCGAACGACTTGCGGAGACCCTTGATTTCTACGACATTACCGCCATCCAGGAAGTGCGATGGGATGGGCAAGGTAAAAAAATGATGAAAAACTGCGATATCTACTACAGCGATTGCTATAGACAGAGAAGACAGCGCTTATTCGGATGGAGATTTCTTGTTCAAAGCAGACTTAGGCAAAAAGTATTGAGCTTCGTCCCCGTCAGCGAACGCCTCAATACAATCCACATCAAAGCTAAATTTGGGAACATCAGCCTAAATTGGGCTAACGCCCCAACTGAGTAGAAAGATGTCAACAGCAAGGATGACTTCAATGATCTCCTAGAAAAAACATACGACCGATGTCCAGCTACGACATCAAGATCGTTCTAAGAGATTTCAACGCTCAGCTGGGAAAGCAGGACATCTTTGATGGTGTAATCCGTAAGCCCAGCTTGCACGAAAACATATCCGGAAACGGACTCAGGCAGTTGGACTTCGCTTTGGGACGGAGCTAGCAGCACGCGACTAGCACGCGGTTCCGACACCTGAACATATATGTATAAAGGGACCTAGTGATCTCCTGCTCAATCCACCGTGAACCAGATTGATCACGTTGCGATCGACGTCAAACACTCTTCCAGTATTTTCAATGTCCGAACATTTCGAGGTGCAAACATCGAATCGGATCATAGCATCGTTGTAGCCAAGGTAAGAACCCGGATATCGAAGAAGCAACGCAGTTGAGACGGGCCTATATGGTTTGACTTGGAAAAGCTGCATTCGCAATTGATTGCTGGGAACCTTGCAACTGATGAAACTAGCTCAGAGTTCGACGTTGCCTTCAATAACTATAGAAGAAGACTGGAAACGTTGTTAAGAATCCAGCGAAGCTGCCATTGATGTGCTGGGTTTCACAGCACCACCCAGGAGGAACCCATGGTTTGACGACCAGGGCAGATAAGCGCATGCGGCCAAAACAGACGTCTACTAGGCAATGCTGCATCGAACAACGAGGGCTGTTGGGGAACTCTGCGAACAGAGAAGAAGAGAAGAGCACTGGCTTCTCAGAAGGAAAAAAAAATGAGCATGAAAAGCGCACGGTCGAGGAAATGACAAGGTGTTATTGCAAAAGTGAAGTCCGAAAGTTCTACCGAAAGATACCGAATGTGGAAAACTTCTGCAAGGGTCGCAGTCTGTGCTAAGAATCTGGAAGGATCACTTCTGCAGACTCCTCAACAAGAACAAGAATTCCGCTCAGACGACTTAGACGAGGTGAAGATAGTAATATCCAAGCTGAAGTCGAACATAGCTGCTGGAGCGGATCGACTGACGACAGAACTGTTTAAAGCAGCTGTAGATGAGATGGTGTGGCGCATGCACCAGCTCATCTGTAAGATATGGTCATAGGAGTGCATAAACGAGGGGTAAAATCTCAGCGCAGTTTGCACGGTCCACAAGAAATTTGATTGCGCCAATTACCGTGTGGCTAGTCTTCTTAGCATCGCCTATAAGATCCTCTCTGCCGTATTGTGTGAGCGTCTTAAACCGTTTGTCCATAACCTGAGAGGTCCCTATCAGTGCGGTTTCAGACCATGGGAATCCACAACAGATCAGATTTTTACATCACGGTAGATCTTGGGAAAGACTCAAGAAGTACCGCATATGACAGTGTGCATAGAGACGAGCTGTACAGTGCCATGTCTAGTTTTGGCATCTCGCTGCTCCGTCACGATCGGTAACGAACTCACCGAGAACTTCAATGTTTAAAAAAGGTTTTAGTCAATGCGACGCACGAGACTCCCTCAACATCATCCTAAAGAAAATCATAGGTAACTCACAAGCCAACACCAGAGGCACGATCTTCCAGAATTCAGTTCAAATGCTAGCTTACGCTGATGACATTGACGTAGCGGAAGTGAAAATGAAGTTGACGGAACCTTTTAAAATTGCTCTGGCTACACCAGAATGCGGGCAAAACTAAGTACACAAACTTCGATGTAGTCAAGGACTTCGTCTACCTCGGCTCCGCTGTAAATAGGGACAACAACATCAGCACCGAAATCAATCACAGAATCACTCTTGCCAATCGCTGTTTCTTTGGGTTCCAGAGGCAATTGAGTAATAAAGCCCTCTAAACTTGCTTTTTATAACAGCTTTATCATTTCAGTCTTTATATAACAGCTTAATCATCCCAGTCCTAGTAACCTGGATGTTACCAAATGTGGGTGAAGAATTTCTTAGTCTTTTCGATAAAAAAGTTTTGTGTGCGATTTTTGGTCCTGTTTCCGTTGATGGTATCTGTAGGAGAAGACTTAACGGCTAACTCTATGAGCTGTACATCGACATGCGCCTGCTCAGCGTGTTCTGATTCAACGCTTAAGATGACTAGGTCATGTAGAGAATATGGACACCACTGCTCCGGTCCGAAAAGTATTCACAATTGAGCCATTGGGACAACGCAACATAGGACGGCCTAAGCTAAGATGGCGCACACAAGTGGAGAAGAACCTCAACCAACTTGGAGTCCGCAACTGGAGGCAGCTAGCGAAAAATTGTGCTGGCTGGAGAGGAATGTTCGTCTAGGCCCAGGTCCACCCCGGACTGTAGCGCCACAAGAGGAAGAAGAAGAAGCTCTTTCATTTATAAATTTTGTTTTGATTACCCACAATGAGCACAAATACTTTACATTTTCCGATATTCCCTATTTGAACAAACCCTTCGAAATAATTTCATAAATCTGGAATTATTGCTGAATAGTAAGGCGGTGAGGAAGTATATCGTTCTTGCACACTTTTCCGGAATAACAAGTGGAAGCTGCTCGACGCCCAGTTCCTCTACAACCAATCCACGACGAGAAGAGCTGTCGAAAAAAAAGTAAAACAGTAGGAACAGCAGAAAGCAACTGAAGCAGAAACAGCAGTATCAAAAGAAACAACAACAGCCTGAACCGATGCCTTCCACGTCGAAAGCAGCACAATAGTTGTAAAAATCTGAGCAAGAAACTAAACTGCGACAGCAACAGCACTAAACGCGCTCTGCTACATCAAAGGCTGCTCAACAACATTATGAGAAGCAACGGGCGCAGAAGAAACAGCAGCAACAGCCGCAGAAACTGCAGCAACAGCCACAGAAACAGCATCAACAGCCGCAGAAACAGCGGCAACTGACGCAGAAACAACAAAAGCAGCAGAAATAGCAGGAGAAACACCACCAACAACAAAAATATCCTGAGCAACAGCAGCAGAAGGTTCGCTGCCCATTAATTAACGTCTTCGGAATGGGAACTGACAAGCTGGAGACCTTATGTGAGTTGGCTCTAGGAAATAAGACTTTTTACATTAAATATAAAACCCCCTCAATTCACACCGTCCACTGCCTTACAATTTACAATGGACGGTTTTAGATTCCTTAAAGGGAAGTTAGCGGCATCGAACGCTGACTTCTATACGTACACCCCTAGAGAAAAAAGGGGTGGACGTATAGACCTAAACTTACTGACCCTAATCAGGTGCTCTAAGTTAATCTATGTTTTATCTAATTCACATTGCCTTTGGACATAATAACCGTGAAATTATTTTTATAAAAAATTTTTTAATTTGTTCCAAGAAAACTATATGAAAATCAAAAAACTTGGTAGTGCGTTTTTTTATAAATAAACTTAAGCTATCCTAAACTAAAATTAAACGAAAAACTTTAACAATATAGATAAAAATAAAAATAACAAAAAAAAAAAAAAAAGAAAATTCTTACAACTAGTCTACAATTAGTCTAGATAGAGGAATGCTTCGGGCGGAATGAAGCCGTTTTGCAGCACCTTCTCGTGGTACATAGGGTTTGGGTAGTAAGCCCCAAAGATCAGACTGTTTGTCGAAGTCATCGCTCGTGCAATATGCCTTCCAGTCAGCTTAATAATAAAATTATCTATCCAGATTAGGTTTGCCTCGTTGTACAAGACCTCGTTGGGATAGAATTTCTTGTAATCGGATTCAGGTGTTCAATACAGCCGGAGGCAGGCCCGGGGACATTGCCTCTCAAACAACCTCATCTTTTCCATTTGGGAACGACTCAGATTGAACCACACCGGGCAACCGTACACCATAATTGGCCGTATGAGGGCCATGTAGCAGATCACTTTTACTCTGGTATCAAGTTGGCTGCTGTAAAACAACCAACTTGCCGCAGCAAAGGCTTTCTTAGCTTTTGTCAGAGCTGTATCCGCATGCTTGCCGCAGTACAAATACTGGTCTAGCCAAATGCCAAGATATCTAACTACATTTTGCACAGCTAATGGTTGGCTCCGCGGGTCAAATATGCCGAACTTGCGCCAGTTTTTCTTCGTGTTCCTTGAGGCCCTGGAAAGCGGGGTTCTAAAGAGAATAGTTTCGCACTTCCGGAAGTTGATTTTCAACTTCCAGTCGTCGCAAAATCGCTGAATTTTGTCAAAGTCATGCTGCAACATATTATTTATGACTTCAATTTTCGGGTCTGTTCTGTACGCTATCAGATCATCGGCGTACGCGATTAAGTGCGTTATGGAACCAATAAGATCACTAGTGAATATAGCGAAAAGGATCGGTGAGCCAACGGCCCCTTGTTGCAACCCATTTTTTATGTGAAATACTGTGGTGGATGTAACGTTGCCATTTTTCACAAAAAACTTCCTACCTGTAAACATATCATAGATCATATACAGCAGTGTCTTATCAATGCCTAGTCTGACTAACTTGAGGAAAAGGCCTTCTATCCAAACGTTGTCGAGCGCCTTTTCCATGTCTATCAGGCAAGCACCGGTGCATTGGTTCTTGTTCTTGTTCCACTGAATGTTGGATACCAATTTGGACTCGACATGTATAATATCATGCCCCGCCCTAAAGACGAATTGGTATAATTTGACGTGCATCCTGGTGAAACCAGGATTCTCGGATCGCCATTAACTTACTTTAGTACTTAGTTGGAAGTGGTTAAGCTTGGCTCTGTCTTCCAAGTCGTGATTTGGACAAAGAGGTTCGTTGACCTTGTACACTTCCTGAAAGATAGCTCCAATTATTTTCACCTTCTCCTGAGGATCTTCAACTACAAAGAAGTCGTCGTCAAGTACTGCCCCGTCTGGATGGATATCTACTGTTCTTAGTAAGTTGGCGTTGTCTATCGTTCTGTTGAGTCGGACAGTTTGGATGTCGTTTAAACCTTTCCTCCGGAAGATTCCATTTACTTGTGGGAACATGCTCGGGTTGCTGGACCTTACAGCCCGAATCTTATTGTCCCAGTGCAAGTTTATAGGTAGTCTATATTTTTGGCGAAGTAGTTGCTGAATTAGCTTGATCTGCGACTTCAACGACCGTATTTTAATATTTTGGGGGTCTGTAAGCCGTCTGTACAAGAGTTTTAGTTTTGACAGTAGTCTACTTTTTTGCACGTGAAGTGTGTCTATCTCCGCGTTCCGGTAGAAGTCTCCAACATTATTTGGTGTCATCGTAGGAATAATCTTTTTCATAGTTCGTTTAATGGTGTCGTCCATTTGTACGAGGTACCTGTCAACCTCTTCGTTTGTCAGATTTCTGTTCGTTGGCGGAAAGATTGCGCTCGAACGAAGTTCTTTAGTTAAGACTTTAGAGAAACGTGGCCAACGTGCCTTATTATAGTTATAAGGATACGTCTGGACATATTCCTCCAGTTCTTCCAGCTCATTCGGGAGCTGAATAACCGCGGCGAGACCACGGTGATCACTGTCGTACTCGACCGCGGTTAAACAGTTCCTTGTGCGTCAATCCACGTTCACTATCGTGATTCGTTTGTCTGTAAGCATTACATCCAGATAGGATCCGCTTCTAGGAAAAGACGGTCTATCAGTCGCAAGCAAATCTAGCCTGAACTCGATACCGTTCTGCTCTATCCACTCTAGGAGAGCGTTTCCCCTCTCGTTTGGAATACAGTTACCCCATTCGCCGTGCTTTGCATTTAAATCACCAGCAATGACGTAAAAGTTTTCCTCCAAGTTTAAGCGAAGCCTAGTGAAAAGAGCCTCGAGCACAGATACGAAAATTGAGTTTCGAGTATCTGCCGCGTAAACTGCAATCACGTACAGCCACTTTCCACCTTGGAGAGGGATGCTCGCGATACAAACTTCTAGCACACTGAACCATCGCACAACATTGCTGTATATGATCTTATGATTTATGTTATTTTTTATTAAGAGGGCGATCCCACCCCTTCGAGTGGATTGGGGCCGGTCTCTTCTTATTATTTGTTAAAAAAAAGTTGTACTTGTCGTTTGATCCTTATCAGCGAATTAACATTCACTGCCAGGATCTTAAGGGGCCCTGCTGCGCGTGTGCCCATTATATCTGCTGCGCATTTTGCAGCTACCGCTGTTACGCCGCCTGGAAAGCGGCCTGGCTTCTACCGTTTTTGCGTTCCTTGCAGCCTTTACTTTTTGCGGAAGCTCTCGGATGCGAGGACAACCCCGATAAGTAGTGGGATGTGCTTTTCCTCCGCAGAGTACACAGCTGAGAAGGGCTCTGTCTGCGACTTTCTGCTCGCCTAAACTACATTTTCCCTTTTGGTGAGATTCGGTACATCTTGAGCATCTGTACTGCATATTGCAGTTGTCTTTCGTGTGTCCCAACATCCGACACTGCACACATTGAAGTACGTGGTCGGATTTTCTTAATATTTCCCATTTTATAGCTAGAGAGCCTATGGATCGAATTTTTCTTAGGCTTTCAATTTTGCTGCCATGGGAGAGCTGGACGAGAAGGAACGGAAGTTTAACGTCCTTATTTTTCCTCGTAGCCGGAGTGGTGAAGGGCCTTACTCCTACGAATTGGACCTCGTCGCTATTATGGCATTGTAGTTCCTGGAAGATCTCCTTCGGGTCAATTGAAGGATCAACATCCTTGAGGAGTACAGTGCGCCCTTTTTCCCTTTCAGGGGTGTATGTATAGAAACGCACCCCAGCCGCCGTTAAAGCCTATACTTTTTTAAAGTCGGCCACTGAACTACAGTGGACCGACATTCTATTTGTACTCTTATATCTAAAAAAAATAAATTTCTTGTGGCCAACTTACACGTTTTATCAATGTCTTTCGTCCCTAGTCCAAAGATGTTTATAGGCCGACACCTCTCTTTTTTCTCTACAGATTTCTGTTGCTGCCTTTGTGCCTGTTGAGATGGGTGTTGCTGCTGTCTCTGCTGATGTTGTTGCCTCTGATGTTGCTGCTGTCTCTGCTGCTTTTGTGGTTGTTGCTTTTGCTTTTGTAGCTGTTGATGTTGTTGCTGCTGCAGCATTTGACCTGCTTTGGAAGTAGATGGCAGCTCCACCTGGGACTGGCCCTGCTGCTTCTGCATTTGTTGCTGCTGCTGTTTTTGTTGTTGCTGCTGGTGTTGCTGCAGTTTTTGGTTTCTACGTTCCGCTGCGCACGATGCACGTTCAGCCACAATAGCCACAAAGGCGATATGATAAGGCGTTCCTCAAATGTGTGCTCTGCTGAGGAAATGGACACCCCGCAACCTATTTGGGGAGTCCACGAATCAAAGAACTCCGTCAGAGAGTAAATTTGATACGGAATGAAAAAAAGGTAGCAGCCAGGCCAGTGACTCGTGCTATAGCTACTACTGTTACGCCTGCCATCTCGTACGCCCAAAAGGTGTCAGGCAGAGAACCGGCACAACGGACAGCACCAAATAATACCCCGGCTCTAATGGCCAGGTAACCCGAGGCAGAGCCCTCCATGAGGAATATTTTGTCTTCCATCCAGTCGATGCAAGCGCAGAAACAGATGGTCGAACTACAGACCAGTTTTCTTTCGCAAACAGCTTGAGTAGATGTCCTCTTCTCTCAGCGGCCTGCAAACAAACGTGTTCAGATATAATGGGTTCACGTGAGGTTAGAACCCTTAAGATCCTAGCGGTGAAAGTAAATTCGCTGATAATGATCGAACGAAAACTATCGCCCTCTAATTTGTTGCACTCCCATAATCCTGATGTGCTGATGGCTAGCAAAACTAAGCTAAACCAGACGCGAAATCTCAAGTACAAAAACTACCATATTATTAGAAGAGACCGACCCCAATCCACTCGAGATGGCGGAGTCGTACTCTTAATTAAAAAGAATATTAGTCATAAGGTCATATATAGCAATGAAGTAAGAAGATCTAGTGTGCTAGAAGCGGCCATCGTACGCATCTCTCTCCACGGTGGAAAGAAGTTGCTGCTTACGCATCAGACGCTCAAAACAATAACTTTCTTTCGGAGCTTGAAGCTCTTTTTACCAGCCTCTGCTTGAACTTGGAAGAAAACTTCTATATATTAGCCGGGGATTTGAACGCCAAACACGGTGAATGGGGTAACGCTGTTCCAAATGAGAGAGAAACGTTCAGGCTGGATTTACTGGCAACCGATAGACCATCCTTTCCTCGAAGTGAGTCTTATCTGGATGTGATGATAATCGACAGACGACTAACAATAATAAACGTGGAGCGACGCCCGAGGAACTGTTTAACTACGGTCGAGTACGACAGTGATCACTGTGGTCTCGCCGCGGTAATTCGGCTCCCGAACAAGCTGGAGGAACTGGAAGAATATGTGCAAACGCATCCATATAATTACAATATGGTGCGCTGGCCACGTTTTTCTAAAACCTTAACCAGAGAAATAAGTTCGAGTATGATCAATCCCCCGACGAACCCAACAAAACCTAACAAACGAGGACGTTGATAGATACCTCACGCAAATGGACGAAGGTATCAAACGAACAATGGACAAGACGATCCCGAAGTTATTACAAACCGATAATGGACACATTTTTCGGAATGCTACCGTAGATGCACTTCACGTGCAAAAAAGTAAGCTCCTGTCAAGATTTATATGCTTACACAGAAGATTAACAGGTCCACAGAATGCAAAAATTCACTGTCTGAAGTCACGGATCAAAGTACTCAAACAGTTAATTCGGTAAAATTACAGTCTAGCTGTACGCTTGCATTCGAACTGTTAAATCCAACAACCCGAGCATGTTCCCCCAAGTAAATAAAATCTTTATTATTATAAATATTTTATTGTGGCATTAACTTTTAAATAATTATTTACAAGATTTGACAAAAGAGATTTGATTTTATTTTAATCCTATGGTACATCTACAAAATGATACAATTTATTAAGTGTTTACATGTTTAATATTTGTATGATATTTTGAAGGAAAAGTCACTAAAAACCCTCATTAAATATATAAATAAAATCTTTCGGAGAAAAGATCATAACGACATTCAGAACGTTCGACTAGACAGAACAACAGACAACGCGAACTTACTTACTTCAGTTGGCATCGATCCAGATAGGGCTGTGCTTGACAACGACTACTTCGTAGTTGAGGATCCCCAGGAGAAGGTAAAATCAATTAGTGCTGTCTTCCAGAGAGAGTATACGGTCAACGAGACTCGTAGTCCGAATCACGACCTGTAAAATAGAGCCTTGCTAAACCATATCTATCTTCGAAATGAAATAAGTCAATAGTGATCCGAGAACCCTGGTTTTACCAGGTTCATTAATGATATTCCAGGAAATAATGTCGTCTCCGATGACGGAAATAACTCCATCCTTATTTCAAAAGACAAACTCCAAGGTATCCTCAACTCACTGAAAAAGGAAGAAGTCAGTGGGAATAGATGGGATACCAAAGATTATTCTGCGCCAACTGCCCTCTGAAGCGGTGGATGTATACACAATCCTGTTTAACAATGCGCTGAGTAATGCATATTACCCGGTCCATTGGAAAACAACTGTGGTACAACCAATACCAAAACGAGACAAGGATACTTCCATCCCGACAAATCTCCGTTCTATAAGTCTTCTTCTGTGCATAAGCAAGGTATTCGATAAGATAAGAAGATTACTACTCTAAAAGAATGGGTTGAGGAAAAACATATAATACCGGAAAACCAATTTGGCTTCAGGGCGGGGCACGATACCATTCATGCCGCGTCTAAATTGGGTTCCGACATTCAGTGGAACAGAAAATAAACACGTTGTACAGGCGCCTGTCTGTTTGACATTGAAAAGGCATTGTACACCGTATGGTTAGAAGGTCTCTTCCTCAAGTTGGTCACGCTCGGCATAAATAAAACATTGCTATACATGTATAAACATATGTATATGATCTATGACATGGTAACAGGCAGAAAGTTTCTTGTGAAAAATGGCAACGAAATTTCAGCTACAGTCTTCCATATAAAAAGTGGGTTGCTACAAGAAGCGGTGGGTTCACCGATCTTGTTCACTATATTCACTAGCGATCTTCTAGGTGCTATGCCTAACATAGTTGCGTTTGTCGATGATCTAATCGCGTACAGATCAGGTCCGAAGGTAGAAGATATAAACGGATTGTTACAGAGTGACTTCGATGCGATTCAGCGATTTTGCAACGACTGGAAGTTGAAAATCAACTACCAGAAGTATAAAACTATCCTTTTCAGACCCCCGCTGCCCAGAGCCTCAAGGGACACGAAAACGAATTGACGCAAGTTCAGCATAGTTGACCCACTGGGATGGCCATTGACCGTGATTAAGAAAGCCTTTGCTATGGCAAGAGGGATGTTTTACAGGAGGCAACTTGACACCACGGTGAAGGTAATATGCTACATGGCCCTCATCCGGCCAATCATGGTATATGGTTGTCCTGTGTGGTTCAACGTGAGTTCATGCCAGATGGAAAAGATGAGGGTGCTCGAGAGGCGGTGCCTTCGAACCTGTCTTCGATTATATCGAACACCTGAATCTCAGTACAAGAAATTCTACCCCTACGAGGTTATGTTTAACGAAAAAAATCTTATAAGGATAGATAATTTTATTATTAAGTTGATTCGGAGTTACACTGCTAGAGCCTTGGCTTCAACCAACAGTCTCTCACTTAACAATTGCAACTAGGGAGAAAACACCAAGTTTTTTTTCCAATAACAAGGATTGTGTCACGTTTTAAACAGTCCTTTTAAGACGGATCTATATTATAGGTATTGAACATACGTGTGAGGGTCAGCTCTAGATATCCAAAATGAAACTTTGGATTAAATGAGAAGACGCTTAATGATCCTTCCGAAAAGGTAAGCATCTGTTTCATTTATTAACTTAAGAATAGAATCCGTCTGGTTTAGAATACAAATTTATAAGTACATTTCACCGTTAATAAAGTTAATATTCTATGTTATTTCATGTTTTTAGAAAAAAAAAAAAAAATACTGAAAAGTATTCCAATTAACCTGAGTAACTAGAGGATAAGGGAGCGGAAACGTTGGTTCGTGATGGAATGAAAAGTATGTAAAAAATTGGGGAATTGGAATCCCATGTTAACTCATTAAAAACTTTATGTTTAAGTACATAAGTGACAGGAACAGAGTGGGAAGTCAGCGAGATGCCGGCATGTACACGAACATTACCAGCAGTTTTTCGAAATTGAATTCATCATTTCTTCATGAAAGAGAAGTGAATTTCCTCTAACATATCGTATGGGACAATGGTTAGCGGCCGAAGAAATAAAGAAGCAGAAAAAAGTTCCCAGCGCCACCGAGACAGAACTGGCTTTTCCTGAAATCCGTATAGAATTACAGCATAGTTACCTCGCCACTTTTCATGCTGAAGAGAATCGTAGAATTTCATAAGCAGGCCGCAGGCTTACCAAGCTTACCGCAGCCCAAGCCAATACATCGACTTTAATGGTAATATAAGCCAATGAGGGCGATCGTATTGTTTTTCTTAGTGTTGTATGTCGAATTCATACATTTTTTATATGTGTCTTAATTTTTTGTAATTAATTTTATTCATTTTATTCGGTGTTTAATTTAAACAAACACTACTACACACGCAATGTAGAAATAATATGAAAAAGCAAAACCTTCAATTCATAAAAATAAAGCGGAGTGATTATCATTCATCCCACATTTCAAAAGGCAAATACAAATAGAACAAAATTATACCACCTAGTCACTGCAATTAAATGCAGAAACTATAAGTTCTTATGAGGACTATTACTAAGATGTCAGTTGGGCTTTGGGGTAAACATTTAAACAATAACTATAACAAGGACACACTCAGTAGACGCCGTACAGTGGTGCTTTTGTATGGGGAACACGGAAAAAACTCTGCAATTCTTGAACCCGCTGACCGACCTTGATGAAATTTGGAATATACGAGTATTTTCAGTACCATAATATTTTCCTGCTGTCAAAATTATTGGTGTAGCATGAAGGATAACTTAAAAACATAACAATTTACGACAGTAAACTTAGGCTGAAAACAAAGTCGGAATTCATATCTATATAGAAAAATCATATTCACTAACATACTTTTGTTGTAAAATATATATATAAATATAAGTTTGAAATGGAAATCGAAGGAAAATTAAAAAAACGCAAAAAATGAACGATATTGCTCCACTTAAACGACTCGGTCTCTCAAAGTGCAAAAACGTGCATTTTCATTTTTACACCATCAATAGAGAATATATAAAGTTTTCAGAAAAATGTGTTCCGTTGGAGCCTTTACAAAAAGTCTAGTCTGGTGGTCAAAATAAAAATCCTTTAATGCAATTTGAAAACTAAATGTATTCCCTTTGGAATAATATAAAATCATGTTCCCAGGTGGCTATTTAAAAAAAAATATTATACATCGAAGTTTCTTGAAAAAAATTCAATTTCTAAAATTTCAAAGCCTCAATTTAAGCTAGTTGTACACCGAAACGGCTCATTAGAAGTCAATACAATTTTGGCTTTCCGGGTTCACAAATATGAAGAATCGAAAAGCCAATAGCACTTGGCCGGAGAAATTATTTTATTTTACGTATTTTTTTCCAGTTGGGCAACACCGTGCGCCGTGGCGTAGTGGGTAGAGTGCAACGCTCACTCTAGGTGTCATACACAGTCTAGGTTCGACTCCCGGCTTAACACCTCGAATTTTTCACGGCACCACCTCTTTCGAGCTGCTGATAAAAATCAAAGAATAATAACTATCTAAGAAAAAACTTCTCAAACTTCGCCGTTCGTAGTCGGCAAAAAACTGTAGGTCATATCTACTCGTGAGGGAATAGTAGCGTGCACTGATTCCACAATGGACTGTCGCGCCAACCAAAAATAATAATAATAACACTCAAATAGCTTTCAGGGAGCTTTCAGAATATTTGAAGATTTCACTATTTATTAACATGCAATATAAAAGCTTACTCTAAATATACCATATCTATAGTGACTAAACAAATTATTAACTAACCATGCCGTGTTGTTCATGTTATTGCTCTCCAGAGAGTTAAGCACATCCAAAAATTACTTTCAACTTCGTAGGTCGAAATTCGAAAAGCTTTTTTCGCAAGGTTTATACAACCCGTTTGAACCTGTTATTTCAAACGGTTTCAAACGGTTTCAAACGGGTTGTCGAAAAGCCTTCCATCAGACAATTCTCTAATATTATTCGTGCTAAATGTAAAAAATAAGTCACAAAAATAATAAAGTATAAAACTTACAACATGAGTGAAATCATTTTTTTACATTCATTTACATTTTGTTTACATTCAGGCTTCTGCAGGAAAAAGGAACAATGCAAAATATTTAGACAAAGAATTGTTCTCGTTTCAATGTAGGAAAAAAGCGTTAGTTAGTTTTGCACTTCAGTGCTACACTCATTTTAGGAGTGGTAGCAAACGAATTCTTCTCACGTTTTCCTAATTGCGTGCTAATTCTTATTGCACCATTGTATGTAGAAACAAGCAAGGAACTTTCGAAACTAATGCCATTACGTTTTGTTTGCGTCTTCTTTTTTTATTTTGCTTTTAAATTTCATGTGCTTTTTCTACGTATGCAGCAACAGAGGTATGGAATCTACGAAAATGGAAAACGCTTTCTGTACTATAATATTGTATATGTATGAATAGAAGAAAGACGGTAAGTACGGAGGTGAGTGTATACAATAAAGCATAAGACCAATCAGTATGCATCATCCTGGTATCGCAATGATTTTCTTAAGGACCTCAGTAGCCGCACTTTGCTAAATGCTTTGAAATATTTGTGTAGAGCTAAGAAAAACGTATTAATTCATGAATTGAAGTTGGAGTTGAAATTTTTTTAAGTTTGAGGTCTGGTTTGATGATGCCTGTGAGACGTACGCTGATGATAAAAATCAGAGGGGCTCTCTGCAATTGGACAAAGTGCGCTTAAATTCATTGTAATTGATTTCACAGACAATGGTGCGAAGCTGTTCAAAGGCTGATGTAATGATAGGCCTACAATGCGTACGAAAAGGCCACCCAAATGTGGCGCCGAGGTGAGATAAATGGCAAGATCAGATCTCACCGTCTTGAGTTCAGATGCGAAATGATACATATTTTGAGTTAATAAATGTGTATCTATTTTAATGCAAAGTTGCGTAAAATGATTGGTGTTTTGCGTGATGAGTCTCCATTTAGATACTCCAAGGTGGTAAACGTAGGCGAAAACGCGTTGCAGCTTTTCGAATGAATTGTGAAAGTAGCGATGAAGTGATAGATCCTGTTGTGATGAATCGTCAAGGACTTTACAAGGTCGCTCTGGCAGTTCGGCTGGAAACTCCCTATTCTTAGGCCAGTGCAAAGAATTCTCTACTAAGAATGGTGATACTTGTTTCCACTGTTTTGAATGAAGCAGGTCATTTGGAGTGCATCCTTTCCAAACAATATCTGCGGTGTATAATGAAGTTGATACATGATACCAGATCACAACACTGATGGGCAACAACAACAAGTTCTCGTTTGGAGTAAGTTCTCGTCTTAATGCAGCTTTTGTTTCCATTAATTATGAATGAACATTTTAGCTTTGGTGATGGCAGGTGAGATTGAATGCTTCAGAAAGAATTGAATGCTTCATTATGAGTTTCTGGTTTGTAGCTGGTGTAAAGGCGAATTAAAAATTGTCAGTGTGAGGATGTCAAATAAAATATTTTGGTAACGTCGGTAGCATCGTGGAACTTGAGAAATTCCGCAGAGATGCTTCGGTTCAGAAGAGAACCACTTTAAATTTAAAAAAAAAATTTTTTGATGAAGAGGGTGCTTCACTGGTTTCCTGATCTTAACAACTTCTTCTATAGTATACCCAAATCGCCTACATAGAAGTAGGCAGTTGATGCATGCCAGAAAGCTTCGAATTTTGTACCATATGCTGCGGTGCCCAATTAATAGTCTTAAAATTTTAATCTTAAGACCCGCCATAAAATGAATTAAAGTTATTTTATATATTAATCAGAAGTTTTACAGTGGAAATTTGGTTTATTATCTGTTGCAATAACTATTCTATGACTGCGAAAAAGTTGATGCAGTTATCGACTACAAAATTTGGGAAACATAAAGTTGGCACCTTTGTGATGAAAGATAGCTGTAACTGATTTGCCCATCGATCTATTGTCAAATTTGTTTGAGAAGTTGAGTACAGTGTGGCACGACAAGGACCGAAGGTAGCTGGCAGCAAGTTGTTGTTAATTGTTGATATTGAAGATTTTTGTGACTTTTTGATGATGGTAACACACGTGTTGATTGCAAAATATTTATAGGAGTATATGAGAAATGACACTAATAGGATGGGAGCACAGACACGAAATTAGGGTAAATGAACAATGTTTTATAAAATTTCGGATTTTTAATAAATCATTTTTTAATGATGATTCCTAATCTCGCCGCTCTCGTTAAAGTATTTCAGGAACACAGTAATACCCTCAGCTACTAAGATGACGGATGTTTGTGGATAGCATTCTTGGATCGGATGGAAGTAACCCGTAAGTGGCCGTTTTGTCTTGGTTAACTTGTTCCACAAATCCGAGCGTTCATTTAGAGGGGGAAAAGTTTGTCTCCTTAATAACGACAAAGTCACCAACTTGAATATCCCGGCGGGGGGTTCTCCACTTCGGACGTTGCTGTAGCGATGTCAAGTAGGCGGAATCCCATCTGCGCCAAGACCCCTGCACTTCTTTGAAGCTTGTACCATTGTCGGAACAAGTTACACTACACTTTTCCCTTCTAGCTATAAATCGACTAAAGGCAGTATTATAAAGTAACGTAGAAATTATTTTGATTATTATGAATTTGGCAACGCAATCAATTTTCTCTAATTTGGTCTAAACCACCTAAATCGATGTTACTGAATTTCATCTATTAATAAAGCGCAGTTTCCATTTACCAGTTAAGGAAGACGGTGGTCTGTTTCTTTCTAATCAATTATAACAGCAACAGGTTATGGGCCCAGATCACGTGTCAAAAAGAAAAATTTAATTTTATATTAATATTACGTTTGAATTTTAAAGAGATATAGAAAAAATGGAAAGTGATCTCTTTAAAGTGGAGAAGTTGATGACTTCGGAGCAGTACGCAGTGTGGAAGTTTCAAGTCAACATTCTATGAAATGCATCGGGGCTATTTGAGCACATAAATGGCATGAGTTTGCAGCCAGTCGAAGCAGAAATTGAAACTCAGGAGGCATTTGATAAACGGTTGTTGATTTGGTTAAGGTCTGATAGTAAAACCCAAAGAATTATTGCGACTAGCCTTGGTCCAGTTCCACTGAGACACATCGTTAATTTTAGTAGTGCGCGAGAGATGTGGATCAAGTTAAAATCTGTATATGAACAGACAACAAAAGCCAATGTTCATATGCTGCTCCAACGCTTTTACAGCTTCGAGAAGGATCCAGATGATGATGTAGCAACTCACATCTCGAAGCTGCAGAACATAGTTCGGCAACTTAAAGATGTTGCAGAAGAGATCTCGGAGAGCATGGTGATAACTAAGATTCTGATGACTCTTCCGGGTGAGTTTAAGCATTTTTACTGCGCATGAGAGTCATCTAATAAGGATCAATAAACGTTGGAAAATCTTACGTCATGACTCAGCATTAATAGCAAAGCAGAAGGCTCGAAAGCAAAAGAAATATTCGGAGCCTGGAAAGTGTTTTGCATGTAATGGATATGGTCATTGGAAAAGGGATTGTCAAAAAAGAAATAACAATCAGCGATGGACTGGAAGCATCACGAGGTGATGCACTTGTCTGCGAGTCTCTCACGATCAATGAGCAATGGCGGACTGGAAGTGGAGGTGAAGCAGCAAGGGGTGATGCACTTGTTTGCAGATCTCTCATGATCAATGATCAGCGATGGACTGGAAGTGCAAGTGAGGTATCGGGGAATGATACAATCGTACCTGAGTCAATGATGAACAGCGATGACGAATGAACTGGAAGTAAAAGTGAGGTGTTAAGGGGTGACGCTTTTATATGCCAACTTGCAAATGGAATGGAAGTGGCAGTCTCTCCTAAGGCATTGATGGTGAATGATATAAAACCAAACGATTGGTTTTTAGATTCGGGATCGAGCGACGACATGACAAGTAGAAAAGAATGGTTCGTCTGTTATATACCTTTTTCTAATCCGCTTGGAATTTGTATCGGAAGTGGCGAGAAAATGTTTACCAAGGGCATCGGTGACATAAATATTTTGGCGTCAAATGGAAAAAAACATGGTCGGAGAAACATCTTTCAAATGTCCTTCATGTGCCAAAATTGTTTGCTAATTTATTTTCGCAAAGCCGTGCTCTAGATAAAGGTCTTAAATTTGAGTCCAATAACAAACGATGTGCATTTGTGAAAAGTGATGGTACCATAGTGGCAGTGGGAGAAAGGCAGTCCCATTTGTTTAAAATGTATTTTAAGGTGCAAAATGTGCATGAAAATATGGCGAATTTTGCAATAAAAACTATTTTGCCTCTTAAGGTTTGGCACGAAAGAATGGCTTATCAAAATATAATTCATGTACGTGCACAATTGAAGGAAAAACATATAAAAATGATGAAAATTTTACTTGTGATTTCTGTCTCTTTGGTAAACAACACAGGTTTCCTTTTCCTAGAAGTATTTTTAAAGCAAATCGCCCAGCTGACCTTGTTCATGCCTACGTATGCGGACCAATGGAGGAGACGTCAATTGGAGGATCTAAATACTTTGTAATGTTCAAAGATCATTTTTCCCATTTTTAAGTAGTGTACTTCTTGAAAAATTAATCAGAAGTTTGTGCTTCAATTGAAAAGTTCATTATACGAGCTAAAAGTGATGGTCCCCATTCGATTAAAACGCCTCGCACGGATAATGGGACGGAGTTTCTCAACGAAAGGGTAAATGTTCTACTAGAAAACCATTATATTCGACACAAAACAACAGTTGCCTACACTCCTGAACAAAATGGTAGTGCTGAGAGGGAAAATCGCACTGTCGTCGAAGCTGCCAGAACTATGCTGTTAGCATAAGCTGTGAACGCGGCAATCTACATCCTTAACCGTACTGGTGCTAGTAGTGTCCGAGGAAAAGATCCATATGATTTGTGGTATGGTAAGAAATCTCAAGGGTGCGAGTTGAGGGTGTTTGGAGCTAAGGTGTTTGTTCACATTCCGAAACAAAAACGAAGAAAGTGGGATGCAAAGCAGAAAAGGGAATATTTTTTGGGTACGTGGATAACACAAAAGGATATCGAGTGTGGATGCCTACAACGGTTTTTTTAGGGAAACGGTTGAAGCTAATAAGGAGGAGAATGTGATTTCCGATTTTAATTCGACTGGTAGTTTGGTATTTCAAATGGAGGACACATTGATGAATTTCCGGGGTCCTCAATCAAAGCGAAAGAAATGTCAAAAGTTTTTCGGCATCAGTCAGCCGACGAAATTTTGTCGTCAAAGGAAGAAGCAGCTGCAAGTGGGGAACTTTTCCAGTCAGCTGATGAGAATGAGGATAGCGATGCTAATTTCGCTAGTAATAAAGACGAGCAAGTTCCTTTAAAGGATCGTTTAAGAAGCCGAACAAATAAAGACAAATCAAGTGTGTACAAATTAATTCAAAAACATGCCTTTGTTGTGCAAGGCGAGCCGTACAGTTATAGAGATGCTGTAACAGGAAAGAATGCAACCCATTGGAAGCGGCGATGGACGAGGAAATGAACAGTCTTTTAAAAAATCGAACATGGGATAATGTTGAACGTCCACTTAGTAGAAAAATTATTCGCAACAAATGGGTTTATAAGTTTAAGAACTTAGACACAGGTAAAAAAAAAAATTAAAGCAAAGCTAGTAATCAGAGGTTTTAATCAAGAATATGGAGTAGACTACGTAGAGACATTCAGCCCTGTGGCAAAATTTACATCAATACGTTCAGTACTTCCTATTGTGGCCAATGAAGAATTAGTCCTAACGCAGTTTTATGTGAAAATTGCCTTCCTAAAAGTTGATTTGGATGACGAGGAAATTTTCATGCGGCAGCCTCAAGGGTATGATGACGGCTCTGGAAAGGTGTTGCAGACTTCGACGAAGCCTTTACGGATTAAAACAAGCATCCAGATGTTGGAATAAGAAGTTCACAAACGTGCTAAAGAAATTTTCTCAAAAAACTAGTAAAATGGACCCTTGCGTTTTCATAAGAGGCGGAGCGGGAAAACGTTTGTTATTTATATTGATGATGGACTAGTTGCTGCAAAGGATGAAGGCGATGCACAAGAATTGGTTTATTATCTACAGACTCATTTTGAAATAACAGTCGTCGATGCTACATGTTTTCTAGGCATGGAACTTACGCGGAGTTCAAATATATCTATCCATGTAAGCCAATCAGCTTATGTCGACAATATCATAAAACGTTTCAATATGGATTGCTGCAACTCAGTTTCAACTCTAGCCGAGAATAATATAGCAGCAATTATAGAAGGCAGTAATTTTCCATATCGTGAAGCTGTTGGGTGTCTAATGTACCTGACTGTTGCTACTCGCCCGGATATTGCATATGCAGTGGGAGTTTCTCGATATTTAGGCGCACCGAATAAAGCTCACGTCAATGGCGTCAAAAGTATCTTAAGGTATCTAAGTGGCAACAGGAAAATGACTATCATTTCATATAATAGTGGAGAATTCGATATAAAATATGTTCCTTCTGAACATCAAAGAGCTCATATATTTACAAAAGCCTTATCAAAAGATAAATTTATGAGATTTAGATCTTTGATTGGTGATGTAGATAAAATATGTTAAAGATTAATGAAGCATTGTATTGCACTGAAATATTTTAAAGAATAATGAAATATTATGTTAAATTAAAAATATTCAAAAGTGGGAGTGTTATAAAGTAACGTAGAAATTAGTTTGAATATTGTGAATGTGGCAACGCTATCAATTTTCTCTAATTTGGTCTAAACCACCTAAATCGATATAAATTAATTTCATCTATTAATAAAGCGCAGTTTCCATTTACCAGTTAAGTAAGACGGTGGTCTGTTTCTTTCTGTTCAATTATAACAGCAACAGGCACCTAAAAATGTATCAATTGATAGATCGCTTTCCACTTCTAAATGCAAAGCAAAAAATTCCTGCACCCAAAAATCCATTTCAATCTTATGATTGAAAATAGTTCCGAAGCTCTGGCGTGCAAAAACCTATGATATGCTTCACTTAGAACTAAATCAGTCATTCGATGAGGCGCTTTACACTGAACGGCACATTTTAACTTTCGCTAGGCTGCCTATACGTAGTAAGCCCACTACATCGACAAAAGGTGATAAGAAAAGCAACTTTGATCGTCAGTTTTGAAGTCTGAATTTCGTTTCCAAATTCACGTTAAACCCACCGTAGGATAGTTTAATAATAATTGTATGGCGCAACAGTCTAATGGACCTTGCTTGCTTATCAACTACTCATGTTTTGCGCTCTACTGCTCTCTCACGAGTAGAAGGGACCAACAGTCTTTTGCCGACTTCGAACGACGAAGTTTGAAAAGCTTTTTCTTAGACAATTATTACTTTTGAATGTTGTCAGCAGCTCGAAAGAGATGTTCAGCCGGAAACGTAGTGGGTAGAGTGCAACGCTGACACGCCGAAGGTCCAGCTTCGTAGGATAGTTTGCTTTGCAGTTAATAACTCGGCGAATACAAGATAACTTTCTTTCCTCGCTTCTACTGGAAATTTAAAATTCTCGATGAACCGAAATATTAAGGCAGCTATTCGCACTAGCCACGTCCACGATGATATATTCGCCGATAAACCGAGTAGAAAATGATTATCTCGTGCATCCGAGATGTTAACCTTGGCGATATTTCGTCGTTCTTTCGGTATTTCGCTCACGTTGATGACTTCGGTGCTAGACCATTCGCTACCGTCCGACGACCACCATCTGGACTTTTCCACAAATTCAACTGACTTATTGGTTTAACTCCCCTGGAAGCCAGGTCTGCCGGGTCATCTTCAGATCAAATGTGAATCCACTTAGATATCGAGTATTTGAGACGTACGATTGGCCACGAAGGTGTTCCATTTGCGTCGGGAACTAGAAAGCCATGCTAGGAAAATTGTCGAATCACAGAACTTCCCTTGATTTCGCTTTTAACGAAGAGTAAATAAACTTCATTGTGTGGAGTCCTTCACAGACCTCCGCGGAGTACGCATGTGTTTCGGCTTCTGCGAAATATAAGCTCAGTGTTTTGATAGAATGAAAAAAGAGACTTCTTTCTTATCAAATCGGTAGCTCGGGTCGTAGAGCGCCAGAGATTAATAATCCCGGGTTCAAGTCCCGCGGGGAAATTTGTTTTCTCTTAAAATAACAAGGACATGAAGTGTGAGTGAAAACATGGAGAGTGATGAGCAACCCGAATTCAGTAAATCGGCTGAATCGAAAGCAATCAAAAGCAAGTGCTAACCGAATCGTACCAAGAAGTGAGATCGAATCGTACGAAGAGAACAGAGGACGAGCTGGATAATGAGCTGGAGAAGTAAGGAAGGATTTGCACAAAAAAAGGATAATGAATAAAGAAACAACGTCGGGAGTTAGGTTTGGAGTAAAAAAGCCTACCCACGAAGTCCTCAATCTGTTATAATTTTAGTGACATTGAAAACTCAGTTCCAACGTTTAGTGCTGACGATCATTTGCCTATCACACAATGGATTGACCAATTTGATGAAGGTGCTTTTACAGCTAGATTTGACAACAGGGTCAGATTTTTCTACGCCAAAAGACTATCCCGTAGTACAGAGTTTCTGTTTGCTAGAAGTGTTAATCTAAAAAGTTGAAGTGAACTTAAGTGTACCCTGAAAAAGGATTTTCTGAAAGTGGTTTCTCAAAATTTACGAAATTTTTCACGGTAAAGACGACTAAGTGTGGTGAAGCCATAGCCTAAAATCCTTTTTTGGCAATTATTTAAGGCCAAACCGAATGGTCTCGGACCGTGGGACTTATTTTACATCTAAGGCATCTAAGGAATTCTTGCAATTCGAAAGAGAATAATGCTGACCATGTAAAAATTGCTACACAGTATCTTCAATCAAGTCGACAGGTGGAACGTGTGAATCGCATACGATCTAAGGTAGAGCAAGAACTAAAAGAAATATTGAAAGAAGTCAAGAGTATAACAAAAGTTATTACGATAGGCGTGGCGTCTAAGCTTTTGAAAGCGGTTGTCATTCCCTTAATGAAACTTTTACAAAAAACGAGTGAATCTGTGAAAAAAATCGCAATCGGCATAAAAATTCTTTGTGATGCTGTGGAAACATAAAACAAATGTCAATTTTTTACACACGATGGGAAAAGTGAAAAGCATTTAAAATTGTGTTGGTCGGACTTGACAATATGGAAGTGGATTTGCGTAAAAGCGAGTTAAGTGAACGCGGCCTTAAGTGTACCGAAATCAAAAAAAATTGTAAAGATCTACGAAAGATATACTGACACGTTCTATCTAGTGTCCTTAGAAAATGGTTCGGTCAAATTATTTAGCTTGAAAAAGAACTTCCGATCAGATTTCCACACACAGATCAACTGGAGCTTTCAAAGAAAAATAAAAGGTAAGCTGACACAATGCCACAAGTGTCAGATTTTCAGGCACGTCGAACACCACTGCTAAATAAAAACATATTGTGGAATTTGTGCATGCTCACACAAGACAGCCGTTTGCGACAATAATGCAACAATTAAATGTGCCAACTGCAACGGTGATCATAAAACAAGTGACACATCTTGCCTCAGTAGAGCTAAGTACTTAAAAGCAACATGGTCAATAGAAGAAATGAATCTGGTTCGCGCTTGCGAAAAGCTTTTTTCCAAACGGAAGCTCTTACTGCTACACCAGTTTCACTCCGAAGATAAGCAACTGAGAGCAACGATCATCTTGCAGAGCCCATCAGCTGCGTACAGTCACCAACTTGGGTAAATGAAAAGCAACAATCAACATTGGGTAATTGCAGCAGTAATCTTTTTTCTATGGAAGATGTGTTATGTCTTAATTATGGAAATGATTACAAAATTAGGTTCTGGTAAGACAAAACTCAAACAATTTAATGCTATCGCACAAGTTTCTGTACTCCAAAGTCAAGCCAGATGTATTTCTGGTAACCATGAAGAATTTATTAACCTTTAAAATACTAATAGAATAGATATTGCACTAATAACTGAAACCTGGTTGACATCTGGAAATAATGTATCAACTTCTGTTTTTAAATGCTATCGGATAGATAGAAGTAATAGAAGAGGTGGAGACGTATCAATTTTAATAAGGAGATCGATCCAACATGAGCTTTTGCAAAGCATGCAAACTCAGTTTGTGGAAAATGTAGGTATTGACGTTAAATTGCAAAATGGGCAAGCAAAAAAATTGTTTGTGTCTACTCTGCTGGCAATGTATCAACAACTGCAAACTAATCAATACTCAGGTCAGATCTGAGGAAACTTTACTCTATGAGTTCTGAGTTTCTAATTGGCGGCTATCTGAACCGTAGGCATAAAGATTACGGTCGCTCAAAAGCAAATTCTTGGGGCACTGTTTTATCTAGTCTGTCTGTTATGTTTCCAGTTTGTGTTTTATTTTCGCCTAGTTTTACGTATTATTCGGATGGTTCTCGTGGTCGTCCATCTGTTCTTGACCTGTTTGTAACAAATACCTCTAGTCAAATTTTTAAACCTATATCGGTTCATGATCTGTCATCAGATCACAATCCAGTTATTTGTCAAATACCTAGAACTAGTGAGAAAAAGTTCAAATTGGTCAGCTTTTTGGGCCGAACTGAAAACTCTACTTCAAAATGTTCCAACTTTTTCCAAAGAAGTCGTTGACAATATTATCAGTATGTTTTCTGAATCTGTTTTAAGCTCTGCAAACCAAAAAAAGAAAGAAAACATAACTGTATGGAACCTCCAAATTACGTCATTCAGCTTATTAAACTAAGAAATAAACACAGCAGGAACAAACCAAAGGCAATGAAGTGTGGAATACTAAGTTAAATTCTCTTGATAAAGATTCCAAGCCTTTTTGGAATATTGTCAGGATTGTCAAAACATAAACAAACATATACCAGTTCTAAAAGATAATTCTAATACTCAAACATTTGCTAAAAATTATATTGTTTCCGAAAGCTTAGGCGATGTGGAAATAAATAAATGCGTAAGCGACTCTTTAGATGCGTTTAGTCTTATCGATATTGGAACTGCAGTAAATGCGTTCATTAATGAAAACGAAATTAAGTTCTACATAAAATAAACCTACATTTTAGAAAAACATCTGGCCTAGACAATATAAAAAATGAATATTTCAAACATTTACATGAGATTAGAATTATATATTGAACATGTATATTTGATTTTATATGCAATACTTTCCAATTACCTGGAAAATAGCAAAAGTAGTTCCCATTCCGAAAGCATCTGATCGTACTGACAGCTACAGACCAATAATCTTGCTAAACAGCCTGAGTAGGATTTTCGAAAAAATTCTTGAGGACAAGCTACTAAGTATAATATAATCGATATGCACAAATTAGTTCCCAATGAACATATCGGATTTCGACGCTTTTACAGTACCAGTCATCAGGTCCTTCGAATCACATATATCATCAAGAAAAATCGATATGAGTCGACGGGCATGTTACTGATCGACATAGAGAATGCATTTGACTCCGTCCGGCACAAAAGACTTATATTTAAAATACTCAATTAAAATTGTTCCCCTTTTTTGTCCAAAATTATTCAAAGTTTCTTTCCAAATCGTAATTTTAAAGTTTTTGTAAGTAAAAGTTCGTCTAATATGTTAGTTGTGCCCGCTGGTGTCCCCAAAGGCTCGGTCCTAGGACCACTTCTATATAATTTATTTATATCTGACTTTCCATATCTAATACTTTGTGAATTTGCGACGTATGCTGATGACACTGCGATTCTATCGTTGCATAAGTTCGGTCTCACTATTGAGAAGAATCTTATTAATGCGGCGGAAAATTTCAGTAAATATTGTAAAAACTGCAAAATCAAATTGAACGTGGGAAAAATTTAAGCAATGTCTTGCTCCAGTAAAAGAAAATCTTGTTTTCTCCCATCTAATCATATCATGGTTATGGGGCAGGCGGTAGCTTGGGGGTACACACTTAGATACCTGGGTATACATCTTGACAAAAGACTGGCTTTTCAAGAACATATAAACAAAACTCTGCACAAATAAGCGCTGCCCTAAAAATGTTATATCCATTTTTAGAAAACCTCTCTTATCCGACCGAACTAAAATAATGATACATAAAGTCATTTTCAGGCACTCTTGCTCTATGGTTGTCCTGTGCTAAATCTCATATTAAAAAGTTACAGATCCAACAAAATAGACTGTTAAGAATGACGCTTAACTTAAGTTGGTACTATTCTGCCTCGGACTTGCATCGACTAGCTGGTGTTGAATTGATCTCTGACAGAATAGTGAGGGTAACTAACTCTTTTCTTATAAGATGTGGCATACCTGAAAATCCCCTTGTTAACGATCTCAATGTCGCCTAAGTTAAGTTGGAAAACCTATTTACACATATGAAATCGTTATTAGTAAATCTTTGTTTTTTTATTTATTTATCTTTAGTTATCTACTTATTCATTCATTTATTTATTTCCTTTTTTTATTGCTATATATTATTTAGTGGTTTATTTATATATTTTTTATTTATTTGTTATTCATTTTCCTATTTATTTATTTGTTTACTATTTTTATATCTTTATTTATTTTGGATTTTTATTCTTCATATGAGGGTTTTTCCCAATGTTTCCCATCGATAATACTTCAAAACACGAAAATGCCTAACATATACAGAGAGAGTGATTGTGGATGGTTAAGAATATAGCAGCACCGGGTGTTAATAAAAAACTTTTTGCAAAATATAAGGTTAGTTAAACAAATATTTCCTAATGATTGCTACCTTGTTAAAGATATTGAGAATATGCAACTTACCAGATTACCCTGCAAAGGTGTATTTGTATTTGTATAATACCGTTTTTTATTACAATTACCTCATGGAGAATGTGATGATGGTGAAGTGGACTGCAAAGATGATGATTCTTAGCATGTGTATAATAAATCTAAATGAACCAATTTTTTCCTTTCAATGTCACTATTTATATATTCTATCAAATTACCATTTTAAAAAAAAAATTGTAAGCAGCTGATTTTCTTTCATTTATTTATTTTTTTTATTTTTAATTATTGGTTTATTTGAAAGGATTATGAATAACGTAATCATAAGGTCTTTGAATTATTGAATGAATACAGATACAATTATTGCCCAGAATTCGTGAAACGTACGATAATGTAATCAAGTCGCTTTCACGATCAGGATGGCAGACCTGTAGTCGTTCGTTTAAATTTGCCGAGTATTAGTTTTTTGTTCAACTGTATCCCACAAACGGTTTTCAGGCTTTTTTTAAATATACACACAAATAACGCTCTTTCCATCCGATTGTGTAATCTACTCGAAACGGTGAATTTCCAAATCATCCTCACTATAAATACTTGTGCAGCATAACTTCTCGTTCTCTTCAATCTTTAAAATAAATTCAACATACACGCAACATGCGGTTGCCTTTTGTTTTTGTCCACCCACACCTCCTACAATGCTAACAAAACAAAGTTAAAAAAACGGTTATCGAATGTACGTACAACGTTTATATTATATATAATATATATAATATATATAACGCTTATCGGCATTGCTCAGCACATGGTTGAGTTGGCATTTAGAGAATTTCATTTTAGGTTACTTTCGTCAACGTGACATATTATACGTTGCACCCTTAGAGCTCCTTTGTCAATTAGTGTTTTATACGACATGCAATTCCATGACATTATGATCAGTTCGGGCACAATTTTGGAGACTTTGGAAATAAGTACGAAGCTGGAAAAGATGGTACCTTGTGGAGAGCTGGTACTGAATATAAAAGAAAACCAACATAGATAATGACAACTTATGAACGAAAACGTCTATATATTTTGAAATTCACACGAAGATATGTCCTCATTCATAATATTATTACCTGATCGAAACAATCTATTCCTTCCGTTTTGCTAAATTTGAGACCCTATAGGATATTTTGCGCGTTCTTAGGCTTTGTTTAAATCCTGTATCAAGAACAATGGAATCTTAAAATACAGTTAGGTTGAGATGACCCTTCACTTAAGGCCTATCAAAAGGAATTAGCCTGCTTCTGAGAAGAGTGGTGGCAGTACCGCAAACTGCGCTCAGCCGTTGTATAGCCGTCGTATTGTATTAGAATAGTGCCACTTATTTTCGAGACGCTGCGCGTGTACTGTCTAAAATGGTTTATCTCCTCATGGATCTCAATTTGGGAGACATTTGAAGATAATCGACCCTGGTGTATACCATGTCTTGAAGAAAATCGACCCCTGTGTATATTATTCAGTCGTCATCGACCATAGGGAACCTCTACGTCATCAAGTAAAACAGTAGTGAGGAGGACAAAACTATCACAGCACGCGTTTGATCCTATGTCTAGCGTCCCTGGAACAAACAATGATAACACACGTAATTCATTAACATTCATCTTCATCTGTATGATGAGATTATAAACTCGAAAAAGTGCTCTTCAGAAGAAGTTTTAAATTTGAAAATATACCGCAACAAAAATGTTAAAATTAAAACAGAATTTTAATTTAAAATATCAGCGGATTGCGAAAGGTCGTATTCTGTTAAGGAAAGTGAAGAAATGCAGTAATACTGTAATAAGATCTTTTGATGACTTGAATACTTTCAGTAAAAATCTATCAAATAATTTTTTTCTGTGATCACCCAGATCAATACTATGTTTATCCTGTCTATAAAACGCTACTCGAGATGATTGTATCAAAATATCAGAAGCCTCAGAAAAAATAGATTTATTAGTTACGAATATAAATTACTTCCGCAAAAAGCGAGACTTAATTTTTATCACTGAAATATGAATATTTTCTTCTGAAGTTAATGATTGTTATTCCGGGGTGTAGATTTTGTGCTGTCCCTAATGATTCTTATGTGGAGTTGGTGTTTTTGTTAGTAATAATGTCAATGTTAGACTTTTCCAATGTATTTTCGTATGTACATATGTACAAGTTTCACGTTGATGTGTCGTACTCTTTAATGCTGTTTATAGAACAGTCGGCAAGGGTAATTACAGTGAAGGTGTCAGATCTTATACTCCTGGGTGAAATCGACCTCGATCAACTTTCTCAATATGATGTAACTGACACCTACCAGATAGTGGAACCAGCAGAGAATGGTTTGAATTCAATAATCAATAGTATTATGCTTTATTTGACTGGTCTTTGTTTAGATCAGGTAGTTATTCGCTTTCGGAAAGTCTCACCTAATAATTGTGTTGGAATAAGCCATGATTTACATATCACTGATCATTACAAGTCCGGTATTTTGACAAATATCTTAGATTCGGAACTAATAAATAATATGTTTAGTGTAGTGATTTGAAGAGACAGGAACGTATAGTATTAAATAAATTTATATATTTTTTATATATTTAACAAAATTCAAATTCTCATGGTGCAGATTGATTATATTGAAAAAATCGTTCTGATTATTGTTAACATCGTATATTGAAGGATATATCTTCAATATAAAAAACAGCAAAAATTATGTATATCGTTACATACCTATATCTTTGTCCCCGAGTACTTCAAAGAAATTTGAAAGCAATGAAATGGCATTCTTTCATTCCTGGAATAAACATTTTTCTTATTCTTACACATTTTGGTTTAAGACAGTCCCATTTGAAAAGTCTTGCATGAAAATAGATATGTTTTAAGCAATACAAGCAGCTTTAACATGTACTGCAGAGCTCAGTACTTGGAGTTTTCTTAATCTATATAAACTCAATATTTTATCAGAGGATTTGCTTTTAAGTCGTTGGAGTCCAATTTACTTAATAGAACTCAAATGGTAAAAGTATCAGAAGTTTTAAGCAATACAAGCAGCTTAAACATACATAGATGTACTTGGACTTTTGTTAATCTATATAAATTCAATATTTTATCAGAGCACGAAAAGTAATATAACAGCTTTTGCTGACGATTTGGGTATTACCAATAGCAAACTAGATCTAATTGTTGATATCATTTATGATGTAGACATCTTACGTAGAAAAATGCTTGCCACCAAGAAAACTAAATTAATTTTTCTTAGCCTCACCCCACAAATATTACCTGATATTAATATTGTCTTTTATTTCTCGAAATGAGGTTAACAGAAATCAGACAACAATCAGACTTATGCAGGCATAAGGAAAGTATAATGTTCCTTAACCATTTACAATGCCACTGTGAGTGTGTTACAATTGAAGTTGTTTCATGTGAGTTGGACTGAAAAATGTTGTCATTCTACGTTACGTATTTTTCACCATTTAAAGAATAATTATTTTTCTCTGTTTCAATGATTTATTATGGTATCTTCCATTCCAAACTATAGTATGGTGTTCTGCTGGGGTGGCGCATCCCGCTCTAAAATTGCAATTTTTTTTACTACTCAAAAATGTTTAGTTGGAAAAATATGCAATAAAGGTTAACATTACCATGTAATGATATTATTTATAAAATTAAAAATACTTCCACTAAGACATTTATATAACTATAAAGTATTAAAAATGTTCTTAAGATGTGGCTATTTTATTCATAGACAATCTGATCGCTATAATCTCCGAAGACACCAGAACTTGTATGCCAATATTCCAACATTTAGAAATGCTTGTTGCGCATAATAGGCTAACTTATGAATTGCTGTCATAACGCACTCCTCTTTAATTTATTTATAAAACTTATAATAAAGCATTTTGTGCTATATTTGCTGAAATTCTAAAAATACTACTCGTATTCTCTATCGATCGAATTGCAATTGTTATCAGGGCCTAGCGTGCTCATCAACTACTCGTTTTGTGCACGCTACACTTCTCTCACGAGAAGAAGGAACCTTCAATTTTTTGCCGACTCCGAACGGTGAAGATTAAGAAGATTTTTCGTTGACAGTTATTACTTTTTGAGTGTTGTCAGCAGCTCGAAAGAGGTGGTGCCGTGAAAAATTCGAGATGTTCAATCGGGAATCGAATTTTGACCTTCTGCGTGTGAGCGTCGCACTCTACCCACTACGCCATGGCGACCACTTGTTTGCTTTTTTGTTAGAAATAAGCAACAGTTTGGTTTATTGAGTCAGCGGTAGTTGTTCAAATGACTAATGAAGAAAAGAACTTGCTCAACAAAAGAAAACTGACAATAAAAGAATAAATAATTGCTATAAATAAATAAAAAATGGCTGTTATTTTCGAAGTAAAATGAAGACAATTTGCATTTAACTTGGAAACTATTCTTACCCGGGGAAAAACTTAGTTTCAGTGCGACAAATGACCAAGATAGGTTCGTATTCGAACCTTATTATCAGAAGCCTGCTATACAAAGCTATACAAAGTTCCATGTGTGGTAAAAAGGAAACAAACAAAAAACCTTTAAAACATTTCAGCAATGACTGCACTCGGTAAATACTCGTATTTGTTCACTGACACTTATACCCCCAATACAATTGTAGTAAGGATAAGTTCTGGGCAAAGGCTGCCAATACAATTGCTTATTTAATAAACAATATATCATGAAGGGGAAACGGTCGCGGCCAAGAAGAGTTTGGTCAAAAACGAAACCGAACTTAGATTGTTACGTGAGTTTGATTAGGGAAGGAAAGGATATGGATAGGGAAAAGTTTGATCGCATTTCTTACTTTTTAACTTATAAGCTAAACAAACAACGACACAACACACTTTCGATTAAGAAGCAAAGAACCATAATCGAAAGTAGCTAATGAAAACTATTCAATCACACTTTGATCAAATAAGGACTAAAACGCTGTAACATGGACCAGTATGGTGCATAACTGGTAGAGCGCGTCAAATTGAGGTTGTCTAACTACTTTGAACTGCAGGACATGAGGAGACTATACAAAAAAATTTTAAACGGATTCAATAAAATTGATCAATCTCAATATATTTCAGAAATATTGAAACGACTTCATAACAAATAATTTCAAATTTATTAATTATTATTTAAACTTAGTATTAAAAATTAAATAATTAAATCAAAACTTAATTTCGAAAATGAGAAGAAATGAGGAATTTGCCAATAAATGGTTACCCGTTAATGTTTCTAATATATACAGGTAGCAGCAGTCCGGCTAAAGCTAAAAATATATACGGAATTAAGGTACCACCAAAAACAATAAAGATCATATTTAAAAGGGCTACCGGAACTGGAAGCGAAAGACGAAGTATGCTTCATAATTTTTAAATTATACGCGTATTTGGACGGGTTGATAGAAAGATCTTTCAACTTTCCACGAGTTCTACTGTAGAAGTAGGAAAATTAAAGGTCCCACTGAGCCAAACTTAATGTCTACAACGTATGTTGTTCCGGGTTTAAGCAAGTTAGTTTGTCTGCTTTCAGTAGATGTAGAGTCTGGAAATGTGCACATAGACCCTACGCGTATAACATCTGATTTATTTATACAATGAACAGAACTGGTACTCATACATTGAAGTTATAAACAAATTTGACATTCAAGAAACCTTTTTGGTTGAACTATTCACTCGTATACTGAGATTCATTATTTCTCTTTAGTAAATGACCAAAGTAAGGGCATTGAAAATTTAATAGACGAAGTTAATACAAGTCACTTCAAAAAATAAGAGGAAAAGGGGATAAGAGATCTGTGTCACAAGTTTCGTGAAATTTTCTTTAAGGAGGGACAGAATTAAACGTTCTCTAATAGCGTAGAACACGAAATAAAAACCAAGGATTGCGTTCCGATTTATTCTAAATCTTACAGATACCCGTATGGACACAAAGAAGAAGTACTTAAGTACGGGATCATTCGTTATAGTTTCACTCCCTGATCTTCTCCAATTTGGATAGTTCCAAAAACGAGAGACTTAAGTGGGAAGGAAAAGTGGAGATTGGTCATCGATTATCTTAAATTAAATGAGAAGACGGTAGATGATCGATATCCAATTCCCATATCATAACCTCTGAGAGTATTAAGCCAAACTCCGAAAAAACAAGTGCAGTGAAAAATTTTCCCGTTCAGAAAACAGAGATTATGCAAATTTGACCAAGTTTCATACTGAATGTCGTCGTAGGGACTTAGGTTAGAAGAATACGATTACGAGGTAACATATAAAAGGGGCTAGCAAAATTTTAATGCTGGCACTCTCTCCCGTATCGAGCTAAACCATACCATGACAGTATTGGTCGAACCTTGTGCAGATAACATTAATATCACATCTAGGTATAACAACACTCGAAATAGTTCATACTGAAGTATACCATGTACATAAGGATCATGTTCTAACAATAGTTCATAGGTTTGGCAAATTTGCATGTGTATATTTATGATCCGCTAGAACAAGTAATAGCTTGATTCAGTCCTTGAGACTTTCTCATCATGGCTTGCAAAAAAAAAAAAAAATATTAATAAAATATTACAATGCAGCGAATTTATTTTAACTGTACTTCAAGAATTCCTACAAATATATGACTTCCACACTATATGTGCAAAAATATCGAATGGCAACTCAAAACTTGTTGAAAGGTTTCACTCTACCCTTACGGAGCTTGTCCGAACAATAAAGTTTCAAAGAAGGACACATTACTGGGCGAAATCGTACACGAAGCTGTATTAACATGCAATCACTCTATCCACTCAGTAACCAAATTATCTCTTTTTAAGTTGCTTTGAGGACACATAAAAAAGCCTATCAAAGAAAAATCATTTTATCCACCACAAACACATAAGAGATCATATTAAAGCCTATAAGAACCTATCTAAACTAGTTCACAAAAGAAGCTTAGAAAAGACTGAAAAACACATAAACATACATTTAAACGTAAAGAACTCCTTTCAGATAGCGCAGGTAAGAAAATCTTTGAATTAGAATTTAGGCGAAAGAAACTAGCACCCAGATGCAATGATCACATAGTTACAAAAAATAACAAAATCACGGTAGAAATCATTCCAAGAAAGGTTTATAGACAAAGAAGAACGAAAAAGTGTAAGTAATTTTGCCACAAAGAGTGTCTTTGAACAGTATTCGTGCAACATTTGAGTCATCGCTTTATATTAATTGGTCAATACGAGTAAAACATAATAGTTTTGTGTTTTATAAGACCTATATTGTTATTAACGCAAGTTAATAACTACGCAATCACGCAATTATTTAACACAAGTTGGAGATATTTTATTGTCGTCCTTTTGTAAAACTACCAGGTATACAGATATGAAATGAAAATAAAACAGTAATTATTAATGGGAAAGTGAAAACATTTTATTTAAAGTATTGGCCATTGTTTTCTACACATTTTGACCACCTTTCTGGCAATTTGTTGAATACCACGCCAATAAAATTCTTCGTCTTTTAAAGCAAGCCAATCAGACACCTCCTCGTAGGAATCAAAGTGCTGCTCAGCCAATGCGTGTCCCATCGATGAAAACAAATGGTAGTCGGAAGGAGCCAAGTCTGGTGAATACGGCGGGTGGGGTAGCTGCTCCCAGACAAGTGTTTTGATTGTATCCTGAACCGGTTTTGCTTTGTGTGCAGGTGCATTGTCATGGAGTAAAATTACCCTGTCTTCTGGACAATTCTAATCGTTCTCGATCAATGCATGGTTCAAATTGATTATTTGTTGTCGGTAGCGATCTGTATTAACGGTTTCACCAGGTTTTAGGAGCTCGTGCTACAACACACCTTTCTGGTCCCACCAAACACACAGCATTGTCTTCTTGCCGAATCGATCTGGTTTTGCAGTCGATGTTGATGGTTGTCCCAGATTAACCGATGATTTTGTCCATTTAGGATTCTTAAAATAAATCCATTTTTCATCGCCAGTAACAATCCGATGCAAAACCGATTTTCTTTTGTTTCTTTGAAGCAAAATTTCACAAGTGTTTTTTCGGTTTTCCATCTGCCTTTCATTCAATTCATGTGGCACCCATTTTCCACACTTTCGGATCTTTCCCATAGCTTTTTTCGCTTTTAAACGATCAGAAATTTTTTGTTGTGCAACATTTGACATTACTGCCATTTGCTTTTGACTCAAAGTGTCATCTCCATCCAATATCGTTTGCAATTCGGCTTCTTCAAATTTTTTTTGGCGGTCTTCCACGTTCTTCATTTCTCACATCAACGTCTTAACAGTTGAAACCATCTTTTGTATATTGCTGCTGATAGAGCATGATCACCATATGCCTCGACAAGCATTCGATGCGACTCTACAGCACTTTTCTTCAAATGAAAACAAAAAATGAATGCTTTCCGCAAATCATCACTTTCTGGTACAAAATTCGACATTTTGAACACGATGAAATAATATGATATTGTCTGTTCAATGACTTGATGTAAACTAAATATTGTTCACAGATGTCATAGTAAACAAGCAAATAAAAATAAGGTCTCGTTCACAACAAATGATCCCTATGGAGACATTTGTATCTTGACGCTCACTTCATACTTCATGTTTGTCGAACGAGCATTCAAGTACGAATTCATGCAACCTCATCTGTAAGCACAACCACTATAAAATTAGAAAAATCATTCCCTGCCACTACGTGGCATTATGTATCAGTAGGTAGCGGAAGAGCGACAGAATTTGGATTTGGTTTTACGTGATCACCTGCCTTTACGGCTTATATTGCGGGCTCCACTTCGTTTCATACGGGTATACCTGGTATGCATTATTTTTTTGTCGAACGAGCATTCAAGTACGCATTCATGTAAGTCTGGGTGAAAATTGTTTTATACAGTCAATCAGTTTACTTATGTGTACTTGTTCGGACTTCCTTAAAAATAAAATTTGTACCAAAGAAACGGTACAGCGCTCAGATAAAATGGGCTCACGAGAGGTAAGAACCCTTAAGATCCTAGCAGTGAATGTAAATCAGCTGATAAGGATTGATCGAAAACCAACGGCCTCTAATTTTTTGCAAGCCCACAATCCTGAAGTGCTGATGGCTAGCGAGATTAAGCTAAGCCAGATGTTCAATCGCAGGTACAAATTATCAAATAATCAGATGAGACCGACAGGGCGGGGTCGCAGTCTTGATTAAAAGGAGTATTTATCATAAAGTTATATATTGCAGTGAAGTACGTAGGTTTGTTGTACTAAAAGCACCCATCGTACGCATTTCTCTCCAAGATGGGAAGAAGTTGTTTGTGATCGCTGCTTACGCATCAGAACCTCAAGACCCTAACTACATCTTACAGTTTGAGATCCTTTTCACTTGCCTGAACTTGGAAGAAAACTATTATATCTTAGCCGGGGATTTGAATGCCAAACACGGTGAATGGGGTAATAATGTTCCAAGTATGAGAGGAAACGCTTTCTTAGAGGGGATGGAACAAAACAATATTAAGTTCAGGCTAGAGTTGCTTGCAATCGATCCGTTATTAGAAGAAGGGGACAGACGACTAACGCTACTTAATGTCGGACGACTCACGAGGAACTGTCTTACTACGGTCGAGGACGATAGTGACCACTGTGGTCTCGCCGCTGTAATACAGCTCCCAAATAAGCATGAAGAACTTGAGGAACATGTGCGAAATTTTCCTTATAATTACAATAAAGTGGCGCTGGCTCCGTTTCTCTAATACCTTAGCCAGAGAAATAAATTCGAGTGTGAAGACAAAAACTCTTGTGCAGGCGGTTTTCGGATCCACGGACTGCAGAGATTCGCTCTCTGAAGTCTCAGATTAAAGTACTCTAACAGTTAATCCGGCATAATTACAGACTAGCTATAAGCTTGCATTAGGGCAACAACATTGGGGCTGCAAGTTCCAACAACCGGAGCTTGTTCCTGCATAGACCAAAATGACATTCAGAGTGTTCGACTTAACAGAATAACAGACAACCCCAATCTATTTACACAGCTGGAATCGATCCAGATAGGATAGTTCTTGACAACGACTATTTCGTAGTTAAGGATCTCCAGGAGTAGGTGAAAGTAATTGGTACCGTTTTCCATAGAGTGTATGCGGCCATCGAGGCACGCAGTCCGAATCACGACCTGGAAAAATAAGCCTTGCTGAACCATGTCTATTATCGGAACATACTAAGTGAATGGCGATCGGAGAATACTGTTTGCATCAGGTGACGATTTCTCGGCAAATATTGTCGTCGCCGATGATGGAAACAATTTTATCCTTATATTTAAAGATGAACACCAAGGTACCCTCTTACTGAAGAGAAAGAAGTCGGTGGAAATCGATCGGATGTCAAGTACGGCCTTGGCCTTTCTGGCCGCGGAGGATGTTTACACGACTCTGCAAATCGAGGCAAAGATACCTCCATGCCGATGAATCTCCGTTCTATGAGTTCTGTAAGTTCTATAAGTCTTCTTCCGTGTGTAAGCTAGATATTTAAGAAGGTAGTCTTTAAAGATCTGAAAGAATGGGTTGAGAAAAAACCATTAATACAGGAAAACCAATTTGACTTGAGAGCGGGGCACGACACTATTCATTCAGCTTAAAAATTGGTTTCCGACATTCAGTGGAATAGATATAAAACAAAGCACAGAGGCCTGCTCGATTGACATGGAAAAAGCTCTCGATTCCGTATGGTAATACGGTCTCTTAATAATGTTGATTAGGCTCGGCATTCATAACACAATACTGTATATGATCCACAGCATTGTAACAGGTATAAAATTCGTTGTGAAAAATGGCAACGGAATTTCAACTACTGTGTTCAATATGAGTAACAAGTGGCGGTGAGTTCGCCGATCTTTATTCACCAGCGATCTTAAAATTTTACAATCGCGTTTGCCAATTATTTTATTACGTACAGGTCAGTTCCGAATGAAGAATAAATTAACGGCTTGTTTCAGAGCGACTTGGAACCAATTCAACGATTTTGCGACGATTGGAAGTTGAAAATCAACGATCAGAAGTGTGAAACTATCCTTTTCAGAACCTCGCTGTCCAGAGCCACAAGGGATATCAAGCATAGTTGACCCACTGCAACGGCCGTTGACCGTGAAAAATGTGCAAAGATATCTAGACATCTGATTGGACCATATTTATATGGTGATATCCATGTAGATACATGTAGATAAGATTGACACCAGAATGAAGGTGATCTGCTTTATGGCTCTCATCCGTGACGTCAATGTATACGGTTTTGAGTCATTCCCAGAAGAAGAGTTGAGGGTGTTCGACAGGCGGTGCTGTCGAGCCTGTCTTCGTCTATATCGAATATCAGAATCTTAGTACAAGAAATTCTACCCCAACAAGGTTCCGTACAACGAGGCGGTTGTTTTGTAAATTTTGATTATAAACAATGAAACGGTACGTCTGAACGGCTTCATTCTTCCTGAAGCGTTCCTCTATTTGAATTCGAAAGGCCTGATACAAGATAGGGAATGCTGCCTTATGATATTCCACATGGCACGCCGAACAGTAGAAAGGCAATTCCTGCCAAAAAACGGCATTTTTACTATACATATGCTCCTAGCTTCGTAAAGTAGGCCAATTATGGCTAACTCACAAGGTAGTTCACCACAAAACACCAACAAAAAGAAAGGTTTACCATGACGTATTAGATAGTTATGTATAATATTACGGGTTTAGTTTATTGTAAATAGTTATGATAAGCAGGTGTAGGTTTAAACGTAACTTACAGTTAATTAGTTTTAGTTTTAGCATAAGTTTTATTCTTGGGAGAAAATTAAAATCATAATAAGGACAATAATGGAAACAAAGGAATTATGGAACAAGTTGAAAGGGAAAAACAAAATAATTCTATCTTAGCTTAGCTAAGAGTACTTGTATGTAGAATCCAGATCACTAGATTTGATAAGTAAGCTAGTTTAAGTAGTTTTGTGTAAAATTCAAGAAAACCATAATGAATAAATTAATAGAAAATAGATGGAATTAATAGAAAAAGCTTTAAAAAACAGTAAAAAACTTCATTAGGCTAGTAAGAAAGAGAGTATAATTCAAAGCGAGGAATAGACAGAGGCTTAATTGGCGCCACACACCTGCTTCGAATCTTCCGCTAAAACGGTTTTGTACGTTAAGATATTACAAAATAATAATAATAATAATAATTGTTGGCGCTACAGTCCAAAGGGGGACCAGGGCCTAGCTTGCTCATCAACTACTCGTGTTGTGCGCGCTACTGTTCTCTCACGAGTAGAAGGGATCTACAGTTTTTTGCCGACTCCGAACGGCGAAATTTGAGAAGCTTTCTTAGACAGTTATTACTCTTTGAGTGTTGTCAGCAGCTCGAAAGATGGTGTTGAACTGGGAGTCGAACCTAGACCCTTCGGCGTGTGAGCGTCGCACTCTACCCACTACGCCACGGCGACCACTTGATATCACAAAATGGACCGGAAAAAAATTTACAGCTAGAGTTCCATTTGCAATTTTAAGTCACTTCAAGAAAGCAACTCGATTAATTCCAGCTTCAGACTCAAGATGCCTGAAACAGAATCCGAACCGGTGAGAATATCATCGACATAAAAGTCGTTTAAGACGGAATTCGAAGCTGTTGGAAATTGATCCTTGTAGCCAATCGCTAGCTGTTTAAGAAATCTCATGGTCAGAAATGGTGCGCACGAAGTGCCAATTGTTATCGTTCGTAATAGAAAATGGGAGATATGGTATTTCGAATTTTCGCTCCAAACAATACGTAACTAGTCGCGGTATTTCTCGTGCACTCTGTCGATACATTTTTACTATGTCAGCAGTAAAAACGTATTTATGTAGTTGAAATCGTATACAAACATTGATTAAATTTTGCTGCAGTAGAGGCCCAATACACAATGTTTCATTTAGACTCTGCCTACATTTATCTCGATGCGACCCATCGAACACAAAGAGTAATTTGTTAATGACTACCGCATGATGGGGGAGGTGGAAAATCTTGCCCGGCATTAACTTTATCTCGTTACCTAAAATACACTCCATATGCCCGAGTTCCTCGTAGTTTTTCCACGTAGACTTTCGTTATATTGCTGGCAAAAGAGATAACGCGCCGAAAAGAGTGTCACTAAATTCCGCCTCATACTGTCAAAACGGTAGCTCCACGATATATGTATTTACTGTCAGGGGAGCGAAAATATGCAATGCATCAATATTGCAATTAGAATCGATTCCTACATTGTGTGAAACGAGGTCTAAGCTAGGTATTTCATATGTAACCGCCCACCCGAATATGGTTTTTTGTGTTATCAAATGACCACTCCTCTCCAACGGACGACCATGTCGTAGTATTGTCCAGGCAAAATATCAATCGGATCAGGTTCATCAAACCTTTCATCGGCTAAAGGAAAATCCTTCCAACAAGAAGTATCCAAATGGAAGGGTAATATGGGTGTTTGCGAAGTTATTTCATTCAATATATAAGCTTCGACTTTGACTGCATTCGTATGGACATCATGCGCGACACTGCTGCCAGTGACGAAATGCGCGAGATCCGTAATCTTGCATTCCGCCAAGATTACCTAATCTTTTAACCAACCGCTCTGTAATAAAAGATACTTATGATCCAGTGTATTGCAATAAACAACATAACGTAGAATCAAACACCTTGACAACGACAGTCAGTAAAAGTCCATTCAAAGTATGATGACTAACAATGGATGCACTTTCAATGGTGCAAGATGAAGCTTGAATTGAACTAGTCGAATATAGTGAAGATGCTTTGTGACTAGCACTATACGTACTGTTAGGGTGCACTTAAGTGTGATGTAGAGTGGGACAAATGGAACAACGAGTTCTTACATGACATCGGGATGAAGTTTGTTTCTCGCCTAGACAGTTATAGCACAATTTCTGATCCCTTAAGTAATTTCGAAATTGATGGCATCGATGCAAGAAATGACTTTCCTTAAATTTGGGGCATCACGAACACGAAACCAAAAACCTTTTCATCTTGATAACTTCACCAGAAGAACGCAACCCACCACGACCTTTACTTTCACCTCTATGGCATCACACTTGTCTTGTAGAAAATCGATCAAGTCATGGATGGTAGAATTTGCTTTTTTTTTTCAAAGCCCAAGTTTTACGCGATTCCACGTTGATCGAATAACAGGTAAATTAAGCACGGGTCACTACTCTCTGCTTTCAATTAAGCTTAACTGTAAATTACTGCATCCGCACCATCAACAACGCCTGTTCGTATTTAGAGTCTGTAATATTTAAATGATCGAGTAAATTAGCTGCATCGGTTGAATTGTGCTTTAGAAAGACGGCTTTGATTGTCAATACGTCCCAAAAAAATTGTACCGAAATTTCGGCCACTCACGGTATTTGTCCGAAAACAGAAGGACATTTGAAATGATAACAGTTCCACTTCATGTGCCGAATTTGAGTTCCACTGCGAGGAGACAGGTCAGTGCAAAAATGTTTCCAACAACACGGCTTGTAATTCGGAATCCATATGCACAACGCTGTTCAACAAAACAAATAAATTCAGACACTCAGTAGATGGTACTGCTAATGATGGTATCGTCAGGTGTGTCATACGGCAGTTGTGCAAAACTTACATAGAGGTGTACTGTAGTTTTTCCGAGTTGCAACGCAAGGTTAAAAAGTGCTACCGGTTGCCTTGCTGCGTGAAAGTCCACTCGAGATATTGGATTTCACGTCCAAATATACCTGCGAATGCAGCAGGTAACGCGGGTCCGCCTCTCAAGTTCTGCCTGATTCACAATACACGTGGTCACCAAAATCCATTCCATTATTATTATAATTATTATTACCATTATTATTATTTTTATTATTATTATTATTGTTATTATTATTATTATCACTATTAAAATAATAATAATAATAATAATAATAATAATAATAATTATTATTATTATTATTATCAGTATTATTATTATTATTATTATTATTATTATTATTATTATTATTATTATTATTATTATTATTATTATTATTATTATTATTATTATTATTATTATTATTATTATTATTATTATTATTATTATTATTATTATTATTATTATTATTATTATTATTATTATTATTATTATTATTATTATTATTATTATTATTATTATTATTATTATTATTATTATTATTATTATTATTATTATTATTATTATTATTATTATTATTATTATTATTATTATTATTATTATTATTATTATTATTATTATTATTATTATTATTATTATTATTATTATTATTATTATTATTATTATTATTATTATTATTATTATTATTATTATTATTATTATTATTATTATTATTATTATTATTATTATTATTATTATTATTATTATTATTATTATTATTATTATTATTATTATTATTATTATTATTATTATTATTATTATTATTATTATTATTATTATTATTATTATTATTATTATTATTATTATTATTATTATTATTATTATTATTATTATTATTATTATTATTATTATTATTATTATTATTATTATTATTATTATTATTATTATTATTATTATTATTATTATTATTATTATTATTATTATTATTATTATTATTATTATTATTATTATTATTATTATTATTATTATTATTATTATTATTATTATTATTATTATTATTATTATTATTATTATTATTATTATTATTATTATTATTATTATTATTATTATTATTATTATTATTATTATTATTATTATTATTATTATTATTATTATTATTATTATTATTATTATTATTATTATTATTATTATTATTATTATTATTATTATTATTATTATTATTATTATTATTATTATTATTATTATTATTATTATTATTATTATTATTATTATTATTATTATTATTATTATTATTATTATTATTATTATTATTATTATTATTATTATTATTATTATTATTATTATTATTATTATTATTATTATTATTATTATTATTATTATTATTATTATTATTATTATTATTATTATTATTATTATTATTATTATTATTATTATTATTATTATTATTATTATTATTATTATTATTATTATTATTATTATTATTATTATTATTATTATTATTATTATTATTATTATTATTATTATTATTATTATTATTATTATTATTATTATTATTATTATTATTATTATTATTATTATTATTATTATTATTATTATTATTATTATTATTATTATTATTATTATTATTATTATTATTATTATTATTATTATTATTATTATTATTATTATTATTATTATTATTATTATTATTATTATTATTATTATTATTATTATTATTATTATTATTATTATTATTATTATTATTATTATTATTATTATTATTATTATTATTATTATTATTATTATTATTATTATTATTATTATTATTATTATTATTATTATTATTATTATTATTATTATTATTATTATTATTATTATTATTATTATTATTATTATTATTATTATTATTATTATTATTATTATTATTATTATTATTATTATTATTATTATTATTATTATTATTATTATTATTATTATTATTATTATTATTATTATTATTATTATTATTATTATTATTATTATTATTATTATTATTATTATTATTATTATTATTATTATTATTATTATTATTATTATTATTATTATTATTATTATTATTATTATTATTATTATTATTATTATTATTATTATTATTATTATTATTATTATTATTATTATTATTATTATTATTATTATTATTATTATTATTATTATTATTATTATTATTATTATTATTATTATTATTATTATTATTATTATTATTATTATTATTATTATTATTATTATTATTATTATTATTATTATTATTATTATTATTATTATTATTATTATTATTATTATTATTATTATTATTATTATTATTATTATTATTATTATTATTATTATTATTATTATTATTATTATTATTATTATTATTATTATTATTATTATTATTATTATTATTATTATTATTATTATTATTATTATTATTATTATTATTATTATTATTATTATTATTATTATTATTATTATTATTATTATTATTATTATTATTATTATTATTATTATTATTATTATTATTATTATTATTATTATTATTATTATTATTATTATTATTATTATTATTATTATTATTATTATTATTATTATTATTATTATTATTATTATTATTATTATTATTATTATTATTATTATTATTATTATTATTATTATTATTATTATTATTATTATTATTATTATTATTATTATTATTATTATTATTATTATTATTATTATTATTATTATTATTATTATTATTATTATTATTATTATTATTATTATTATTATTATTATTATTATTATTATTATTATTATTATTATTATTATTATTATTATTATTATTATTATTATTATTATTATTATTATTATTATTATTATTATTATTATTATTATTATTATTATTATTATTATTATTATTATTATTATTATTATTATTATTATTATTATTATTATTATTATTATTATTATTATTATTATTATTATTATTATTATTATTATTATTATTATTATTATTATTATTATTATTATTATTATTATTATTATTATTATTATTATTATTATTATTATTATTATTATTATTATTATTATTATTATTATTATTATTATTATTATTATTATTATTATTATTATTATTATTATTATTATTATTATTATTATTATTATTATTATTATTATTATTATTATTATTATTATTATTATTATTATTATTATTATTATTATTATTATTATTATTATTATTATTATTATTATTATTATTATTATTATTATTATTATTATTATTATTATTATTATTATTATTATTATTATTATTATTATTATTATTATTATTATTATTATTATTATTATTATTATTATTATTATTATTATTATTATTATTATTATTATTATTATTATTATTATTATTATTATTATTATTATTATTATTATTATTATTATTATTATTATTATTATTATTATTATTATTATTATTATTATTATTATTATTATTATTATTATTATTATTATTATTATTATTATTATTATTATTATTATTATTATTATTATTATTATTATTATTATTATTATTATTATTATTATTATTATTATTATTATTATTATTATTATTATTATTATTATTATTATTATTATTATTATTATTATTATTATTATTATTATTATTATTATTATTATTATTATTATTATTATTATTATTATTATTATTATTATTATTATTATTATTATTATTATTATTATTATTATTATTATTATTATTATTATTATTATTATTATTATTATTATTATTATTATTATTATTATTATTATTATTATTATTATTATTATTATTATTATTATTATTATTATTATTATTATTATTATTATTATTATTATTATTATTATTATTATTATTATTATTATTATTATTATTATTATTATTATTATTATTATTATTATTATTATTATTATTATTATTATTATTATTATTATTATTATTATTATTATTATTATTATTATTATTATTATTATTATTATTATTATTATTATTATTATTATTATTATTATTATTATTATTATTATTATTATTATTGTTATTATTGTTATTATTATTATTATTATTATTATTATTATTATTATTATTATTATTATTATTATTATTATTATTATTATTATTATTATTATTATTTTTATTATTATTATTATTATTATTATTATTATTATTATTATTATTATTATTATTATTATTATTATTATTATTATTATTATTATTATTTTTATTATTATTATTATTATTATTATTATTATTATTATTATTATTATTATTATTATTATTATTATTATTATTATTATTATTATTATTATTATTATTATTATTATTATTATTGTTATTAGTATTATTATTATTATATTAATAAATAAATTATAGAAAATAGAAAATAGAAAATAGAAAATAGAAAATAGAAAATAGAAAATAGAAAATAGAACATAATAAAAAATATTATTATTATTATTATTATTATTATTATTATTATTATTATTATTATTATTATTTTTATTATATTAATAAATAAATTATAGAAAATAGAAAATAGAAAATAGAAAATAGAACATAATAAAATATATTACTACCCACGGAGCAAAATTTGGACAATAGCAACCTTGCTCAGCTAGCGGTCAAAATAAATGATATCCAACATCATACGCATTCGAGACGCATTATGCCTATTTCTTGATCGCACCACAACACCGTGAGGAACAATTGCACGAGCTTTCGAGGAAAATTGAATTTCCTCAAAATTTGATAGATTTCTATCAATTTCCTTATTATAGCAAACAGCAGTAAAATTCGAATTTGCAAAAAGCGAGCCCTCTTACTCCATCTCCCATTGTTTATATCACAACAATCTACAACAAGACTACGCTACAGTACTAGCGACATCTAGTACTGCTCCATCCTAAAAGAATATCCAGAACTGTTTGGAAACACCTCCACCAGATCAGGCACCAAGCACGACGTAAGGCACTACATATCAACAACAGTACTCTTGTGCGCGCAACTTGTCTTTGTCCTGAACGTCTTAAAATTTCGAAGGATGAATTCGCATTATTGTTGCAGAAGACACAGCAGACCGTCAATAAGCCCTCTTCATATAGAGAATAAGAAAAATTGAGGTTGAAAACCATGTGGTGTCTATCCCTACACAGGACTACGTGATAATCGCAGCAAATAAAACAATATTTTCAACAATAGACATTGCGTTAGCTGCCATCGTTACCCCATTCAGCCTATTGGAGTTTTCCAGCATGCCATTCGATCTACGAAATGCAGCACAGCCCTTTCAGCAGTTCATCAATAAGGTATTAGAAGGATTAGGATTCGTTTATGCCTACATTAATGACAGTTCACCGGAAGAGCACATGCAACACCTTCGCTTAATCTATCACTCAGTGAATTTGGGATATGCATTAATGCTGACAAATACTGTCTAGGAACGACAACTATGGATAACTACTTCCAGAGAAAAATTAATACCAAGTTTTCCTAAGCCTAGAGCAGTTTTATAATTGAGAAGACTTATACGATCTATCAATTTTAACAGACGTCAAGAACTATGAGATACCCTTTCCATAGAGACCATCCGCCAAAGCAGCTTTCAATTGGATTAAAAAGCAGATTTCTGAATAAACTCTCTTGGCACATCCGATTCCACACTCAGAACTTCGTCGTACCACCGATGCATCCAAAACTTCAATAGGAGCAGTAATCGAATAAAACGACGGTTAAGAATTGTATTTTCACAATTAAACTAAAGTATATATCACAGAGAATCAACGGCCATTTCCAATTCAATAAATATTCCAACCTAGATTCAAAGTCAGAGATTTCTTCATCAGGACCGACCATCGTTCATTAATATTTGCATTCCAACAACGTTCCGATAAATCTTCACCCCGTCAAATACAACAACTTAATTTCATTAGTCAATTCACCACTAGTTTGCATTCTCTATCACTGACGCCACAACGATTTTGAAGAGTAAGCAATAACAAATTACAACAACTCTGAATCAACAATAATACATACAGTGTACAAAAGAATTGACGACAGAATTTTCAACATCGACGTCAATGGAAAACCAGTCACCAAAAGCTAATGGAAGCACCTCTATTGGCTATATTTGATCCACGGGACCAGATTAAACTCCACTGTGATTCAAGTTCACTGCCTTTCTCATGCAGAAAAAGGCAGAGGTCCAAGGATGAGTGTTTTAGTAAGATCAAGAATCGTTTATAAAATGAAGAGAGTAGTGTTTACGAAATGCGTAATGGCTTAATTTACAAAAAAATTAGTGCAAATATTCTCATTTACGTAGCGTCAAGTAATGGAAAGAATGTTATAAGAAGTCTCATGATGCATTGATGCATTTTGGGGGTGAGAAAGTTTCGAATGCAATAATGAAAAATTATTGGTTCCCGAAAATGAAAAACGAAATCAAAGATCATATTGCAATGTATAACATTTTCACCAAAATTCGGAAAGGAAATTTATATAGACCATTTCGGTCCTGTATTACTATAGAAACCCAATAAGAATTTTTTTCGGGTGATGGACGCGTTCACCAATTCTACGAGATTGTTTTGTATACTGTTCTTTCAACTGCGACAAAGAAGTTTCATACGAAGAAGCCAACCGCGAGTGAGTTCGAAAGATTTCAAGAACTTTCTCGATGTCCATAACGTATAACATGTTAAAATAGCTACGGCTTCACCGCAAGCTAATATACAAGTTAAAAGAGTGAATAGAAGTTTAGCTCCAATAATAGCCAAATTATCTAGTGAGGGCACAATGCACTCACTGGATAAATTTTTGCCCGAAATTGAAATCTCGTTAAATAAAACAGTTCATCGTAGTACTAGTGTGCAAGTGAATTATTTTTTAGAGTGCAGCAGAAAGGGAAAATGATAGACCATCTTAAAGAAAAATTGGAAGAATTAGATCAACGTGTTAATACTAGGGACCTAGTTAGTATGAGTAAGAGAGCAGCAGAACCGATGGCGAAATGTCAAAATTATAATAAAAAGTCTAAAAATAGAAGTAGAATTTAGAAGAAGTACAAAGAAGGTGATTATGTAATGGTAAGAAATTTTCTGAGTACGTCCGGTGATTTCAGGAAGATTTTTCCGAACACTTAAAGATGTTGAGGGGTTACAGTCGAGACAACTGCCTTCAACAGAAACATGGGAAGAAGATAATATGAAGCCTTAGTTAAACTATATCGAAAAGGCTTTAGTCAATCGGGACGATTGCTTTTCAGGATTAATAGAATAATTTCAAATAAAAAGAAATGAGCACAAAGAGAGATTAAGATACACACATACATATACCACAAAGACAGGATTGCCGGTCAGGTCAGAGTAGGATAAATTAATATTAAGCATTCAATAAAAAGACCCCGAAGAATATGGACGTGTAACAAATAAAGTATAAATTAGAAGTTATATGTAAATTTCTTCGCTTTAAATCAGCTTTTGTTAAACTTTTTTTTTTCATAAAGCCTCTAGATAATTTACGTGCCACCTACTGAAATATAACTTACTGTAATACAGCAATTGCAACAACGAATGCCTATGCGGAATAGTCGGTTCTTCTGTCGAAGAATCACGAGAAAATTTAAATAGTTTCTGATAATGTTATTGGCAAATGCACATCATACAAATGAAAAAACTTTATCGCGTTGAATATAATTGTAGTGAACATAAGAAAGGCCCAGGTCCACCCCGTACTGTAGCGCCACAACAAGAAGAAGAACATAAGAACATATTTTTCTATTGTATTGTTTGTTAAAATATCTGTGATTCGAAATGAGATTGCAATTTTTAGATTATTTGCATTGAGTAAAGGGACTATACTTGTTAATTCCTATAATTCCTCACATCACTAAAATAATGCAATCTTATGAATTACTAAGCAGTTATTAATGGTTAACGATTAACGATAACCGATTAATTCTAGAAAAAAGAAGTGTAATGAAATTATAAAAGAGAGAAAAGAAACATAAATCAAATATCAATTGCTGAACTTAAATGATTTTCGAAACTGAATAAAGAAATGTTTCGTATTACTTTTAAGTTATTCCCTCGGGTTTATGACAGCCAGCTTTGTCCAGTATGCATTATTCCGCCTAAAATTTTAAGTTTAAATAAACTAGAGTTTAACCACAGACTTATTTAGCTAAGTCCAAAAACACATGCACGTTCGACAAAGATATTGGAAAAGCGCTACTGAGGTTAAATTGTTAATTTAATTTCCTTTAACTTTGCTTTGAAATATATTAAGTTTAACTTGAAGAAGCTAATCCGTATAAAATTAAAATGCTTCAATTTGCCTTTAAATCTCTTGAACGCGTCGTTTACTGCTTTCATTGTTCCCTTTAGATTATTAAAGTTACTTTAAGTTATCTGCTTACAACACTCTTTGTATGCGGTGCACATACGCGAATTAAGCCTATAAAAGGGGATGAGTGGAGAAAATCGTCAATAAAAAGTCCGTTAATCTTACACATTCCCTTACATCATGCAAATCCGGTGCGAGTAATATATGCAGAGTACATACATATGCATCGTATGTATACATGGAAAACTGTTCAAGGCAAAACCTATGTGCCTGTGTTTTTACAAGTTGATAGAATTTCCTCTGGATTAAGTGTTTACCAAATAGCATGCGAATTTCAAAATTCCACGAAGCTATTAGCATGAATTTTGTTTTATAAACGACGCCAGTATAATGTCCACATTAAAGAAGATGTAATGAAATAAAACATTTGTGGTAACAAATTGTGTGTTCGGCTCCATACATCTCCTGTAAGTATTCATTAATTAGAAGAAGACAATATATTTTAAAGTTGCTAAATACTGTGGCCGCTGTGGCGAAGTGGGTAGAGTGTGACACTCACACGCCGAAGATCCAGGTTCGATTCCCAGTTAAACATCTCGAATTTTTAAGGCACCACCTTTTCGAGCTGCTGAAAACACTCAAAAAGTAATAACTGTCTAAGAAAAACGCTTCTCAATTTTCACCTGTTGGAGTCGACAAAAAACTGTAGGTCCCTTCTACTCAGAGAACAGTGGTGCGACAACACGAGTAGTTGATGAGCAATTTAGGCTTGTTTTAAATTTTGTTATAATGATTAAATATTGTATAATAAAATACACGTACAACGTTTTATTTCTTCTTATTCACATCACTCAATAAGTCCCGGGACATAAAGGGGACGCCACTAACAACAAATGCATAGTCGACTATGGAGACTTATTGAGTGATCTGTTAGATACCATATAAAAAAACTCATAAACCGTATTCTTACCGAAGCGAATTGTGCGTCGGTAAGAACAGTAGAGGTTGGTAATTTTTCTAATTTCCTAATAAGAACTACAATCCTGCACAACCAAATTAAGCGGGTTGTTTAATGATGATATTATTTATTCATGTGTTTCCAAGTTTCTTAGAGGCTTGGTAGATAAAATGTTTGTGTCTTCGGCGGTTATTTTCCCCGATTCTTCCACTATTATGTTCTTTAGCATGTTTTGGAAGGCAATGGTATGTCCACGAATAATGGTATTCATGTTCGGAGACTGAGGATGTGTCCGCAAATGATTTTTATGGTTAGCATTCAAAGCTTTACACTGTGGGCAGTATGTTTTGGGTTGTATTGTTGTAACCAGAAGTCTTCAAGTCCAAACTGCTGATCACTTTGCAGTAAATTATCTTTCAGAATCTGGATAAAATCTATACTGGCTCTTATCCGAAAAAACTTTGTTCCAGGATTCTGGTGGCTTAGAAATAAATTCATTTGCAAAATCCATGCGTTTCTGCTCATTGATATCTTCTTACGTCCTAATTGGCTATGGTACCCAGCTTTTTAATATTCGCCGGATAGTGTCATTGGATATTGTTTTGCCAACCCTTTCCTCTACCTCAAGTTTCACTTGATGGGCAGTCATGTTGGAGTTAAGGGATACTAGCTGAAAAATGCACTTCTGTTCCCGCTTTGTTAATACGGATGGACGACCACCTCTGAGTTTTGACAAGATGAAAGCTGGCGAAACGTAATTATTAATTAACTCGTAGATAGATGAGTGTGCCCTTCCAACTAATTGTCTATTTTGTCTATTGATTTCACTCTCAACATTAAAATTGAAAGAGGAAAAATCCTCGTATCTTCCTTTCTTTTATTTTCCATAGCCTCATCCATTTGAGCATATTTCTCCAAAATACCAGAAAATAATGAAATAAACATCTATTGTAGAATCCAAACACACATGCGCAGTTAGCGGTACCTGTACCTGTACCGGTACGCAGCTGCAAACAAATTGTAAGCGTGGGTTACATATCCCACATGGAAACAAATTCACATCCAAGTTCTTCGCAATGATATCCGACCCGCAAGATAATTGACATAAAAATCGTCCGAATTGATTTAATTAGTAAACGGTGTAAGAGACAACTAACTTTGAATTAAATAAGAGAATAAAATATTTTTCACTCGACCGTGAATAAATTATTTATGTGGCGCACCCAGTAAAATTTTTATAAGCGATAAGAATCCATCGAGAACGGATTTAATGAAAGCAAAATAAAAGTGATAGTTCATTTTATACTAAACGAATAACATAACTCGGTTAAATTTAGCATTGTAACTAGAAATCAGTTCAATTCAAATAACTCTTAAAAGTGATAGTGAAACTAAAATTGAGTTTAAGCTGCATAAGTAAAAGCAACGAGTGCCAAACTTAAATTGGACTCTTTCAAGTTACACCGGGCAAAAACTGGACAAAGTGAAATGTAGCATGTAAAAAAACAAACATCTGCGTAAGACTTACTAACTCAAAAGTTAAAATTCCACGAAAAAGTAAAGTCCATCTGTGGGACAATTTTATCAGTAAGGAGATGGAACGTGAAAGTATGGATAGGTTAGTCCAGGCGATGTAAGCTTTGGTTACCAGAAACAATCCAGAACTTATCAGCCGAGCAGAAATCGCTTTCATCAAGGAATTTGTCGGACGGAGGGATATATTACCACAGTTCATCACCGTAGTGCAGACACAATTTAGGCGAAATTCATTACCTAAGCAATTTAAGCGAAATTCAGGGCAATTTAGGCACAACAATTTAATCTAAAATTATTTAGGGTACAACAATCAAAACCATTTAGGGGTCTAATCGCGGATTACGACTGTCGTGCGACGACATCGTTGAAATGAGGGTTTTGCATCGCGTAAGTAAAAAAAAACGATATTGACAAAACGATATTATTTTGGTTGCTTCATGTAGTCTCAAGACTGCCAATGGCAATCGTCCTGGCGATCGGTTTTCGACGATATCTATTTCACTCTCGTTTTGCATGGCGTTGACATGCAAGTTTCACCACATGAAGAAAAAAGTAAGAAAAAAAATGTGATTAATAATTACAAAATATTTGGATACAGCCCTTAGCTTACCCAAGTATGTATAAATATCCAAAATTATTCAAAAAAAAAATATTCCCTGAAATCAAACTTCATACATTTTATAAACTCCACTCGTTCTTTCATTTGTAATGAACACAACAAAATAATGGAAATTATCAGGCCAAACAAATCTCTTTATACCATACCCAGGAAAGTCCCCATAGCAAAATTATCGGAACTAACCAGAGCTTAAAAAGCAAAATATACTACCCCCACTTAATTAAAGAAATTACTAGAATCTTTAACAACTGCGAGATATGCTTAGAAACCAAATATGAACGCAAACCAATAAAACTCAAATACAAACTTAGTCAGACACCACATTGATAAGTTATTGATAAGTAATTGATAAGTTCACCAAAAAGCATATGCTTACTTTCTATCAAATTGAAACTGGACAAAAAAGATAGAAACGAAAGAAAGTAAGGAGCTTTTTTCTAAATTCAGTAAACCATTACAAATTATAACGGATAATGAGTTTACGTCAGAGCATTTGAGCATTATAGATGAAATTGACACAAATATGAACCTCGGTATAGGATTACAAAATTAAAGAAAGAGAACACCCTATAATATATAATATGTAATATATATAATATATAATATATATAATATATATAATATATATATTATATATAATATATATAATATATATATTATATATAATATATATAATATATATAATATATATATCTAACACTGACGCTACTCATACGACAAACAAAAGCAACATTAACAGTACAGGAACTAGAAATTAATAATGGTTACTACATTTGGAACATAGGAAAGATAGAGTTCTATTAACTCTTGAGGACTATATTACATATCATAAATACTAGAGTTAGTAAATAGAAGGAAATATTCAAAAATTACAAATAGAAAATGGCTCTATTAAAAAATGAGAACACTAGAACCAAATAAAGAAATCAGACAATAACGGGGACACGTAAACAAAGTAGATAAAGCACAAGACAGTTTGTTTGAAACCATGGACGACGACGACAGAAAGGAAATTGTGGACCAACTAATATAGCTGAAAAGAACAATGAAAATGCAATTACAAGTTTAAATAAACAAATTGAAAATAATGCAACGAAAAACTAGTTATCATCCAACAAATAAGATTAGATCAATTGATGAAACTCCGTAAGTTAGAAGAGAAAATAAATAAGAATCTCGAAAATATAGCATCAGCTAAGCATGGAGTAATTCATCCCAGTATGTGGTACTAATTATTGCTATTAAAGTAGTAGACACATATAAGATAGTAGACCTTAAACTATTAGTGCCTCTTCTAACAAGAGAAGAAGAGCTTCAAGCCATAATTGAAAATCAATATTACTTAGATATGAATGAAACAAAATTTTGGTACGATAGTAAAGACATATTGTACAAGTAAGATAACTGTTTAACTAGTTAATTATAAACTAAACAAGAACAATGTATTAGAAATAAGTGAATTAGATGATGACACCATATGTGAGAATATGAATGAACAAGAATTGGAAAACTATTGTGACGATAGAACAATGTATTGGAAATAAGTGAATTAGATGATGACACCATATGTGAGAATATGAATGGACAAGAATTGGAAAACTATTGTGATGATAGAAAAATAAAACTTTTTGGAAATTATTTCAAAATTTAAACAATTGTATAAGAAAAAATTTAAATAAAACTTTTGGCAATACAAACATTGAGTTCAAAGATACATTTTTCTATAAGGAACAGAGAAGTTATAATTTCAGCAAATAAATAAGTTTTTACGAAATTATGTTAGCAAATATTTAAAAACCTAGAGAATATTAAGCTATTCAAATTTCATATGAATGTGAACTATATCTCAAGCTCAGTTGTTATTTTCATCTTAGCCATCATTTCAATCATTATTGTCAACTTATCGAGGAAAAACACGGAGTTAAAATTATCCATTAGAACATTAAACAGAGAAGGGGTTACATATCCTACATGGAAACAAAACCAATTCATATTCTCTTTGCCGAATTCTTCGCAATGATATCCAACCCGCAAGACAAACACGCCCCGCACTCGCGTCGGCGAATGTGCTTAGATTGCAGTTTATCTATTCAGGTCAAAATTGAGCTTGGCAAATGGACATGAAAATAGTCTGAATTGAGTTTGTTAGTGTGCAATAGTGTAAGAGACAAATAACTTTGAATTAAATAAAGGAATAAAATATTTTTTCATTCAACCGCGAATAAATTATTTATGTCGTGTGAGTTTCTTTACGTTGCTAAAAAAAATATATTTACCGTACTCTTCAAAATTAAACGAAAAATAAAAATGTAATCGTAAGAAATATATAACTTATAAGGCCACAATAACCTGGATACATGCTATAATACCTAAATATTTGCGTTTGTAGTTGATGTTAATGATTTATTCCACTGTACGCAGACTTATGCGGAATGTATACGGAATATATAACAGTTTTCTTGGTACATTGAATACATCATATACAAATAATATTGTGCAACAAAGAGGCTTAAAAAGAGTATCTTGACATGAAATCGCGAATTTATTAAAAAATAGACATTTTTAACGTCACAAATGAAGTCTTGTAGTTAAAATTCAACGTCGGTTATAAAGAGATCCTAGTGTGGATGGAATTTCGAAAAAAGTAAGGCTTGAGGGGTAGGAGGTACACATCTTGGTAAGTCTACCAGCTTAGTTGACATCTTTTTTAACTCTGTCAGAGAACTGTCTGCAATTTAAACTGAGGAGGAATGATTTGTTTATGCATTTTTTTCTCCTAGATGACACAAGATGATTTCTGCTGCGAAGAATAATTTAAGTAAATGGTGCAACAACTTCTCTTAAGGCTTCAAGTACTCGCTTTAAAGCTTTCGTCGAGTAAGCAAATTATAAGTAAATGCTTGAAAGAATTTCCATAACCAACATAATCGCATAAAGAAGTATCCAGAAAACTGCTGTGCGGTGAAACCAAATATTGAAGTATCTACAACTCGGCCATTTATTCATGAAGATCATTAATTAATGCTGTAGACAAAAACTATAATCGCTTGATTCGGACATATCGAAAAAAATATGTTATTGTTATTATTGCTTAAAATTTCGAAATGAACTCCAATTGATAAAAGAAAACTAGGTACCGGCGTGGATATTCTCATCTCCAATTGCCTCAAGCTATCAACACCTGAGGGTGATTACATTTGATGGTGGATACAAATATAATTTTAAAAGCGTCAACTTAAGCGGTGTTGAGCTGATATCCATAGAACCATATTGCTGGTTGGACGCGGCGACAACTCTTAATTCGATTCAATCATACCCAGGAAAGCGGGTGTGAATAGAATAACTAAAATTCAAGAGCTAAAAACTATTGACTGCTGCAGGTATGTGCTTACCCAAAGCAATCGATCAGATATAGCATCTGGAGGACAAGCCTTTTAAGAGGAGCAATATACTGCAACGGTCGCTTGTGGGCCAAGCAGTGGAATTGGTAGGCGCGCCTTTCACCAACCAAGAAGGGACTTTATAGAGAGCATTAAAGCACTCTACAACCTTGAAGCCACTGCACGACGATGCACGACGATAAGGCGATGGAAGTGATAAGTAAGAATAACAGTTCACAAACCTCGCCTTGGCTAAAAATTGACTCAGAACCAAAACGAAAATCGGAGACACCCAGCGGAACTAATTCTAAACGCTAACAAAAAATGGCATCTTGTGTTGCGAATCGTACATGCTGGCAGCTGGGACTGCTAGTATCTTCGGAAAACATACTTGGGCGTATCCCCATAAAAATCAAGTACCCCGAGGAGTATGTTCTTTTTGGCTACAGATTATAGAGTTGCCATAAATCACATCCTACAACCCAATTTATGAGACTGTATCTGAACAACTAAAGGCCAGGGTAATCTTAGTTATAAGAAATGGGTCGTTTTTGTTTGCCTAAGTGCTTCATTTAGGATACATGATCAACATGACAATGCAGACTTTCCTTGCCGCTTTATAGAGCTTTTTGTTTCAACTTATGTACAGAAGTTCTGAATAAAACAGTTGAAAGCAGGTCTCTCTTTTTTCCTAATTGACTAAAGTTTAAAGTAAGATTCTTGACACTTAAGATTTTTAGAACTCTCTTAAGCGAATGAATTTCATTGTTAACGGCTTAAACATGTTTAGAAGACAAAATTATGGAAGGACTGACACAACATTTTTCTGGCTGTTGCTCGAATAAGTCTGATGAAGATAAGTTGTTTAAGGTTATGAATAATGGTGAGCCTACATATATTTTTTTTCGACGGAGATAATAATAATAATTGGGTAGCACGACAGTCCATAGGAGGACCAGGACCTAGCCTGCTTATCAGCTACTTGTGTTGTGCGCGCTACTGTTCTCTCACGATTAGAAGGGACCTACAGTTTTTTATTCAACATTTTATCTACTAAGAATTCACAGACCTCAGCGGAGTGCAAGTATTTCGGCTTTATAGCATTATCACTTTGTGAAGTGAACAAACAAAAAAACACAAAATCGTTTATATGGTAGCCCTGGTAGTAGAGCACACGCGTGGTGATAGAATTTTCCAATCCCGAGGGCGAAAAACCAATATTATCAGTGACAATAACATCCGTGTTGCTATCCCCACGTTTAAATTGGTTTCTGACATTCAGTGGAATAGAAACAAAACACAGTGGACAGGAGCCTGCCTGATTGACATGGAAAAGGCATTCGACACGGTATGGTTAGAAGATTTCTTTCTCAAGAAAGTCAGTATCGGCGTTCATAACACATTGATATATGTGATCTATGACATGGTAACAGGTAAAAAGTTCGTTGTGAAAAATGGCAATAAAATTTCTGCAACTGTGTTCCATATAAGAAATGGGTTGCAAAAACGGGCGGTAGGTTCACCGATCTTGTTCAATATATTCATATATCTATATAGGTTCTATGCCTTACATATGTAATTGCGTTTGCCGATGATCTAATACCCCACAGAGCAGGTCCGAGCGTAGAAGAAATAAACGGTTTGTTGCAGAGCGACTTCAATGCAATTCCACGACTACTGGAAGTTGAGAATCAATTACCAGAAGTGTGAAACTATCCTTTTCAGAACCTCACTGCCTTAAGCATTAAGGAACACGAAAATGGACTGGCACAAGTTAGGCAGAGTTAACTCACTGGGATGGCCATTAACCGTGAAAAGTAAAGTAAGATATCTTGGCATCTGGATGGACCAGTATCTATATGGTGGTATTCATGTAGATACAGCTCTAACCAGGGCTAAGAATGCCTTCACTATGGCTAGGGGGCTATTTTATAGCAGTCAACTTGACACCAGAGTGAAGGCAATCTAGTAGTAATGTTTAGTTCAACATGAGTCCTTCCCTAAGCTTGCACTGGGGCAACAAGATTCGGGCTGTAAGATCCAACAACCCGAGCATGTTCCCGCAAGTAAATAAAATCTTTCGGAGGAAAGACCATAACGACATTCAGAGCGTACGACTTGACAGAACAACAGACAACGCGAACCTACTTACGTCAGTTGGCATCGATCCAGATAGGGCTGTGCTTGACAACGACTATTTCGTAGTTGAGGATCCCCAGGAGAAGGTTAGAGCAATTGGGGCTGTTTTCCAGAAAGTTTATACGGTCAACGAAACTCATTGTCCGAATCACGACCTGGAAAACAGAGCCTTGCTAAACCATGTCTCTCTTCGCAATGAAATAAGTCAATGGCGATCCGAGAACCCTGGTTTCACCAGGTTCAGTGACGATCTTCCGGCAAACAATGTCGTCGCCGATGATGGAAACAACTCCATCCTTATTTCTAAAGACGATCTCCAAGGTATCCTCAACTCACTGAAGAAGAAGAAGTCAGTGGGAATAGATGGAATACCAAATATTGTTTTGCGCCATCTACCCTCTGAGGCGGTGGACGTATACACAACTTTGTTCAACAATGCGCTGAGTAATGCATATTACCCGGCGCATTGGAAAACAGCTATGGTACAGCCCATCCCGAAACGAGGCAAAGATACCTCCATCCCGACGAATCTCCGTTCTATAAGTCTTCTTCCGTGCATAAGCAAGGTATTCGAGAAGATAGTCATTAGAGCTCTGAAAGAATGGATTGAGGAAAAACAATTAATACCGGAGAACCAATTTGGCTTCAGGGCGGGGCACGACACCATTCATGCCGCGTCTAAATTGGTTTCCGACATTCAGTGGAATAGAAATAAAACACAGTGCACAGGGGCCTGCTTGATCGACATGGAAAAAGCTTTCGACACCGTATGGTTAGAAGGACTCTTCCTCAAGTTGGTCAGGCTTGGCGTTCATAAAACATTGCTATATATGATCTATGACATGGTAACAGGTAGGAAGTTCGTTGTGAAAAATGGCAATGAAATTTCCACCACTGTGTTTCACATAAAAAATGGGTTGCAACAAGGGGCGGTGGGTTCGCCGATCTTGTTCACTATATTCACTAGCGATCTTATAAGTTCTATGCCTAACATAATAGCGTTTGCTGACGATTTAATCGCGTACAGATCAGGTCCGAAGGTAGAAGAAATAAATGGTTTATTGCAAAGTGACTTCGATGCAATTCAACGATTTTGCGACGACTGGAAGTTGAAAATCAACTACCAGAAGTGTGAGACTATCCTTTTCAGAACCCCGTTGTCCAAAGCCTCAAGGGACACGAAAATGAACTGGTGCAAGTTCGGCATAGTTGATCCACTGGGACAACCGTTGACCGTGAAAAATGTTGTAAGATATCTAGGCATCTGGTTGGACCAGTATTTATATGGTGATATCCATGTAGATACTGCTCTGACCAGGGCCAAGAATGCCTTCGCTATGGCAAGAGGACTGTTTTACAGCAGTCAACTTGACACCAGAGTGAAGGTAATCTGCTACATGGCCCTTATCCGGCCAATCATGGTATATGGTTGTCCTGTGTGGTTCAACGTGAGTCCTTCCCAGATGGAAAAGATGAGGATGTTCGAGAGGCGGTGCCTTCGAGCCTGTCTTCATTTATATCGAACACCAGAATCTCAGTACAAGAAATTCTACCCCAATGAGGTTCTGTACAACGAGGCAAACCTTATAAGGATAGATAATTTTATTATTAAGTTGATTCGTAGTCACACTGCCCGAGCCATGGCTTCAACCAATAGTCTGATCTTTGGGGCTTACTACCCAAATGAAATGTACCATGAACGGGTGCGTCTTAATGGCTTCATTCCACCTGAAGCTTTCCTCTACTTGGACACTAAAGGCCTGATTCAAGATAGGGAAGGCTGCCCCATCATCTTCCATGTCGTACGCCGAACAGTGGAAAGGCGACTTCAATACGAGCCGGACGTCGCTCGCAGTCACGAGGAACTCCTACGGTTCAGTAGAGCGATTTCGGCCCGCGACAGAGCAGTATCTGCAAAGGAACGGCTTTTTTATTGGTGGCTGCACCACAACCAGCCTTCGGTGCCGCTAACTTCTTAAAGCATATGACGGGGTAGTTGGGGTAGTAAAGCCAACTCACGTAGGTTAAGGTAGTTTTTAAGGCATTTTATAGACAAAAAAAGTAAAAAAATAAAAAAAAAAAAAACAAAAAAAAACAAAAAAACAACAAAAAGCAAAAAAAAAAAAACAAAAAACATAAAAATGAAAAAAAAAATAAAAAAAGGTGCACCACGGCGTATTGAATATATATGTTAAGCATATAATTAACACATACGCCCTGATGCACGCGTCCGTAAACCTATACGGACATAGTTAAGATAATTTATAGTAGCTGTACAGAGTTAAGTTAATGTCTATATAATTATATATAGTCATAAGTTTAGGTGTATAGTTTTTTATTTTTTAGGTATGTAGTTAGGTTAATAGTTAGGTTAAGAATAAAAAATGTAAATCCGAGTTTTTTACAATTTTCTTGGATAAATTCATTAAATATATGAATGTAGGTTTAAGTACTTATTAAAATAATAAAATAAAATATGAAGCCGAAAGGCAAAAAATAAAACCCTAGATTAGCTTAGAGTACTCATGAAGAGTCAGTAAGTTAGAATTAAGATCAGTAGATTACTTTGGTAAGCTAGTTTTAAGTATTTTTGTCTAGCATGTAAGAAACTGAATTAAGTAAATAAAAATGCAGTATAAACTAAACTAAAAATTAGTCCTTCCCAAATAGAGAAGATGAATTTCTCCAAAAGGCAGTGCTTTTGGTCCTGTTTTTGTTTGTATCTCACGTCAGAATATCAACAAAAAAAATTAAAAGGATAGATAATTTTCTTGCTTAGTTCGGAGTCATACTGCACATATTTGTAATGTACAGGAAAGTGTAGGATGGCTTTCTTTTTTTGTCCCACGAAAAACAAATTTTCAGTAGTAATCTAACCAAATATTCTAAATATGTACGTGTTTTATGCGAATAAATCCTGTGCCTTGCTCTTGTGCTTACTGTGAATATAGCTTCATCCAGTCGCTTTTTATTAAAACGAATATAAAAATTTAATTTTCTCAAACAATGGACAAAGAAACAAGAACTAAAACTAAAAGTCAACTCTCTTCATCATCGCTCCATCATCGCCCACCATCTCTTAAACTTTTGGATAACAGCAGTTCACTGAGCATCAAAATATTAGATGGCAGATTGTAAAAAGAAACAAAATTGATATCAGCCAGTTTTAGTGAAATCAGTTCAGCAAAATCCGAAAAGGATTTTCTTTTCAAGATTGAATCGATGGAGAAAAACTGGGACGAGCGTTTGGGCATGGTAAATAAGACCATATCAGATATTAATCTTCGCATTGATGCATTGGAATCCAACTCTGAAATTAAATCAGCTGATACTAAGAACCTAAACAAAGAGGTCACTGCTCTCCAAAATCAAATATGGGCATAGATAAGGACAACAGCTGTTACCTTAATGAAAGCCTAACCAGTAAGACCCGATCACTTCTACGATCAGCCAACAACTTGAAGAAGAAAAAACAGCTTTTTAATGTTCACAACAAATTTGGACATGTGCTTGTGAAGAAAGATGCTGCTGGTGAAAGCTTCCTCATCAAAAGCTCTGAAAGCTTGTTTGCTGTCGCCGAATATCATCGCCGTAGTATATAATGATTTAGAAATTTATTTAACTAATTTAAGATTATTTTTAGTATTTGAAAATTATTGTCAGTCCTTTCTCTCTTTTGTTTATTTTTTTCTTTTTTTCTCTTACTCTCTCTCTCTATCCTGTTGCATTTGTCCGTCTGACGCAGTTTTAGAGTTTACAATATGTTGTGTAAAACTAATGAATATGACTAACACTCTTGCCTTAAATAAACGCAGGGGCAAGAATGAAAGTATAACTTATACGATGTTAATTGTTCTTTCAAGAAACCAGAGCGGTTTTAGGGTCTCCCTGTGCTAATGCACGCAGCCTCAATAAGGGAAAAATTGATAGTGTCATATATCTGTATTCAAATTCCTGTCTATGTTTTCTGCGTTAGTGAGACATTGTTTAAGTCTTTTTTTGATGGCAATTTGTATAACATTAATAATTATGAGGGGCGTTCAACATATTGACATCAATGTATTAACATCAATACATTTATTACATCTTGAGATAAGCTTTTTTAACCCTCAAACAAAAATTTCAAAAATACCTTTTTTCATCATCCGAAAATCATTTTCCACGAAGACATTTTTTCAAATTCGGAAACAGGAAATAATCACTAGGTGTTAGGGTTGGACCATAGGGTGGGTGTTGGATTTCTTCGAAACCACGATCTCGCGCAGCAGCCTTGGTAACTCGCGCCGGGTGAACAGGAGCGTTGTCATGAAGAAGCAACACACCCGTTGCGAGTTTACCCTTTCTTTCCTTTTTTATTTCCTCCCGCAAATTATGCAAAGTGCAAGCGTAGGATGTGGCGTTGATGGTTTCACCTTTTCACCTAACTCAATGATGTATAACGATTCAAAAATTTTAAGGATAGATAATTTTTTTCTCTAGTTCGTAGTAACACTGCTCGAGTCATGGCTTTGAGTAACAGCCTGATCTTTAGGCTTACTACCCCAATGAAACGTACCATAAAAGGGTACGTCTTAACGGCTTCATTTCGCCTGAAGGTTTCCTTTATCTGGATGCGAAAAGGTATCTGGTAGAATAGATAAAGATAAGGCTGCCAAATCACCTTCCACGTTGCACGCCGAACAGCCGGCCAATACAGGTCGGATGTCGCTGGCTCCTACGTTTCAGTAAAACGATTTCTGCCCTCGATAAGGCAATATAAGACAATGAACGGCATTTCTACAGAAACCGAAGCCGCCTCACAAAAATATAAGATACAGGACAGGAAAAAAATAAAAAAATTATATAAAATCCAGAAAATAGGTGAAAATTAAACTCTAAAATGAATTAATAGAGAATCATAAACATAAACAAAAGAAGCCGAAAAACAAAGAGGAAAATTAATAATCCTAGTTTAGCTTAGATCACTTGCTAAGAGTCAGTAAGTAAGTAAATTATGATCAAGAGTGAGATTAATAAGCCAGTTGAAGTATTTTTTATCTTACATTTTAGAAAAAAGGAAATAATCAATAAAAAAAAGCATTGAAGAATTTTACTTTACAGTATCCTTTATATTTTTGACAATGATTCTTAACTTTTTGTTTTTAATTCTCATTACTACGAGTATTAATACAACATTTGTTAAAATAATTATGACTTTTAGAACTTCTTCTTCTTTTTGTGGCGCTACAGTCCGGGGTGGACCTGGGCGTAAACTAACATGCCTCTCCAGCTAACAAGTTGGTTGAGGTCATTCTCCATTTGCGTGCTCCACCTTTGTCTAGGTTGTCCTCTGTTGCGTTGTCCCAATAGCTCGAATTCAAATACTTTTCGGGCCGGAGCAGTGGTGTCTATAAGCTCTACATGGCCTAGCCATCTTAAGCGTTGTATCCGTAGACGCCTGACCAGATGCAAGTCGTTGTACAACCCATAGAGTTCGTCGTTAAATCCACTCCTCCAGATGCCATTAACGTAAACAGGACCAAAAATCGCACGCAAACCTTTTCTCTCGAAAAGACTAATGGCTTCTTCATCCGCCTTTGGTAGCATCCAGGTTTACTCACCATAAAGTAAGACTGGGATGATCAACCTGTTATATAAAGTGAGTTTGTCCTTCGAGAGAGGGCTTTATTACTCAATTGCATCTCGAGCATAAAGAAAGAGCGATTTGCAAGAAAGATTCTGCGTTTGATTTTGGTACTGATGCAGTAGGAATGCCAAGAATGGACATGGCACTGTATAGCTCGTTTATATACACACTGTCATATGCGGCCTTAAAATAGACGAATAGGTGGAGAGTGTAATGTGAAGATCTGGTGTATCGTGGACTACCCTGGTCTAATACCACACTGATAGGGACCTATCAGGTTATGGACAAACGGTTTTAGATGCTCACACAATACTGCAGAGAGGATCTTGTATGCGATGTTAAGGAAACTAAACCTTCTGTAATTGGCGCCGTCAAAGGTGCTTCCTTTCTTGTGAACCGGGCAAACGACGCTGAGATTCCAATCATCGGGCATGCTTTCCTCCGACCATATCCTTCAGATGGGTTGTCACATGCGCCCAACCCGGTCATCTCCAGCTGCTTTAAATATTGCTGCGGACAGTCCGTCCGCTCCAGCAGCCTTGTTTGCCTTTATCTTCGATATTGCTATCTTCACCTCTTCCAAGTCGGGGGGACGGAATGCTTGTCTCTCATCGTCCAAATTGAGTAGAACGTTCTGCCTAACAGCGGAATTAACGAGTCTGCAGAAATGCGCCGTTAACGAGTCTGCAGAAATGATCAGAACGGACTGTGACTCTGTCACTAGCCGATTTGTCCATTTTGGTGCCGGCAGGCTTCGGTCCGAACCTTGTATCCTCCGGATAGCTGTTTTAACTTTCAGTAAAACTGTCGGACTTCATTCCTGCCATAACATCTTTCTATTTCATCGACCACGCGCTTCTCATGCTGATTCTTTTTCCTTCTGAGAAGCCGATGCTCTTCCTTTCTTCTCTGTTCGTAGAGCTCACAAACAGCCCTTGTCGTTTGATACAGCGTTGCCTTATAAGCGTCTTGTTTGGCTGCATGCGCTTGCCTGCCTGGGATCCTTCTGAGTGGTGACGTGAAACCCAGCATGTCAGTGGCAACTTCTTTGATGCCTTCTTGATAACGTTTCCAATCTTCTTCTATGGTAAGTGCAGGCAGAGTCGAACTCTGAGCGAGTTTCAGAGAGACATGGTCGGCAATGTTGCCAGCAATCAGTTGCGATTGTAGCTTTCCGACATCAAACCGTATTGGCCTGTCTCGTCTCCGCTGATCTCTCGATATCCGGGTTCTTACCTTGGCTACAACAAGATGATGATCCGAGTTGAAGTTTGTATCTCAGAAGGTTCGGACATCGAGAATATTGGAGAAGTGTCTGTCGTCGATTGCAGGGTCCCTTTGCGAAAGTTCAGGTGTGGGAACAGCGTGCTAGCCACAGAGAGGTTCCGCCCCGAGGCGAAGTCCAACAGCCTGAGTCCGTTTCCGAATGTGTTGTCGTGCAGGCTGTGTTTACCGATGACTTTCCCAGCTGAGCGTTGAAATTTCCTAGAACCATCTTGGTGTTGAAACTGGGGCATCGATCGTATGTTCTTTCTAGGAGATCATAGAAGTCACCCTACGTGTTGTCATCCTTATCCTCTTTTGGGGCGTGAGCGCAAATTAGGCTGATATTCCCGAATTAAACCTTGATGTGGATTGTCATGAAGCGTTCGCTGACGGGGTCGAAGCTCAAGACTTTTTGCCTAAGTCGGTTTCGAACAACAAATCTGCATCAGAATAAGCGCTGCCTTCTCTTTCTGTAGCAATCGCTGTAGTATATATCGTAGTTCTTCATCGCGTTTTTGCCGGACCTATCCCATCGCAATTCCTGGATGGCGGTAATGTCTGCTTTGTAGCAGCCTCCGCAAGTTGTTCGGCTAAACGTGGCCTGGTAAGGGACCTCACATTCCACGTGCAAAACCGAAAATCAAAACAGTTCATCCATCCTTTTCAGAGGCATGTTGTTTTAAGTGTTGAGGAAGTTAACCTCACGCACAAGCCAAAGACTGGTATGCCAGCCCCAATATTTAAACCCTCGGGCAGAAAGGTTCACTGCATACATTGGTTCACCATACCACGGGTACTATGATGGCTATCCAAGGGGCGCCGCGAGGAGTCTGTATGTCAACTTGACCTGTGCACTAACGAGGATAGTATTGGGAACTCGCCTTGTGGAGCGCAATCAACAACGTTGAATCGCGTGGACAGGTCCATGCCCTTTTAGAACGGTTGAACTTAAAACACAATTGTTGTTATGTTTTCGATATGTTTTGATAGACTGTTGTTACGTGTAACAGTTTTTTGTGAAAATATACTTTGTTTTTTCTAAGTAATATTATTTAGTTTTCATTTTGTAGTCTTGATTTGAAGAAGTTTTATTAAATGCTTGAATTTGTTTATAGATTTATATTTAAATTTAATGTTCTGTCATAACAATTATAATGAACTTCAATAATTTTTCATATTTTAACATATTATATTACTTCATTAATAATGTCTACACAATTTTATTTATTTTATCAGTTAAAAATTATTTAAGTTGTACAGGATTATTTAAATTTACTTACATCTTTTTTTTTACAATTAATTTAGCAACTGCTGTAGGGATTTTTAAAGTAAATATAGTAAGGGTATATTATTCTTATAACTCATAAGTCCTAGTTTAAAATTTTCAAAGTTGTAGTTATCTAATTTAAATTCAGTTTCAGCGCTACTGACGGTAAATATCTCTTGTTATAATTGTACACACACAACAAAACAATGAAAAACGACTGCCTGATAATTCTCATTGTTATGTTGTGTGTGTACACATTACCAATGAGCGAACGACTGTGCGAGAGGAGCTCATAAAATGTATGAAGTTTGATTTGTACATTCATACTTCCATAAGCTGAGGATTATATCCAAAACATTTTGTAAATTCTGCTTACAATTTGTTTCTTACTTTTTTCTTCAGAGTTGCACCACTTTCACGACAGTCCAATGCAAAACGATAGTGAAATAGCTATCATCAAAAACCGGTCGTCCGGACAATAGCGATAGGCAGTTTTGTCGATATTGTTTATTTTTGCTTACGCGATGCAAAACTCTCGTTTCAACGATTCGTCGAACGATAGACGTCATCCGTGATTAGACGCCAAGAGAAACAGTAAGGAACATTAAGATCGGTAAATGTATGTTCCCTTCTGGTATTTGTAATGTGTTCGTGAGCAGTATATATTCTTCATATTTGTGTCATAGTCTCTAAAAAATTTTATAGATGCTACACTTATTATTTCCGTGTAATGGTCTCTATTTTTTGGCTATAGTAAAATATTGATTCTTATTTTTAATTATAGCTTGTCGTAATTTGTTTATATATTTGTGTTCATTGCTTGTCCTGGAGACACATTTAGAGAGTTGTGATATCAATTGTTTTAGTTATTTTGTACTCTATGTAACTTAGCAAATAGTCGTAGCGATGTATCTCTTTAACCAATTTTTCTTACAGTTCGTAATGCAGTTTTTTAATACTGCTTCTCCTGTTTGTCTATTTGGTTTTGTGAAGCATAATTCAACATTTTGGCTATTTAAATGTCATCAGCTATCATCTATCAACTGATTTTGTTTGAACTCATTTTTAGTAATTATTCTCTTTGGTTTATTGAATTTTGAAATATGCTCGATTTTTTTCTTTTTGATAAATTTTTGTTATTCTAGTAATAATGGACTTTTTTCATTAGTTTATTAAAAAATGTCACGAACATGGATTGCAAATACATTCTTATGTAAGCCTTCGTTTGAAAATTCGTGTTCCTGTTATATAGATTTTCGGTTTAATAGATTTTAAGATTAAATAAGATTTTTTAAGTGTAGGCGAATTAATTTATTACCCTAATATTGGTGTTATCGTTCTTGCCCAACACACTGTTCATAAAAGTAAATAGATACATTAGTAAATAGGGTATTCGTTCTTTTCCATGATCGGGCGATCTTCCTGATAGCATATTGTGTACATAATGTTTGTGCCTATAAATATGCCTTACGCTCAATGTAAACTTTCTCTTGCAAATAAATTGTCCTCAAGTAAGTGTCGCGTCTTATTTTCTCTCTGTCCAATACCCTAAGTTGTCCGCCCTCCACCCGAACCCTAAGTTGTCCGCCCTCCACACGAAACCCCTACATAAGTACTTTGAACAATCATTTTCCTGGGTTGTTTTTATAAAATTTTGGAAAATAATTTTATTTTTAGTGTATTAAACTTTGTCACTATTAATACTTTCTACGTTGGGTTACATTAAAAATTTCCGTTATAATTCTCCTTGTGTTGTAAACTCTTTTGTTCTGAGATTACATTTTATGAATGCATTTCTTCTGTCATGAATAAAAAAGTTTACGCAATACAAATTTTTATCTTTTATTATACAAATCTTAAGAGGTTCGTTGCTTGTCTGTGGTACTACCTGACCCAATCTTGAGATAGTGCTAAGAACATCACAAATTGTTTTGATGTTCTGAAGCTCCTTCCTAGATGGCACCAAGTAAATTCAAACCAATCGCTTAATGTGAAAAAAACGATTTGTATAATTTCTATGAAATTGCTTAATCGAGTGATGATAAACATTTCTTTTTTGATGACTGTACCCTCAGATTTGGATATTCGGTGCTTGGCTCTCGACCCTCCCCTTCTGACATGAACTTTAAATGGTAGCTTGTATTAAGCACGTTAAATTCCGATCTTGACAATATAATTGATTGAGGTAAACATTATGGAGTGGAATTGAATGCCTAAAAAACCCAATGCTGTCTACTGTCATTCAAGCGATCCCAGAATAAACAGCCATTATCTATGAACGGTTCCTGCGTTATAGAATCCGAACATATTTCCATCCCCGGTATCTGAATCTACTGAACACTGAGATGGAACGATCCCATGTCCGTGATCACCAAGACTGTAGCGAAATGTCTAAATTTCTTATATTGATGCAAGAAATATTTCTCCTCTGTTGATCTGGCTACAATATACAAGACAGCGACTCTACTCTGTTGTCGGTAAAACGTGCAAAATTGAATACATGATGGTTACCAATAATATTACTTATTTTTACAGTTATCTTGGCAGCTATGTTTGTGTTTTCTTTTTTTATGTTATGCACTTAGAACACAGTTTCCAAGATATATATATATATAGATTTTTCACTATTAGATAAACATAAAACTTCCCATCGCAATTCCTGGTTGGCGGTAATGTCTGATTTGTAGAAGTCAAGGGACTCCGCAAGTTGTTCGGCTGAACGTGGCCTGGTAAGAAACCTCACATTCCACGTGCAAAACCGAAAATCAAAGCAGTTCATCCATCCTTTTCAGAGGCATGTTGTTTTAAGTGGTGAGGAAGTTAACCTCACGCACAACCCAAAGACTGGTATGCCAGCCCCAATATTTAAGACCTCGGGATGAGGGGTTCGCTGCATACATTTGTTCACCATACCACGGGTGCTATGATGACTATCCAGGGATCGCCGCGAGGAGTTTGTACGTCAACATGACCTGTGAACTAACGAGGATAGTATTGGCAGCTCGCCTTGTTGAGTGCAATCAAAAACGTTGAATCGCGTGGACAGGCCCATGCCCTTTTAGAACGGTTGAACTTAAAACACAATTGTTGTTATGTTTTCGATATATTTTGAAAGACTTTTGTTACGTGTAACAGTTTTTTGTGAAAATATACTTTGTTTTTTCTAAGTAATATTATTTAGCTTTTATTTTGTAGTCTTGATTTGAAGAAGTTTTATTAAATGCTTGAATTTGTTTATAGATTTTTATTTAAATTTAATGTTCTATCATCACAATTATAATGAACTTTTTTTTCATATTTTAACATATTATATTAATTCATTAATAATGTCTACACATTTTTATTTGGCAGCTAGGTTTGTGTTTTCTTTTTTTATGTTATGCACTTAGAACACAGTTTCCACGATTTATATAAATTTTCACTATTAGAAAAACATAACGTTTTTTTCCTTTTTGCTTAATTTTCCTTGAACATGTATCCATTTTTGATCGCCACTGTATGTTTGAATTTGGACAAACGTGAAATGCTTATACTTTACCAAACAATAAGACACTAAATGTAACAATTGAATTTAAAAATTAAAAATATGTGCAATAATTTAAATTTAAAAAAAAAATTAGATATTAAAAGGGAAATAAAATTGTACTTAACAAATTTACAAAGTTCCACGAATTTAAATTCCTTATTCCTACAGTATATAAACATACATGTGTATCCCCACGAAAGAATGAGGAACATAAATAATGAAAAACGTTTCATTTCAAAAAACTTTCCAAACCACTATTCCTCGAATTAATTAATAAACAATCTCCGTTGTGGGTAATCATGACAAAGCACTTAAGGAAGTTTAGATCCACGAAAATTCGCATTTCTGTAAAGATGTAAGTTGGTAATCGTTTGTGCAATGTATTTGCTTTTTTAAATAAAACAGACGAAAAAGTTTAAAATTTAAATACAATATCGGAAGTTTTTATTTTCAATAAAATGCAGAAAATAGCATTTTAAGGGTAACTTGGGCTTCTCAATTAAAACAATTTCGGTGGCTGCCGTGGCGTAGTGGGTTGATTGCGACGCTCGCACTCCAAAGGCAGCTTAATAGTCATTGAAGAGACAACATCATATTTTTTCATCCTGTTAAAAATGTTGAATTCTGTACCAGAAAGTGATGATTTGCGGAAAGCATTAAGTTTTTGGAGAAAAGTGCTGCTTGTCGAGGCATATGATGATCATGCCCTATCAGAAGCAGCATGCAAAAGATGGTTTTAAAGGCTTTAAAGGAAATAATGATTTTGATGTGAGAAATGACGAACGGGTGCCACATGAATTGAATGAAAGACAGATGGAAAACCGAAAAACCACTTGTGAAATTTTGCTTCAAAGACACCAAAGAAAATCGGTTTTGCATCGGCTCCTTCGGACTACCATATGTTTTCATCGATGGGACACGCAATTTCTGAGCAGCACTTTGATTCCTACGAGGAGGTCGGAAACTGGGTGTGTGATTAGTTTGCTTTCAAAGACGAACAATTTTATTGGCGTGGTATTCACAAATTGCCAGAAAGGTGGTCAAAATGTGTAGAAAAAAATGGCCAATACTTTGAATAAAATGTTTTTACTTTCCCATTAATAATTAGTGTTTTACTTCCAAAAGAAATATATATTATGTATTAATTGACTTATTTATCAAGTAATACTATTATTTTATATTGTTATTTTAGTGCATTCATGTCAAATTTCATATAAATGTGATTATTTATTCGCGTTTTATCTCTAGTTAAACAGAATAATAATGCCAACTGAGAAGATGATGGTGAAAATTGAGCATCGCGCTGCAATTAAATTTTTCACTAAGCAAGGGAAAAGTCAAAAAACTATTCATGAAGAGATGGTGGCTGTTTACCAGATTTCCGCACCTTGATTATCAACTGTGCAAAAGTGGTCAAGTGAGTTCAAGAGAGGCAAAGAGAGCATTGAAGACGACCCCCACTCCGGCGCCCCGGCTACTGCTTGTACGGGAGAAAGCATCAAAGCAGTCCATAAACTTGTTTATGAGGATGTCCGAATAAAGGTGAAAATGATGGCAGAGATCACCAAGCTTTCAACTGGTACCATTCACACCATTCTTCATAACCATCCTAACCTTTCAAAGGTCAGTGCAAGGTGGGTACCACGAATGCTCACAGCGCCTCAGAAAAAAGTGACAATCGCATGCTGTAGAGAGCTTTCGGAGATGTGTAGTGAGATCGCGGGAGGTGTTATGGATCGAGTTGTTACTGAGAACGAAACATGGGTTCACCACTATGACCCAAAAAGCAAACAAGAGTTCATGCAGTGGCATAAAAAAGGAACAGCCCCCCGAAGTAGTCGAGAAGCTCATGGCCACAGTTTTTTGGGACTCAAAGGGAATCTTCCTCATTGAGTACAAAAAAAGGTGAAACCATCAACACCACATCCTAAGCTTGCACTTTGCATAATTTGCGGGAGGAAATAAAAAAGAAAAGGCAAGGTAAACTCGCAGCGGGTGTGTTGCTTCTTCATGACAACGCTCTTGTTCACACGGCGCCAGTTTCCAAGGCTGCTGCGCGAGATCGTGGTTTCGAAGAAATCCAACACCCAACCTATAGTCCAGACCTTGCCCCAAGTGATTATTTTCTGTTTTCCGGATGGGTGTTTTGCAGAGCAAGAGAAAATGTATTTTATTGAGTGTTTGAAAAAACGTATCTCAGGATGTAATAAATGCATTGATGTTAAGGGAGAATATATTGAAAAATGAAAACAATTCAAATTGAATTCGCATTTCCTTCATATCGATACCGAGAATATATTAAACGCCCCTCGTAGAACAATTTTATATGCTGTTGTAAAATGTACTTTGTAAGTTTTACGAGGAGGAACAACTCGCAAACAAAAACCAGTAGTGATGTGGAAAACAAATTGAAACCCTCTTTATGCACCTGTTGGGCTTGCAAGTTGTGGGTACAACAGAGAACTTTAATGCTGGAATTCAGAGTGTTAGTTCGAGGATTTACATAAATCTCTAAACACACTGCTATGTAACTTCACCGAAGTCGGTATATGTAAGTATGTACAGCCAGAATGTAAAATTACTAAAGGGCACCGCTCATGACAGGATGTATGTCATGTATGATGTAATAATGAGGGTACGCTTCTGAAAATCGCCAACTATGCGGAAAATTTAACTTAAATTCAGGAAAGGGACCGGACACTTAATTGTCTTATAAAGCTTTTGAATATACATTAAGTATAGTTTCCTCTTATAACTTTTATCTTGAATGAGTATAATTGGATCGTTATAATGACATTTTCTAAAAGGAATAATAATTAAATATAGTTTCAAAATATGAGTTAAACTTGTACGTGAAAGATGCTTTATTTTGGTTACATCATAGCCCCAGACTTTAATAGGACTTACTATTATCGAATAGCCTACTTTCAAATAAAATGAAAATGTAGGAATAGCAAATGTAATAAATAATAGCCATGTCTTGCGATAGTTCAATTATATTGTATATAAATGGTATGTGTTATGATAACTAATATAGTACAGCATACAAAACATTTATAAAAATATCTTTTAGAGATATATTTTTGTTCGCTTTGTCTTGCGGTAGAAATACGATATATAAGTTACAAACCACGTGAACTGCTAGTGTAAAGCAGTATTTGATCTTTAGTTCTTGAATTTAGTAAAAGCGATGTACACAAGTCAAAGTTTACGATGGAATGAATTTTTTTTTTCTCAATTCGCTAGTATATGTTGTTTGAGCAACACAGCAGCTAAATGGATGTGACAAGGTTCGTTGCAGAACTAAACAGAACAGTGAACGTTCTTTATTCTTATCGTTGATACTCTATTCCCATTCTTAATTGAACACTTGATTAAACTCTGCATTTTTACACCGTGTTTCTTCTTTTTCCGGGATACCAGACTGTTTATTCTCTTCTTGTTTTGTGTTTCCCATAACTTTTAGAATTAGCATTATTTGTAGCCGATAATACCAAAAGACCACTATTGAGTATTTTTATATAATTTGGTTTAGCGGATGCACTTTTATGTTTAGTGCGTGTGCAAAGCCCAAAAAGACATCGCCAAAAAGATTCGTCCTAAAACAGCCGCCAGAAACAGTGTGGTGCAGCTCAACTTAAATAATAATGGTACTTCTTAACCTTTGTCACAGAGAGATTGAAGGAGTTCTTTCTTCAATGATGTGCATAAGGGGGGCATGAGCCTATGCACGCGAGGTAACGTCGTTGATTGCGCTCAACATGGCGAGCTGCCAAGGCAATCCTCGTTAGTGCACAGGTCAAGTTGACATACAGCCTCCACGCGGCGCCCCCGGATAGCCATCACAGCACCCGTTGTATGGTGAACTAATGTAGGCAGCGACCTCCTCTGCCCGAGGATTTAAATAATGGGCCTGGCCTACCAGTCTGTGGGTTGTGCGTGAGGGTAACTTCCTCACCACGTAAGAACCAGAAGTTCAGAGACAACAACATGCCTCGGATAAGGACGGATTAACTGTTGACGACCCCAGCAAACGTTTAAAGGACAAAGATTTTCGGTTTTGCACGTGGAATGTGAGATCCCTTAACAGGCCACGTGCAGCCGAACAACTTGCGGAGGCCCTTGACAGCTACAAAGCTGACATAGCCGCCATCCAGGAAGTGGGATGGGATGGGCCTGGCTTAAAAACGATGAAGAACTGCGACATCTACTGCTACTGTTATAGAGAGAGAAGGCAGCGCTTATTCGGATGCGGATTTGTTGTTCGAGGCAGACTTAGGCAAAAAGTCTTGAGCTACGACCCAGTCAGCGAACGCCTCATGACAATCCGCATCAAGGCTAAATTCGGGAACATCGGCCTAATATGCGCTCACGCCCCGACAGAGGAGAAGGATGACAACATCAAGGATGACTTCTATGATCTCCTAGAAAGAACATACGATCGATGCCCCAGCTATGACACCAAGATCGTTCTAGGAGATTTCAACGCTCAGCTGGGAAAGGAGGACATCTTTGCTGGAGTCATCGATAAACACAGCCTGCACGACAACACATCCGGAAACGGACTCAGGCTGTTGGACTTCGCTCGGGGCGAAACCTCTCTATGGCTAGCACGCGGTTCCCACACCTGGACATTCACAAAGGAACCTGGCGATCTCCTGATCAATCAACAGTCAACCACATTGATCACGTTGCGATCGACGTCAGACACTCCTCCAGTATTCTCGATGTCCGAACCTTCCGAGGTGCAAACATTGACTCGGATCATCACCTTGCTGTAGCCAAGGTAAGAACCCGGATATCGAGAGAGCAACGGAGTCGAGACAGGCCAAAACGGTTTGATGTCGAAAAGCTACAATCGCAGCCGATTGCTGGGAACTTTGCCGACCGAGTCTCCCGGAAACCCGCTCAGAGTTCGATGCTTCATGCACTAAGCATAGAAGAAGAATGGAAACTGGGTTTCACGTCACCACCCAGAAGGAACCAGAAGGTTTGACGACGAGTGCAGGCAAGCGCACGCAGCTAAACGAGACGCCTATAAGGCGACGCTGCATCGAACAACGCGGGCTGTTCGTGAACTCTACGAACAGAGAAGAAGGGAAGAGCACCGGCTTCTCAGAAGGAAGAAGAAGGAACATGAAAAGCGCGCGGTCGAGGAAATGGAAAGGTGTTTTGGCAGGAATGAATTCCGAAAGTTTTACCGAAAGGTAAAACAGCTATCCGGAGGATACAAGGTTCGGACCAAGGCCTGCCGGGACCAAAATGGACAACTAGTAGTAGAGTCGCAGTCTGTGCTGAGAATCTGGAAGGATCATTTCTGCAGACTCCTTAACGGCGATGACGACCCAAATCCCGCTGTTAGGCAGAATGTTCCACTCAATTTGGACGATGATAGACAAGCATTCCGTCCCCCCGACTTTGACGAGGTGAAGATAGCAATATCCAAGCTAAAGTCGAACAAAGCTGCTGGAGCGGACGGACTGTCCGCAGAACTATTTAAAGCAGCTGGAGAGGACCTGGTTGGGCTCATGCACCAGCTCATCTGTAAGATATGGTCGGAGGAAAGCATGCCCGATGAGTGGAATCTCAGCGTCGTTTGCCCGGTCCACAAGAAAGGAGACCCCTTTGACTGCGCCTACTACAGAGGGATTAGTCTCCTGAACATCGCATACAAGATCCTCTCTGCCGTATTGTGTGAGCGTTTAAAACCATTTGTCCATGACCTGGTAGGCCCCTATCAGTGTGGTTTCAGGCCAGGGAAGTCCACAATAGACCAGATCTTCACATTACGGCAGATCCTGGAAAAGACCCAAGAAATGCAATTTGACACTCACCACCTATTCGTTGATTTCAAGGCTGCATATGACAGTGTGCATAGAGACGAGCTATACAGTGCCATGTCTAGTTTTAGCATTCCTACCAAACTCGTCAGATTGTGTAGGGTGACGATGGAGAACTCTCGCTGCTCCGTCAAGGTCGGTATCGAACTCACCGAGACCTTCAATGTCAAATAAGGTTTTAGACAAGGCGACGCACTGTCATGTGACTTCTTTAACATCATCCTCGAGAAGATCGTGCGTAACTCACAAGTCAACACCAGAGGCACGATCTTCCAGAAGTCAGTTCAATTGCTAGCTTACGCTGATGACATTGACGTGATTGGACGAACATAGCGAGCCGTCAATGAGGCGTTTGCTGGCATTGAAGCGGAAGCGGCTAAAATGGGTCTAGTGGTAAATGGGGGCAAAACGAAGTACATGCTGTCATCAAGGAAGGACACACAACATCGACGTCTCGGACGGAGCGTCACACTAGGCAGCAGAAACTTCGAGGTATTTTAGGACTTCATCTACCTCGGCTCCGCGGTAAACAGGGACAACAACATCAGTACCGAAATCAGCAGAATCACTCTTGCCAATCGCTGTTTCTTTGGGCTCAAGAGGCAATTGAGTAATAAAGCCCTCTCTCGAAGGACGAAGCTCGCTTTATATAACAGCTTGATCATCCCCGTCCTACTATATGGCGCAGAATCTTAGACGGTAGCAAAGGCGGATGAGGAAGCCCTTAGTCTTTTCGAGAGAAAAGTTTTGCGTGCGATTTTTTGTCCTGTTTGCGTTGATGGCATCTGGAGGAGAAGATTTAATGACGAACTCTATAGGCTGTACAGCGACATGCGCCTGGTCAAGCGTCTACGGATACAACGCTTAAGATGGCTAGGCCATGTAGAGCGTATGGACACCACTGCTCCGGCCCGAAAAGTCTTTGAATCTGAGCCATTGGGACAACGCAACAGAGGACAACCTAGACTAAAGTGGCGCACACAAGTGTAGAAGGACCTCAACCAACTTGGAGTGCGCAACTGGAGACAGCTGGCGAAAGATCGTGCTGGCTGGAGAGGCATGTTGGTTGAGGCCCAGGTCCACCCCGGACTGTAGCGCCACAAGAAGAAGAAGAAGATGTGCATAAGACTCTGTAATATGTTTTCTGAGTGATATAAATCAATAAAAACTCGCAGCTCGGTAAAATCTTTTGTATAATTTTTACATGACAAAACATAGGCTCTCAATTATCAGGTTTATAATTTAATATGTAACGTGCATATTGTTTTTCTGATTTTACGCTTCCTAATTAACTCGGTAAACCTAAAACAAACCGACTGGGAAGGAACTTTATAAACTTTAACTGCAATTGTGTTTCATGCTCAGAAAGTTACGGACGAGTTGTCCACCGAAAAATTAAAATTGTCTAATTTCTTTATGGGGAAATTAACAATGTCTCAATCACATACACAACAATAACATAATATTAAAACTTAGGACTTTCTAATACGGAGAATATGTTCTAAACCAATACTTTAAAAAATACAATAAAATTCGATAGTACCGAAAGTATATAGTTCTGCTTCTTCTGCAAGCGTATCAGAAAGTTGATTAAAATTATTTTCGTATTTTGGTAACGTACATTAAGCAACAATTTCACGCCGTTTTACCTCTTTCTCCACTGAGCTTGATGACAAGGAAAAGATATTAACTCAAAATACGAGTAGATAATGCTTCTCACGTCTGTGTGCTTTCAAGTATAATGAACCACTCTATAGAGGATATATATTTTAATTATACTCAATATAAGGAAAATACATTTCAATTATACTTGATAAGATTTTAAAAGTTTGTCGAATGGAACAAAACCGCTCAACAATATTATTTTCTTAAACACAAACGTGGGTGTCATCTCTTACTTAGTAATAAGAGAAACTGAATAATACGCACCGCACAGCCTAGCTATAATTTATATCTCCTCTGTACATTTATAAATTAGACATGCAATTTTGCACATGGGTTAGGCACCGAAAGTGTTTTGAAATCTTTAACATCTTGTACTTATCAGTCTTTCAACGAAATATAAAATAAAATGCATTTTTTACAGTGTTCGCTTCTCCATAATTGCTGCAACAACGATTTGGTTAATATTTCATTCCAACATCACAAAAACGTATATATTTTAGGCTGGCATTACGAAAGAAACAGCTATTGAGGCCTTCCGAACTGTCACAGCTGGATGTGCTGCGAAGTGTGAAGCCACAGAGGGTAATTAATTTTTGTGTTCTCTTTATTCTGATTTTATTCACCAACTGGTTGTAGAGGAAATGAACAAAATAATATGGAAACTAAATGCCTTCGATCGTGCGTCATGAAAAAGTCTGAAATAGTATGTTAAATTAATTACATACCACAAGACTTATTATAAACGCATGTATTTAAATTCTAAAGTATTTTTAAATTGGTTTATTTATTCTTAAAGTTTATCGTTGCAAGGCTACTGAACTATATAAGATGTGCTAAAAATCTGAAGCTACTAAGCATGGTATTAACATCACAAACTAAATTGATTTTAATGTTTTGGTTATTTGATTCTTCATATATTGTCTATCGTGCTGACCGCCCGATTGAATCGGGTATGATACGTGGAGGGGGTGCTGTAATTGCTGGACGTCACACACTTGCTAGCAGACAGCAGGAATTACGAACTCAATCTGCATTTTTTGAATTGAATTTTGCTTTATTGTAAATTATATTAGACCACATAGTAATTCTCAATTATATTCTCAACTTATGTCAAATATAACCGAAACGGTGAAAGAGTTGACAAATGACTTTTTAGGGACTTTTTAGCCACTTTTTAGCCACGTTAGGTTTGTTTCAAATAAATAATTCCAGAAATGTATTAACTAGGATATTAGATCTTATATTTTGTAGTAATGATGTGAAACATTATCAGTATGTTTCAGATTTTCCGTTAGTAAGCAATCAAATACATTATACAGCAGTATATGTAATTTTTGACACCTATGAATTCAACTCTGCTCATTTAAATGAAAAAAACTTCAAATTAAACTTTAAAAATCTGACTTCATAGGATTGAATAATTTCTACAGTTTTCAGTTTTTTATCATCAATCACTTCATCGCATGTATGATGATTTTAAACAGATCATATATCGTGGCATTGAATTATTTGTCCCTGTGGTTAGAAAAAGATCTTGTTTTATTCTTCCGTGGTTTAACAAACGACTAAAATATCTAGAAAATGTTAAAAATAAAGCGTTTAAGCATTCAATAAAGTCGGGGAGGATAGAGGACCGAAATCGTTTTTTTCAGCTCCGTAGAGAGTTTGATTTTTTAAACAAATTTTTATACCATCAACATATTACTACGATTGGAAGTAATATTAAAAAAAAATAGTAAATCGTTTTGGGCCTTTTTGAATTCTAAACGAAAATGTTCGCTATATCCATCGGCAATGGAACTCGAAGGTGTGAAGTCTTTTGATACACAATTTTCTTGTGATCTTTTTGCAAGATTATTTCAATCTAACTATATTGCAGAATTTATATCAGATATTCATTTGTTATATCCAGATATTGTAACAATTACAGATTTGAACTTAACTTCACTCTCAGATGAAGACATCTATAATGGTTTAATCGGCTTAGATTCTACCAAAAATGCTGGTTTGGACCAAATTCCCCCATTATTGTAAAAGAATTGTGCATCATCACTTTACTCTCCGTTAAAAGCTTTATCTAACAAATCCTTTTTAACTGGGGTATTCTTAGATGAGTGGAAAATCTCCTTTATAACTCCAATTCTTAAAAACCGATATAGAAGCTGTATGTTATACCTATACTTTTTGGAAAACTAGTTACTCAAAAACTATTCTTTGTTATTAAAAACTACATTACATCGGAACAACATGGTTTTATAAGCGGTCGTTCAACCGCATCAAATTTTTGTATATTTTCGCATTTCTGTTTGAACCCCATGAAGAAGCGAATGCAAGTTGATGTTGTTGTTGATGTTGTTGAGTTATTTAGGCCCACTTTTGTTTGTTCTGTTCGTGACTGATATTCCAAAACTTTTTAGATTTGGGGAAATTCTAATGTATGCAGACGATATTAAATTATTTCTACAAATTTCATGCGTCTCTGATTGTTTAAAATTACAAATTGATCTTAACTTATTTGGTAATTGGTGTAAATATTATCACCTTGAACTTACTATAGCGAAGTGCACGACATTTAGCGTATATAGAAACTTGTCGCCAGTGACCTTTAACTATAGAATTGGAAACGAATTACAAGTACAAGTCAAAGAAGTGAAGGATTTAGGTATCTACTTTGATACAAGATTTACTTTTTCGGCACACTATGACTTTATTATATGTAAAACAAACTCTATGTTAGGTTTCCTTAAAAGAACATCAAGTGTCTTTAAGGATCCCTATACGCTTTAGTCAATTTTCTCATCACTGGTACTCCCTATATTAGAGTATTTTTGTGTAATTTGGACACCATATTATGAGAATAGCGTATTTAGAATTGAAAGAATTCAAAAAAGATTCACTTGTTTTGCTCTGAGAAATCTGAGGTGGTCTGACGGTTTACTCGAATATACAGCAAGATGTGCTCTTTTGAGCTTAAAACGTCTTGAAAGTAGAAGACAAGTTCAATGTGTTTTACTTATCAAAGACATTTTAAGTTGCAATATAAAATCTGAAGAGATACTCGCCTTTATTTCTTTGTACGTCCCAGACGTAAGTTTAAGACATAGAGATGAAGATTTCTATCATCCCATTCACCGTACGAATTATGGTCAAAATAATACACTTAGTCGGTCTTTAGTGTTATTTAATTCTGTTTCGTCTGAAGTTGAAATTTCAATGAGCAGAGACTCTTTTAAAAATATTATCAAAAACATTTTTCACAATCGATCCATAAATTTATGGAATGTGAGTACATAGAATTATTTTTCTTACTTTGTGTTTTCTTTTTGTTGTTGAGAAACAAAATATTGTAATCAGCAGATTTTAAGTCCAAATCCATTGATGAATAAATAAATAAATAAATAAATACATAGATAAATTGTTTTGTTTTTGATGGATTTTAAATTCAAAAACATATTAAAACATCTGTTCATGAAAAATATTGAATAAATAATTTCAAATTCGGAAACCGAAATGTGCTGTTTACTATAAAAGCCTCTGTAAATATACCAAGATTGCTTAAGAAAATAAATTGTTCTTTATTATACACCTGATTCTTAAGCGGAATTATCTCTTGATTAATTTAATACATGTACTGAATATTTGTTTTTACTTTCTCCTCCTTATTAACTCAACTGCGTACTTGGGACCTGGGATTCAACCAAAATGCCTATTCAGCCAGCACACAAAGGTGCTCGTACGCTCTTACGCGTTGTATACGAATACCCTTGCCCAGGCGCATGTTACTGTACAGCCCTACCCCTTGAACCTAAAAATATAGTGATTGAGTTCTTCATCGTCATCGTACACAATCGGAAGAGTTTGATAGGAATTCCACAACTAGACATGACACTATATGGCTCGTTCTTATGCAAACGATCATACTTAAAGTAGTTATTTAATTAACAATTAAAAAAAAACATCTTACTGGCCCTATGTACACCATCATATGTGGCTTTAAAATTGACATTGGGTGGAGATTGTCGATCTTTGCTTCTTGGGTCTTTTCTAGGATCTGTTAAACGCTGAAGATCTGGTCTATTCTGCACTTCTTTGGGCTCCAACCACACTGAAAAGGATCAATCAGCCTGTGGACAAACGGTTTCAGACGATCACACATTACTTCAGAGAGGATATAGTGGGCGATGTTGAGAAGGCTGAATCCTCGATAGTTGGCGCAGTCAAAGGGATCATCTTCCTTGTGGGCTGGGCAAATGACGCACAACATCGACGTCTCGGACGGAGCGTCATACTAGGCAGCAGAAACTTCGAGGTATTTTAGGACTTCATCTACCTCGGCTCCGCGGTAAACAGGGACAACAACATCAGTACCGAAATCAGCAGAATCACTCTTGCCAATCGCTGTTTCTTTGGGCTCAAGAGGCAATTGAGTAATAAAGCCCTCTCTCGAAGGACGAAGCTCGCTTTATATAACAGCTTGATCATCCCCGTCCTACTATATGGCGCAGAATCTTGGATGGTAGCAAAGGCGGATGAGGAAGCCCTTAGGCTTTTCGAGAGAAAAGTTTTGAGTGCGATTTTTTGTCCTGTTTGCGTTGATGGCATCTGGAGGAGAAGATTTAATGACGAACTCTATAGGCTGTACAGCGACATGCGCCTGGTCAAGCGTCTACGGATACAACGCTTAAGATGGCTAGGCCATGTAGAGCGTATGGACACCACTGCTCCGGCCCGAAAAGTCTTTGAATCTGAGCCATTGGGACAACGCAACAGAGGACAACCTAGTGGCGCACACAAGTGGAGAAGGACCTCAACCAACTTGGAGTGCGCAACTGGAGACCGCTGGCGAAAGATCGTGCTGGCTGGAGAGGCATGTTGGTTGAGGCCCAGGTCCACCCCGGACTGTAGCGCCACAAGAAGAAGAAGAAGATGTGCATAAGACTCTATAATATGTTTTCTGAGTGATATAAATCAATAAAAACTCGCAGCTCGGTAAAATCTTTTGTATAATTTTTACATGACAAAACATAGGCTCTCAATTATCAGGTTTATAATTTAATATGTAACGTGCATATTGTTTTTCTGATTTTACGCTTCCTAATTAACTCGGTAAACCTTAAACAAACCGACTGGGAAGGAACTTTATAAACTTTAACTGCAATTGTGTTTCATGCTCAGAAAGTTACGGACGAGTTGTCCACCGAAAAATTAAAATTGTCTAATTTCTTTATGGGGAAATTAGTAATGTCTCAATCACATACACAACAATAACATAATATTAAAACTTAGGACTTTCTAATACGGAGAATATGTTCTAAACCAATACTTTAAAAAATACAATAAAATTCGATAGTACCGAAAGTATATAGTTCTGCTTCTTCTGCAAGCGTATCAGAAAGTTGATTAAAATTATTTGCGTATTTTGGTAACGTACATTAAGCAACAATTTCACGCCGTTTTATCTCTTTTTCCACTGAGCTTGATGACAAAGAAAAGATATTAACTCAAAATACGAGTAGATAATGTTTCTCACGTCTGTGTGCTTTCAAGTATAATGAACCACTCTATAGAGGATATATATTTTAATTATACTCAATATAAGGAAAATACATTTCAATTATACTTGATAAGATTTTAAAAGTTTGTCGAATGGAACAAAACCGCTCAACAATATAATTTTCTTAAACATGGGTGTCATCTCTTACTTAGTAATAAGAGAAACTGAATAATACGCACCGCACAGCCTAGCTATAATTTATATCTCCTCTGTAAATTTATAAATTAGACATGCAATTTTGCACATGGGTTAGGCACCGAAAGTGTTTTGAAATCTTTAACATCTTGTACTTATCAGTCTTTCAACGAAATATAAAATAAAATGCATTTTTTTACAGTGTTCGCTTCTCCATAATTGCTGCAACAACGGTTTGGTTAATATTTCATTCCAACATCACAAAAACGTATATATTTTAGGCTGGCATTACGAAAGAAACAGCTATTGAGGCCTTCCGAACTGTCACAGCTGGATGTGCTGCGAAGTGTGAAGCCACAGAGGGTAATTAATTTTTGTGTTCTCTTTATTCTGATTTTATTCACCAACTGGTTGTAGAGGAAATGAACAAAATAATATGGAAACTAAATGCCTTCGATCGTGCGTCATGAAAAAGTCTGAAATAGTATGTTAAATTAATTACATACCACAAGACTTATTATAAACGCATGTATTTAAATTCTAAAGTATTTTTAAATTGGTTTATTTATTCTTAAAGTTTATCGTTGCAAGGCAACTGAACTATATAAGATGTGCTTAAAATCTGAAGCTACTAAGCATGGTATTAACATCACAAACTAAATTGTTTTTAATTTTTTGGTTATTTGATTCTTCATATATTGTCTATCGTGCTGACCGCCCGATTGAATCGGGTATGATACGTGGAGGGGGTGCTGTAATTGCTGGACGTCACACACTTGCTAGCAGACAGCAGGAATTACGAACTCAATCTGCATTTTTTGAATTGAATTTTGCTTTATTGTAAATTATATTAGACCACATAGTAATTCTCAATTATATTCTCAACTTACGTCAAATATTAACGAAACGGTGAAAGAGTTGACAAATGACCAACTCTTTTGTATATTAGGTGACTTTAATATTGGAGGCATTGATTGGTGTTTCTTAGATGAGGAACAGACATTTGTTCCATTTAACATAACTACAAACATCGAATCGGAAGTTGTTAACTTTTTAGCCACGTTAGGTTTGTTTCAAATAAATAATTCCAGAAATGTATTAACTAGGATATTAGATCTTATATTTTGTAGTAATGATGTGAAACATTATCAGTATGTTTCAGATTTTCCTTTAGTAAGCAATCAAATACATTATACAGCAGTATATGTAATTTTTGACACCTATGAATTCAACTCTGCTCATTTAAATGAAAATAACTTCAAATTAAACTTTAAAAAGCTGACTTCATAGGATTGAATAATTTCTACAGTTTTCAGTTTTTTATCATCAATCACTTCATCGCATGTATGATGATTTTAAACAGATCGTATTTCGTGGCATTGAATTATTTGTCCCTGTGGTTAGAAAAAGATCTTTTTTTATTCTTCCGTGGTTTAACAAACGACTTAAATATCTAGAAAATGTTAAAAATAAAGCGTTTAAGCATTCAATAAAGTCGGGGAGGATAGAGGACCGAAATCGTTTTCTCCAGCTCCGTAGAGAGTTTAATTTTTTAAACAAATTTTTATACCATCAACATATTACTACGATTGAAAGTAATATTAAAAAAAAATAGTAAATCGTTTTGGGTCTTTTTGAATTCTAAACGAAGATGTTCGCTATATCCATCGGCAATGGAACTCGAAGGTGTGAAGTCTTTTGATACACAATCTTCTTGTGATCTTTTTGCAAGATTCTTTCAATCTAACTATATTGCGGAATTTATATCAGATATTCATTTGTTATATCCAGATATTGTAACTATTACAGATTTGAACTTAACTTCACTCTCAGATGAAGACATCTATAATGGTTTAATCGGCTTAGATTCTACCAAAAATGCTGGTTTGGACCAAATTCCCCCATTATTGTTAAAGAATTGTGCATCATCACTTTACTCTCCGTTAAAAGCTTTATCTAACAAATCCTTCTTAACTGGGGTATTCTTAGATGAGTGGAAAATCTTCTTTATAACTCCAGTTCTTAAAAACCGATATAAAAGCTGTATGTTATACCTATACTTTTTGAAAAACTAGTTACTCAAAAACTATTCTTTGTTATTAAAAACTCCATTACATCGAAACAACATGGTTTTATAAGCGTTCGTTCAACCGCAACAAATTTTTGTATATTTTCGCATTTCTGTTTGAACCCCATGAAGAAGCGAATGCAAGTTGATGTTATATACACTGACTTCGTAAAAGCGTTTGACAGAGCTCATCATGGACTTCTTCTTCTTCTTGTGGCGCTACAGTCCGGGGTGGACCTGGGCCTCAACCAACATGCCTCTCCAGCCAGCACGATCTTTCGCCAGCTGTCTCCAGTTGCGCACTCCAAGTTGGTTGAGGTCCTTCTACACTTGTGTGCGCCACTTTAGTCTAGGTTGTCCTCTGTTGCGTTGTCCCAATGGCTCAGATTCAAAGACTTTTCGGGCCGGAGCAGTGGTGTCCATACGCTCTACATGGCCTAGCCATATTAAGCGTTGTATCCGTAGACGCTTGACCAGGCGCATGTCGCTGTACAGCCTATAGAGTTCGTCATTAAATCTTCTCCTCCAGATGCCATCAACGCAAACAGGACAAAAAATCGCACGCAAAACTTTTCTCTCGAAAAGACTAAGGGCTTCCTCATCCGCCTTTGCTACCGTCTAAGATTCTGCGCCATATAGTAGGACGGGGATGATCAAGCTGTTATATAAAGCGAGCTTCGTCCTTCGAGAGAGGGCTTTATTACTCAATTGCCTCTTGAGCCCAAAGAAACAGCGATTGGCAAGAGTGATTCTGCTGATTTCGGTACTGATGTTGTTGTCCCTGTTTACCGCGGAGCCGAGGTAGATGAAGTCCTAAAATACCTCGAAGTTTCTGCTGCCTAGTGTGACGCTCCGTCCGAGACGTCGATGTTGTGTGTCCTTCCTTGATGACAGCATGTACTTCGTTTTGCCCTCATTTACCGCAAGACCCATTTTAGCCGCTTCCGCTTCAATGCCAGCAAACGCCTCATTGACGGCTCGCTGTGTTCGTCCAATCACGTCAATGTCATCAGCGTAAGCTAACAATTGAACTGACTTCTGGAAGATCGTGCCTCTGGTTAAAGAAGTCACATGACAGTGCGTCGCCTTGTCTAAAACCTTTTTTGACATTGAAGGTCTCGGTGAATTCGGTACCGACCTTGACGGAGCAGCGAGAGTTCTCCATCGTCATCCTACACAATCTGACGAGTTTGGTAGGAATGCCAAAACTAGACATGGCACTGTATAGCTCGTCTCTATGCACACTGTCATATGCAGCCTTGAAATCGACGAATAGGTGGTGAGTGTCAAATTGCATTTCTTAGGTCTTTTCCAGGATCTGCCGCAATGTGAAGATCTGGTCTATTGTGGACTTCCCTGGTCTGAAACCACACTGATAGGGACCTATCAGGTCATGGACAAGTGGTTTCAGACGCTCACACAATACGACAGAGAGGATCTTGTATGCGATGTTCAGGAGACTAATCCCTCTGTAGCTGGCGCAGTCAAAGGGGTCTCCTTTTTTGTGGACCGGGCAAACGACGCTGAGATTCCACTCATCGGGCATGCTTTCCTCCGACCATATCTTACAGATGAGCTGGTGCATGCGCCCAACCAGGTCATCTCCAGCTGGTTTAAATAGTTCTGCGGACAGTCCGTCCGCTCCAGCAGCTTTGTTCGATTTTAGCTTGGATATTGCTGTCTTCACCTCGTCAAAGTCGGGGGGACGGAATGCTTGTCAATCATCGTCCAAATTGAGTGGAACATTCTGCCTAACAGCGGGATTTGGGTCGTCATCGCCGTTTAGGAGTCGGCAGAAATGATCCTTCAAGATTCTCAGCACAGACTGCGACTCTACTACTAGTTGTCCATTTTGGTCTCGGCAGGCCTTGGTCCGAACCTTGTATCCTCCGGATAGCTGTTTTACCTTTCGGTAAAACTTTCGGACTTCATTTCTGCCAAAGCACCTTTCCATTTCCTCGACCGCGCGCTTCTCATGCTCCTTCTTCTTCCTTCTGAGAAGCCGGTGCTCTTCCCTTCTTCTCTGTTCGTAGAGTTCACGAACAGCTCGCGTTGTTCGATGCAGCGTCGCCTTATAGGCGTCTTGTTTAGCTGCGTGCGCTTGCCTGCACTCGTCGTCAAACCATGGGTTCCTTCTGGGTGGTGACTTCTTTGATGGCTTCTTGACAACGTTTCCATTCTTCTTCTATGCTTAGTGCAGGAAGCGTCGAACTCTGGGCGAGTTTCCGGGAGACTCGGTCGGCAAAGTTCCCAGCAATCAGCTGCGATTGTAGCTTTTCGACGTCAAACCGTTTTGGCCTTTCTCGACTCCGTTGCTCTCTCGATATCCGGGTTCTTACCTTGGCTACAACAAGGTGATGATCCGAGTCAATGTTTGCACCTCGGAAGGTTCGGACATCGAGAATACTGGAGGAGTGTCTGACGTCGATCGCAACGTGATCAATCTGGTTGACGGTTGATTGATCAGGAGATCGCCAGGTTCCTTTGTGAATGTTCAGGTGTGGGAACCGCCTGCTAGCCACAGAGAGGTTTCGCCCCGAGGCGAAGTCCAACAGCCTGAGTCCATTTCCGGATGTGTTGTCGTGCAGGCTGTGTTTACCAATGACTCCAGCAAAGATGTCCTCCTTTCCCAGCTGAGCGTTGAAATCTCCTAGAACGATCTTGGTGTCATAGCTGGGGCATCGATCGTATGTTCTTTCTAGGAGATCATAGAAGTCATCCTTGATGTTGTCATCCTTCTCCTCTGTCGGGGCGTGAGCGCGTATTAGGCTGATGTTCCCGAATTTAGCCTTGATGCGGATTGTCATGAGGCGCTCGCTGACTGGGTCGTAGCTCAAGACTTTTTGCCTAAGTCTGCCTCGAACAATAAATCCGCATCCGAATAAGCGCTGCCTTCTCTCTCTATAGCAATTGCTGTAGTAGATATCGCAGTTCTTCATCGCTTTTATGCCAGGCCCATCCCATCGCACTTCCTGGACGGCGGCTATGTCAGCTTTGTAGCTGTCAAGGGCCTCCGCAAGTTGTTCGGCTGCACGTGGCCTGTTAAGGGACCTCACATTCCACGTGCAAAACCGAAAATCGTTGTCCTTAAAATGTTTGCTGGGGTCGTCAACAGTTAATCCGTCCTTATCCGAGGCATATCGGTTTTTCTGATCTATTTTATTTTTACGTGGTAAGGAAGTTACCCTCACGCACAACCCACAGACTGGTAGGCCAGACCCATTATTTAAATCCTCGGGCAGAGGGGTTCGCTGCATACATTAGTTCACCATACAACGGGTGTTGTGATGGCTATCTAGGGGGCGCCACGTGGAGGCTGTATGTCAACTTGACCTGTGCACTAACGAGGATTGCCTTGGCAGTTGAGCGCAATCAACGACGTTACCTCGCGTGCATAGGACTATTATTACAAACTAGGTTTTAACCCTAGTTTTGGCTGAGTTCCTATTTACCAAATCGGAAACAAGTCGTCCAAATAAATGGTTTCAGATATAATTATACAGACGCAATATCTGGTCTTCCTCAGGGGAGTTATTTAGGCCCACTTTTGTTTGTTCTGTTCGTGATTGATATTCCAAAACTTTTTAGATTTGCGGAAATTCTAATGTATGCAGACGATATTAAATTATTTCTACAAATTTCATGCGTCTCTGATTGTTTAAAATTACAAATTGATCTTAACTTATTTGGTAATTGGTGTAAATATTATCACCTTGAACTTACTATAGCGAAGTGCACGACATTTAGCGTATATAGAAACTTGTCGCCAGTGACTTTTAACTATAGAATTGGAAACGAATTACAAGTACAAGTCAAAGAAGTGAAGGATTTAGGTATCTACTTTGATATAAGATTTACTTTTTCGGCACACTATGACTTTATTATATGTAAAACAAACTCTATGTTAGGTTTCCTTAAAAGAACATCAAGTGTCTTTAAGGATCCCTATACGCTTTAGTCAATTTTCTTATCACTGGTACTCCCTATATTAGAGTATTTATGTGTAATTTGGACACCATATTATGAGAATAGCGTATTTAGAATTTAAAGAATTCAAAAAAGATTCACTTGTTTTGCTCTGAGAAATCTGAGGTGGTCTGACGGTTTACTCGAATATACAGCAAGATGTGCTCTTTTGAGCTTAAAACGTCTTGAAAGTAGAAGACAAGTTCAATGTGTTTTACTTATCAAAGACATTTTAAGTTGCAATATAAAATCTGAAGAGATACTCGCCTTTATTTCTTTGTACGTCCCAGACGTAAGTTTAAGACATAGAGATGAAGATTTCTATCATCCCATTCACCGTACGAATTATGGTCAAAATAATACACTTAGTCGGTCTTTAGTGTTATTTAATTCTGTTTCGTCTGAAGTTGAAATTTCAATGAGCAGAGACTCTTTTAAAAATATTATCAAAAACATTTTTCACAATCGATCCATAAATTTATGGAATGTGAGTACATAGAATTATTGTTCTTACTTTGTGTTTTCTTTTTGTTGTTGAGAAACAAAATATTGTAATCAGCAGATTTTAAGTCCAAATCCATTGATGAATAAATAAATAAATAAATAAATACATAGATAAATTGTTTTGTTTTTGATGGATTTTAAATTTAAAAACATATTAAAACATCTGTTCATGAAAAATATTGAATAAATAATTTCAAATTCGGAAACCGAAATGTGCTGTTTACTATAAAAGCCTCTGTAAATATACCAAGATTGCTTAAGAAAATAAATTGTTCTTTATTATACACCTGGTTCTTAAGCGGAATTATCTCTTGATTAATTTGATACATGTACTGCATATTTTTTTTTTACTTTCTCTTCCTTATTAACTCAACTGCGTACTTGGGACCTGGGATTCAACCAAAATGCCTATTCAGCCAGCACGCAAAGGTGCTCGTACGCTCTTACGCGTTGTATACGAATACCCTTGCCCAGGCGCATGTTACTGTACAGCCCTACCCCTTGAACCTAAAAATATAGTGATTGAGTTCTTCATCGTCATCGTACACAATCGGAAGAGTTTGATAGGAATTCCACAACTAGACATGACACTATATGGCTCGTTCTTATGCAAACGATCATACTTAAAGTAGTTATTTAATTAACAATTAATGAAAACCATCTTACTGGCCCTATGTACACCATCATATGTGGCTTTAAAATTGACAATGGGTGGAGATTGTCGATCTTTGCTTCTTGGGTGTTTTCTAGGATCTGTTAAAAGGTGAAGATCTGGTCTATTGTGGACTTCTTTGGGCTCCAACCACACTGAAAAGGATCAATCAGCCTGTGGACAAACGGTTTCAGACGATCACACATTACTTCAGAGAGGATATAGTGGGCGATGTTGAGGAGGCTGAATCTTCGATAGTTGGTGCAGTCATAGGGATCATCTTCCTTGTGGGCTGGGCAAATGACGCTGAGGTTCAACTCGGGCATTCTTTTTTTTCGGTAAAACTTTCGGACTTCATTTTTGCCAAAAGACCTTTATCGACATCATGAAGACTGTGCGACATCATCGACATCATGAAGGCTTTTTCCTGCTCTTGTCGTCAAGCCATGGTTTCTTTCTGGGCGGTGCCGTGAAACCCAGCCCATCAGTGGCAGCTTCTTTTATGACTTCCTGACAACATTTCCATTCTTCTTCTACAGTTTGTGCAGGCAACGTCGAACTCTGTCTGAGTCCCGACGTTATAATATATTGGTCCATCTCGTCTCCGTTGCTTTCTCGATATCCGGGTTCTTACCTTGGCTACAACAACGCAATGATTCGATGTTTGTACCTCGGAAGGTGCGGATATCGAGAATATTGGAGGAGTGTCTGACGTCGATCACAACGTGATCCGATCGCAACGTCTGATTGACGAGGAATTGATCTGGGGATCTTAAAGTTTATTTACGAATGTTCCGGAAACCAAGGAAAGTTGAAAAAAGAGACACACAAGCTTCAGGTATATTTTGTTTAACTTTATTCTGAGGAGATCAACCGTCTCGATCAAAGCTTGAAGTAGAACACTTCAATTCTCTTTCACATGACTATAAACTGCAATTAGTGAAAACTGCTTACTCAGATATTTCACACAGGACTTTGTCGTAAGTTTTCATCAAATTCAATGATTTCCGGATGGAGACAATTTGTGAGAATTGTGGAGTCAGCATGTTTTGCTTCGGACTTCAGTTTGTTGAAGTATGGGAACGTAACTTCTTCCCCTACAACAATTTTTAAATCGATTTTCTTTTGCTTACACTATATACGTGCTGCAATTTTGGTAATAATAACAATAATTAACTTCCTATGGATTATTGTGCAGGGGAAACTATCTTTCCTTCGTCGACTTTTTTGGTCACTGTTGATTTTCAATGAAACTAGGTTATTTCATTGTTATTATCCCAACGTTTCGGCAGGGATTGCTGCCTTCATCGAGTACACTAGCATCGGTTTTCACCAGACTCAAACCAGATATAGACAGAGGAAGCAAAACTGACGTTGTTTACAAGATCAACTGTAAGGGCAATGACAACGAATCCTGCAATTGATGCTACATAGGTACCACCAAACAGTTTCTTGGTCAAAGACTAGCTGGTCATAAATCAGACATCAACAACAGGAACTCAGTCAAAACAGCATTAGGTAATCACTGCGTCCTGACAAACCATCTACCCGACCTTGATGACGTCAACATCCTGCAAACGGAAAAACATACTAGCGAAAGGTACACTCTGGAAACCCTGCACATAATCAAGACCAACAACAATATGAATAGGAAACAGGACATACAGAACATATCTGCCGTATATTCAGCACTTGTAACGGCTTAGACATATTGTATTTAAATCAAATTTTAAATTTCAAATCTTTCTTGACTGATCTTCACACACGGAAGGGCTCAATATTTTGTTTCATTGTGAATTTTGTTTTTTTTTTTTTGTGATAATTTTAAAGAACATTTAGACTAACATCCACATCCATTTGTAAAAACAACACAATTAATGTAAGTTTATTATCCACTTGTTGAATTCCATTGTCACTATGTATGTATGTAACATAATTTGTTTTATTGTTTGAATAAAAAAGATCCAATGATGAAGGCAGCAATCCCTGCCGAAACGTTGGGATAATAACAATGAAATAACCTAGTTTCATTGAAAATCAACAGTGACCAAAAAAGCCGACGAAGGAAAGAAAGTTTCCCCTGCATAATAATAATTGATTTGGTCAATTTTAACGAACAACTTTAATTCCTATGGATTATTTAAAATAGTATGTATAGTAGTTTGATATAATGTATTTGTTTTATGTTATTAAATTGATGAAAAATTAGTTCTTCGAATGTGAAAGAATCATTTTTCATTACTGTGTTTTCATAATTTAGAACATAACATTTTTCAACAATCTCGGTCACTTTATTCTTAAATTACTTCTAATTTCTATCGGACAACTAAAAAATTCATCAAATAACTTCCATTTAGGATAAATTTTTGTACATCACAATCTCTTTGAAAAGTTCCATTTTTTATATTGTTCAAATGAATATCATAATATTGTGTTAATATTTCTTTCTCAAAGTTACGAAGTAATTTACAGATATTTAAAAAATGCAATTTTTGCATAATTTAGTTTTGGTAGTGAAAAGTGTATGTTTGATTATTTATTTTGACAATATATTCCATTATTATTATGTGAATAAACTATTGAAACCAATAACTTTATATCAAATATTAGAGTGTATCATTCCTAATCTTAACTAATATCTCTTGAGTTTCATCAACTTTTTTTAGTATGTTTATTCTCGTGGCCACCGTGGCGTAGTGGGCGTCTACGCTCGATTCCCGGCTGAATTTTGCATTTTTCACGGCACCACCTCTTTCGAGCTACTGATAACACTCAAAGAGTAATAATTGTCTGAGAAAAATCTTCTCAAACTTCGCCGTTCGGAGTCGGAGTCGGCATGGAAAGCTACCTCCTGCTTTAAATAATTTTTTTTATTGCGTTTGAGTTTTCAATACTGATTTCTAAATAATTTATAACATATATTATTTATAATGTAATAACTATATGAACTGAATTATTATATCTACTTCATCTTCTCTTATTTCTGCATAACCGACTTTCGTAATAATTTTTTCAATTAACAGATTTGTTTGGGTTTTAGTGTTCGTAATTATTACCCAGAATTTTCTCGACCTGTGTGTTCAAATGAACGTTTTATATAATTTTCGAATATATTATCGCATCAGAATTTTCTAAATTTTGGCTCTTCTTTTTAAGTTCTTATATTGCTTGTATTCTTTCCTTTTTCCTTTTCCTTTTTTCAATTGATTGTATTCTTTGCTTGGTTATATTTAACTCTATTTTATGCCCATTTACTTTGGAAGGGGTGCATTTTATAGTTGAATGATAGGTATTATTGTACCATCTGTGTTTTAATGGACTGTTTTTTTTAATGGGCTTAGAGTATTTTTTTGGTTAATGTATTGATTATCCTTTCTACATCTACTAAACATTTTGGTGCCTTCTGTCAAGGTTAAACTAACGACCCCTGCCAGAATCAAATTGTTCTATTGGCAACAGCATACGCCTATGCACACAGCGATTCATCTGAACAGCGCCTGGGTCGAATCCTCTGCGATGCTGGGCTGCAGGCAAGTTTTGTGTTAGATAAATTTGCTCATGTCTTGAACCTTCGCAGGATCCCATACAAAGTCGCAGTGGAAGGGATTGGGCACCTCGTTAACACTCACAAAAGGGGGATAGTATACCTCAAACTTCAGTCAACATATTCGTCCTTCGAACAAATGGTCAGTGCACTGGTCGTTCCGTCCACAAGTTTAACTCTACTAATGTGCATTTGGACGTGAATCAGTGATATTATTTGTCAGGGCTCCAGTTAGTCGATCTTCATTTCTGCGATGGATGCTTCTTGGATCCGATGTGTGGGGTCAAATCATGAGAGAAGGGATAATCTGTGGCGACAAGAACGAACCTTATGGGCAACGAACAGAGCTGGGTTGGGTTATATTCGGGCCCACATCAACAACACCAACGACTTCCTTGCAACAAAATTGCTTTTATGTTAAAGAGAGTGGTGACGACATTCAACTAGCTTCTACACAACTTTAGGAGAATGGAAGAAGTCCCTACTGAGCAAATGGGTGACAGCGAAAGTGAGAGCATATTTTCTTCCATGCATAGTCCTTATGTTGTCTACATACCATTTCGTAGAGATGTTCCCCAGCTTCGGAATTCTTCTCATTGTACTCTGCGGCAGCGTGATTATTTGGAAAGACGGTTGGCTAAGAACCCGGAGCTTCGGGAACAGTATATAGCTTCCCTCCGTGAATATGCTGCGCTTGGCCACATGGAAAAGGTTGATCAGTGCTACTACATTCCTCTCCACGCTGTTACGGATACATTTTTTGTCGTTTTTAATTCTTTGGCAAAGACGGATACCGGGGTTTCATTTAATGATATTTAGTTGGCCGGCCCAATAATCCAACACTCATTTGTCAACATTATTCATAAGTTCCATCGAACCAGAAGTCAACTCATCTGACCGGTGATGATTTGTCAACTTCAAACCGTATCATCAATGCGTCAACAAGGTCTGTTCTTGGTAATAGTAACAGATGGATTTTTCTCTAATCCCCACTCGAAAGCTCCCATAAACCGACGCATTTTAAGTGAAGTATCTAACCTATTTTACCCTACTGGATGGATTGGCGTCACATGGGATGCCTCCTTAGAGAGTAATCTATTTAGACAGTGGCAAACATTTCGTAGTGGATTAGATGCATTAAAACGTTTCCCAGTACCACGATGGGAAGGAATGGTGGATGGCAGACAACAAAGTCCGTGTTTCATTCCTGACGGCTCGCACAAAGGTTGCTTCAATCAAGCGAGCGACTATTCCTCGTCTACAGCTTTGTGCTCATCTTTTGTCATCAAGGAAGGAAGCGCCGTACCACTTATGGTCAGACTCGAGTATATCATTTAGCTGGATTCGAAAACCATGGTCTTCTCTCAAATTCTCCATCGCCGAACGCGACAAAAAATACATTGCATAACATCACTTGCTTCTTGCTATCATGTGCACTGAATCACTGATGAGGTATAAAAGCTGAGGCATTATTAAATAACGAATTGTGGCTGCGAGGACCAAATTGGTTGCTCTAGCAGGATTTAAAATTGGAAACTGGAATGCAACTAACTCAAAACGAGTAAGATTTTACTCACGCAGTAGAGAAAATGTCGTTTTCTTCTTTGAAAAATTAGGTAGAAATACGAAGACGAGATGGAATGGTTATCCCCCTTACTGAACTCCTCAGTACACTCCGTTATATTTTCCAAACTGTGGCATTAATTTTGCGGCAGTTTCCGTCAAAGAAGCAATACCGATCTCGAATAATTAATGCTGAAGAAGCAGAAGCCGCTTTAATGTTTCTCATAAAGATGGAACAAGCCCGAATATTTTCGGTGAATATCAAACATTTGCAGGCTGATCATAAGCTTTCGTTTGGTAGCCGGTTGTTGCCTTTAAAACCCTATCTGGATGGAGGCGGAATTTTTCGAGTGGGTCGATGCCTTCATAGAGCACTTCTTCCCCATGATCATCGGTTTCCTATGATTTTGCCACGCTAGAGCACATTTGTTTTATTTCTCATCAAGCAGTCATATGGCAATACCTCGCATGGTGGAACGCAACTGATGCTGCGCACGCATTCAATACAAACATTTGTGTGCCAATGTGTTATTTCTCAGCCTTATCGAAGTGCTTCATCAAAAAATGGCTCCATTACCATCGCATCGTGTCATCGCTCACAGCATCCGGTGTTGATTATTTTCGATCCATTTACGTTGCGCATCGGGTCAGAGAGATCTCGCTCAACAACAAAAACGTACCTGGCTCTCTTTATTTTTATGGCATCGAAGGCTGTGCATAAAAATGTGATTCAAGATTTGTCGTCACAGTCATTTTCGAACGCCTTTGCCTGATTCACTGGCAAACGGGGACCGTGTCGACGTCTATACAGCAATAATGGCTAGACACTTATTGGTGTCAATCGAATTCTTTAGGACTTGGTGACTTGGCGGAACGAACACATACAGAAATCATTGGCAGACATGGGCACTTGTTGGCACTTCATCACCCCTCGCGCTCCTTATAGAGGAGGCTGCGATCAAATCGGTAAAGCGGCATTTAGTGTCTTAATTCAAGCCCTCTTACACCCTTACGTGACGACCTAGATAAGAAGTATGCACTAACTCCGGATGATTTCCTCATAAGCGTTCCCTTAATTGCAGTGGTTAAGACGCGTATACCAAAATTTCTGGCAATGTTGTATGGTTAGAGATATTGTGCTGGTTCGTAAATGAGTATCTTCAACCCAATTACTGGCGACTTGGCCAAGTGATGGAAGTTCATCGGGCAGCGATACCTTGATTCGGAATGTACCATACGAACAGCTAATGGTGTGTGTAATCGGGCAGTGCAGAAAATATACCGACTATTGGCGTCCGACGAAGCTAGAAACTAGAAAGCTATTGATTCGATCGGGCAGGACTTTCCGAAATGAAGCTCACCCTGTAAGGCAAGAGAACACTGCACTCGAGCTTTTTTTATTGATCTGTAATTGAAAATGTTTTTCTTTAGATTTTAACCTTCAAGTTTTTTTGTTTTTTTTGTTGGTAAGTCTTAAGCATGTGAAAAAAAATCTGTCATCCCTGAAGTGAAAAATTAATAAATGAATTAAAACACATACAAGGGGCCTTCAATATATTTTCGGTATCAATTTAAATTGAATTCGCCTTTTTTACAAATCGATACGGATAATGTATTGAATGCCACTTGTATATCTATCAATTTTTTTAAGCACAATGTTACGAGTATAGCAAATTTTGAAAACTTATTTATTTATAAAATCTATGAAGGAGTGTTTACTGTAAATATGAACATCTACATGAACAACTTCATATATAGTTGAGGGAGTTTCTGTAAGAACACTTTTTTTCTTATTGGGCGTCTGTCATATACAACGGATGAACAAATCTCGCAATTATCAATTAGCTTATGTATCCTTCCTCCTGGAATGGTTTGGACAACTTTTCTTGTAATTCCCTCGCATGTTGATATTATTTTAGATTCTCCTACCTCATATTCATGCAAAAATGCAATTTATTTCTTAAAAACATTTTTTTCATGCAACTACATTTCACACGTTTAAAAAGTTTCCGGTTGGAAAATATTTCAACAATCTTCTGAAATGATTATTATACTCACAAAATAAGAAACAATTCCTGCTTTACCTTTTCCTTAAAGTTTTCTTAATATATAATAACACTGACTTCATCTTTGAATAAATCACTTTTGTATATGCATTATACTCGAACGTTTTTGAATACTTTTTCAAACTCATCTTTTCTACATTTTAAGAATATAATTTGAGTTTTGAATCTGTTAACGGCAGTACTTAGCATGGGAAGGGGATCTTCTAAAAAATCTAAATTTAAATTTTGTTCTTGTGAACGAATTGTTTGTGTATCCATTGATTCGGTACATTTTTGTTCTACAACAACATTTTCACGCCGTTTTACCTTCCCCACAATGCTTGATGGCAGAGAAAATTTATTAACTCAAAGTTGGTTGTGCTTCTCACGACTGTGTGCTCTCAAGTATGAAAAACTACACTAGTCTATAGAGGAAATATATTTTAATTATACTCAATATAAGGGAAATACGTTTTAATTATACTTGATCAAATTTTAAACGTTTGTCGAATGGAACTAAACCGCTCAACAATATTATTTTCTTAAACACGAACATGGGTGTCATCTCTTGCTAAGTAATAAGAGAAACTGAATAATACGCGCTCCACAGCCTAGTTATAATTTGTAGCTCCTCGGTACATACATAAATTGGACATGCAATTTTCCCCATGGGTTAGGCACCGAATATGTAATGAAATCTTTAAGATCTTGTATGGGTATAAATAACAATGTTTAAAGATCACCAGTCATCAGTTTTAATTTTGGTTTAGTCCGTGTTTAGTTCGTTAGTGTTCCATTTCAACGGAATATAAAATAAAATGCATTTTTTTACAGTGTTCGCTTTCTTCTCAATAATTGCTGCAACGAAGGTTTGGTTAATATTTCATTCCAACATTATAAAAACGTATATTTTTTAGGCTGGCATTACAAAAGAAAAAGCCATTGAGGCCTTCCGGGCTATCGCGACTGGGTGTGCTGCCGAGATTGGTGCCACAGAGGGTAATTTATTTTTATGCATATTTTGTTGAATATTTGAAGTTCTCTTTATTCGCATGTTATTTACCAAATGATTCTAGAGGATGTGAAAGATATGATGAATCATTTGCCAGCTAACAAAATGGAAACTAAATGCCTTCGAGCATGTGTCATGAAAGAGTTTGGAATAGTAAGTTTAGTTGATTAGAGTGCACAAGACTTGTTATAAACGTATGTATTAAGATGACTGTTGATGGAAAATTTGACGCGGCAAAAGCATTAGAAATGTCAGAACTTCACACACAAGGCGATCCTGAAAAATATAAAATAGCAGAGACAATCACCAGTATTTGCAGCAGTATTGACGTTCCCGACGACCAGTAAGAGCAGATTTTAAAATCCTTAAATTGTTTTATTTTATTCTTAAAGCTTATAGTTGCGAGGCTGCTGAACTTTATAAGATGTGCTTGAAATCTGAAGCTACTAAGCATGGTATTAACATCACAGACTAAGTTGTGTTGTTTTTGATGGATTTTAAATTTCAAAACATATTTAAATATCTGTTTCATTATAAATATTGAATAAATAATTGAAAATTCGGAAACCGAAATGTGCTGTTTATTATAAAAGCCTCTGTAAATAATTACAAATTCTGAAACCGAAATGTGCTGTTTACTATAAGAGCCTCTGTAAATATACCAAGATTGCTTAAGAAAATGAATTGTTCTTTATTATATACATGATTGTTAAGCGGAATTATCTGTTGATTAATTTGGTACATGTACTGCATAATTTTTACTTTCTCTTCCTTATTAACTCAACTGCGTACTTTTTCTTGTTCTTGTAGCGCTACGATCCGGAGTCGACCTGGAATTTAACCAACATGACTATCTTCGGTATCGTCCTCGGTTGCGTTGTCTTAATGGCTCAGATTCGAAAACTTTCCGGGCCAGAGCAGAGGTGTTAGTACCCTATTACGTGATGGATACGAATATGCTTGACCATGCGCATGTTACTTTACAGCCCTCAGTTCGTATTTGAATCTTCTCGTCCAGATGCCGTTAACGCAAGCTGGACAAAAAATCGCACGCAAATCTTTTCTCTGCAAAATACTTATCAGCTTTAAGGTACGTCCAGTTTTCCGCGCCATAGATTAGGACTGAGACAATCAAGCTGTTATATAAAGCGAGATTCTCTCCTTCGAAAGAGGGCGTTATTACTCAATTGCCCCTTGAACGTAAAAGTATAGGGACTGACGTTCGAAAGATCGTGCCTCTATTGTTGAATTGTGAGATAAGCACGATTTTCTCAAGAATGATTTTAAGGAAGTCAAATGACAGTGCGTCGCCTTGTCTAAAAACTGTCTTGACATTTAAGGTTTCAGTGAGTTCGTTACCGTCCTTGACGGAGCAGCGAGGGCTCTCCATCGTCATGCTACACAATCTGACGAGTTTGGTAGCAATGCTAAAACTACAACAACACAATGATTTGATGTTTGTGCCTCGGAAAGTTCGGATATCGAGAATATTGGAGGAGTGTCTGACGTCGCTCGCAACGTGACCCGATCGCAACGTCTGATTGACGATTAATTGATCTGGGTATCTTAAAGTTTATTTACGAATGCTCAGGTGTGGGAACCGCGTGAGTTATCTCTTTTGGTATTTTTTAGAAAACAAGAAAAGTTGAAAAAAGAGACACACAAAACTTCCGGAATTTTTTTAACTTTATTTTGAGGAAATCAACCGTCTCGATCAAAGCTTGAAGTAGAACACTTCAATTCTCTTTCACATGACTATGAACTGCAATTAGTGAAAACTGCTTACTCAGATGTTTCACACAGGACTTTGTCGTAAGTTTTCATCAAATTCAATGATTTCCGGATGGAGACAATTTGTGAGAATTGTGGAGTCAATATGTTTTGATTCGGACTTCAGTTTAATGAAGTATGGGAACGTAACTCCTTCTCCCCTATCTCAGCCTTCTCCAGAATGCTGTCAACAATTTTTAAATCGATTTTCTTTTGCTTACAATATATTCAATATTTAACTTGCTATGTATTATTTATAATACTATGTATAGTAAGTTGAGATAATGTATTTGTTTTATGTTATTAAATTGATGAAAAATCAGCTCTTCGAATGTTAAAGAATCATTTTTCATTACTGTTTTCTCATAATTTAGAACATAGCATTTTTCAACAATCTCGGTCACTTTATTCTTAAATTGCTTCTAATTTCTATCGGACAACTAAGAAATTTATCAAATAACTTCCATTTAGGATACATTTTTGTACATCACAATCTCTTTGAAAAGTTCCATTTTTTATATTGTTCAAAAGAATATCATAATATTGTGTCAATATTTCTTTCTCAAAGTTACGAAGTAATTTACAGATATTTAAAAAATGCAATTTTTGCATAATTTAGTTTTGGTAGTGAAAAGTGTATGTTTGATTATTTATTTTGACAATATATTCCATTATTATTATGTGAATAAACTATTGAAACCAATAACTTTATATCAAATATTAGAGTGTATCATTCCTAATCTTAACTAATATCTCTTGAGTTTCATCAACTTTTTTTAGTATGTTTATTCTCGTGGCCACCGTGGCGTAGTGGGCGTCTACGCTCGATTCCCGGCTGAATTTTGCATTTTTCACGGCACCACCTCTTTCGAGCTACTGATAACACTCAAAGAGTAATAATTGTCTGAGAAAAATCTTCTCAAACTTCGCCGTTCGGAGTCGGAGTCGGAGTCGGCATGGAAAGCTACCTCCTGCTTTAAATAATCTTTTCTTATTGCGTTTGAGTTTTCAATACTGATTTCTAAATAATTTATAATATATATTATTTATAATGTAATAACTATATGAACTGAATTATTATATCTACTTCATCTTCTCTTATTTCTGCATAACCGACTTTCGTAATAATTTTTTCAATTAACAGATTTGTTTGGGTTACAGTGTTCGTAATTATTACCCAGAATTTTCTTGACCTGTGTGTTCAAATGAACGTTTTATATAATTTTCGAATATATTGTCGCATCATAATTTTCTAAATTTTGGCTCTTCTTTTTAATTTTTTATATTGCTTGTATTCTTTCCTTTTTCCTTTTCCTTTTTTCAATTGATTGTATTCTTTGCTTGGTTATATTGAACTCTATTTTATGCCCATTTACTTTGGAAGGGGTGCATTTTATAGTTGAATGATAGGTATTATTGTACCATCTGTGTTTTAATGGACTGTTTTTTTTAATGGGCTTAGAGTATTTTTTTGGTTAATGTATTGATTATCCTTTCTACATCTACTAAACATTTTGGTGCCTTCTGTCAAGGTTAAACTAACGACCCCTGCCAGAATCAAATTGTTCTATTGGCAACAGCATACGCCTATGCACACAGCGATTCATCTGAACAGCGCCTGGGTCGAATCCTCTGCGATGCTGGGCTGCAGGCAAGTTTTGTGTTAGATAAATTTGCTCATATCTTGAACCTTCGCAGGATCCCATACAAAGTCGCAGTGGAAGGGATTGGGCACCTCGTTAACACTCACAAAAGGGGGATAGTATACCTCAAACTTCAGTCAACATATTCGTCCTTCGAACAAATGGTCAGTGCACTGGTCGTTCCGTCCACAAGTTTAACTCTACTAATGTGCATTTGGACGTGAACCAGTGATATTATTTGTCAGGGCTCCAGTTAGTCGATCCTCATTTGCACTCACGGTCATATAGATGTGCTTCTTGGATGCGATGTGTGGGGTCAAATCATGAGAGAAGGGATAATCTGTGGCGACAAGAACGAACCTTATGGGCAACGAACAGAGCTGGGTTGGGTTATATTCGGGCCCGCCTCAACAACACCAACGACTTCCTTGCAACAAAATTGCTTTTATGTTAAAGAGAGTGGTGACGACATTCAACTAGCTTGTACACAACTTTAGGAGAATGGAAGAAGTCCCTACTGAGCAAACGGGTGACAGCGAAAGTGAGAGCATATTTTCTTCCATTTATAGTCTTTATGTTGTCTACATACCATTTCGTAGAGATGCTCCCCAGCTTCGGAATTCTTCTCATTGTATTCTGCGGCAGCGTGATTATTTGGAAAGACGGTTGGCTAAGAACCCGGAGCTTCGGGAACAGTATATAGCTTCCCTCCGTGAATATGCTGCGCTTGGCCACATGGAAAAGGTTGATCAGTGCTACTACATTCCTCTCCACGCTGTTACGGATACATTTTTTGTCGTTTTTAATTCTTTGGCAAAGACGGATACCGGGGTTTCATTTAATGATATTTAGTTGGCCGGCCCAATAATCCAACACTCATTTGTCAACATTATTCATAAGTTCCATCGAACCAGAAGTCAACTCATCTGACCGGTGATGATTTGTCAACTTCAAACCTGGATGGATTGGCGTCACATGGGATGCCTCCTTAGAGAGTAATCTATTTAGACAGTGGCAAACATTTCGTAGTGGATTAGATGCATTAAAACGTTTCCCAGTACCACGATGGGAAGGAATGGTGGATGGCAGACAACAAAGTCCGTGTTTCATTCCTGACGGCTCGCACAAAGGTTGCTTCAATCAAGCGAGCGACTATTCCTCGTCTACAGCTTTGTGCTCATCTTTTGTCATCAAGGAAGGAAGCGCCGTATCACTTATGGTCAGACTCGAGTATATCATTTAGCTGGATTCGAAAACCATGGTCTTCTCTCAAATTCTCCATCGCCGAACGCGACAAAAAAATACTTTGCATGACATCACTTGCTTCTTGCTATCATGTGCACTGAATCACTGATGAGGTATAAAAGCTGAGGCATTATTAAATAACGAATTGTGGCTGCGAGGACCAAATTGGTTGCTCTAGCAGGATTTAAAATTGGAAACTGGAATGCAACTAACTCAAAACGAGTAAGATTTTACTCACGCAGTAGAGAAAATGTCGTTTTCTTCTTTGAAAAATTAGGTAGAAACACGAAGACGAGATGGAATGGTTATCCCCCTTACTGAACTCCTCAGTACACTCCGTTGTCTTTTCCGAACTGTGGCATTAATTTTGCGGCAGTTTCCGTCAAAGAAGCAATACCGATCTCGAATAATTAATGCTGAAGAAGCAGAAGCCGCTTTAATGTTTCTCATAAAGATGGAACAAGCCCGAACATTTTCGGTGAATATCAAACATTTGCAGGCTTATCATAAGCTTTCGTTTGGTAGCCGGTTGTTGTCTTTAAACCCCTATTTGGATAGAGGCGGAATTTAGCGAGTGAGTCGATGCCTTCATAGAGCACTTCTTCCCCATGATCATCGGTTCCCTATGATTTTGCCACGCAAGAGCACATTTGTTTTATTGCTCATCAAGCAGTCACATGGCAATACATTGCATGGTGGAACGCAACTGATGCTGCGCACGCAGTCAATACACACATTTGTGTACCAATGTGTTATTTCTCAGCCTTATCGAAGTGCTTCATCAAAAAATGGCTGCATTACCATCGCATCGTGTCATCGTTCACAGCATCCGGTGTTGATTATTGCGATCCATTTACGTTGCGCATCGGGTCAGAGAGATCTCGCTCAACAACAAAAACGTACCTGGCTCTCTTTATTTTTATGGCATCGAAGGCTGTGCATAAAAATGTGATTCAAGATTTGTCGTCACAGTCATTTTCGAACGCCTTTGCCTGATTCACTGGCAAACGGGGACCCTGTCGACGTCTATACAGCAATAATGGCTAGACACTTATTGGTGTCAATCGAATTCTTTAGGACTTGGTGACTTGGCGGAACGAACACATACAGAAATCATTGGCAGACATGGGCACTAGTTGGCACTTCATCACCCCTCGCGCTCCTTATAGAGGAGGCTGCGATCAAATCGGTAAAGCGGCATTTAGTGTCTTAATTCAAGCCCTCTTACACCCTTACGTGACGACCTAGATAAGAAGTATGCACTAACTCCGGATGATTTCCTCATAAGCGTTCCCTTAATTGCAGTGGTTAAGACGCGTATACCAAAATTTCTGGCAATGTTGTATGGTTAGAGATATTGTGCTGGTTCGTAAATGAGTATCTTCAACCCAATTACTGGCGACTTGGCCAAGTGATGGAAGTTCATCGGGCAGCGATACCTTGATTCGGAATGTACCATACGAACAGCTAATGGTGTGTGTAATCGGGCAGTGCAGAAAATATACCGACTATTGGCGTCCGACGAAGCTAGAAACTAGAAAGCTATTGATTCGATCGGGCAGGACTTTCCGAAATGAAGCTCACCCTGTAAGGCAAGAGAACACTGCACTCGAGCTTTTTTTATTGATCTGTAATTGAAAATGTTTTTCTTTAGATTTTAACCTTCAAGTTTTTTTGTTTTTTTTTGTTGGTAAGTCTTAAGCATGTGAAAAAAAATCTGTCATCCCTGAAGTGAAAAATTAATAAATGAATTAAAACACATACAAGGGGCCTTCAATATATTCTCGGTATCAATTTAAATTGAATTCGCTTTTTTACAAATCGATACGGATAATGTATTGAATGCCACTTGTATATCTATCAATTTTTTTAAGCACAATGTTACGAGTATAGCAAATTTTGAAAACTTATTTATTTATAAAATCTATGAAGGAGTGTTTACTGTAAATATGAACATCTACATGAACAACTTCATATATAGTTGAGGGAGTTTCTGTAAGAACACTTTTTTTCTTATTGGACGTCTGTCATATACAGCGGATGAACAAATCTCGCAATTATCAATTAGCTTATGTATCCTTCCTCCTGGAATGGTTTGGACAACTTTTCTTCTAGTTCCCTCGCATGTTGATATTATTTTAGATTCTCCTACCTCATATTTATGCAAAAATGCAATTTATTTCTTAAAAACTTTTTTTTTCATGTAACTACATTTCACACGTTTAAAAAGTTTCCGGTTGGAAAATATTTCAATAATCTTCTGAAATGATTATTATATTCACAAAATAAGAAACAATTCCTGCTTTACCTTTTCCTTAAAGTTTTCTTAATATATAATAACACTGACTTCATCTTTGAATAAATCACTTTTGTATATGCATTATACTCGAACGTTTTTGAATACTTTTTCAAACTCATCTTTTCTACATTTTAAGAATATAATTTGAGTTTTGAATCTGTTAACGGCAGTACTTAGCATGGGAAGGGGATCTTCTAAAAAATCTAAATTTAAATTTTGTTCTTGTGAACGAATTGTTTGTGTATCCATTGATTCGGTACATTTTTGTTCTACAACAACATTTTCACGCCGTTTTACCTTCCCCACAATGCTTGATGACAGAGAAAATTTATTAACTCAAAGTTGTGCTTCTCACGACTGTGTGCTCTTAAGTATGAAAAACTACACTAGTCTATAGAGGAAATATATTTTAATTATACTCAATATAAGGGAAATACGTTTTAATTATACTTGATCAAATTTTAAACGTTTATCGAATGGAACTAAACCGCTCAACAATATTATTTTCTTAAACACGAACATGTCATCTCTTGCTAAGTAATAAGAGAAACTGAATAATACGCGCTCCACAGCCTAGTTATAATTTGTAGCTCCTCGGTACATACATAAATTGGACATGCAATTTTCCCCATGGGTTAGGCACCGAATATGTAATGAAATCTTTAAGATCTTGTATGGGTATAAATAACAATGTTTAAAGATCACCAGTCATCAGTTTTAATTTTGGTTTAGTCCGTGTTTAGTTCGTTAGTGTTCCATTTCAACGGAATATAAAATAAAATGCATTTGTTTACAGTGTTCGCTTTCTTCTCAATAATTGCTGCAACGAAGGTTTGGTTAATATTTCATTCCAACATTATAAAAACGTATATTTTTTAGGCTGGCATTACAAAAGAAAAAGCCATTGAGGCCTTCCGGGCTATCGCGACTGGGTGTGCTGCCGAGATTGGTGCCACAGAGGGTAATTTATTTTTATGCATATTTTGTTGAATATTTGAAGTTCTCTTTATTCGCATGTTATTTACCAAATGATTCTAGAGGATGTGAAAGATATGATGAATCATTTGCCAGCTAACAAAATGGAAACTAAATGCCTTCGAGCATGTGTCATGAAAGAGTTTGGAATAGTAAGTTTAGTTGATTAGAGTGCACAAGACTTATTATAAACGTATGTATTAAGATGACTGTTGATGGAAAATTTGACGCGGCAAAAGCATTAGAAATGTCAGAACTTCACACACAAGGCGATCCTGAAAAATATAAAATAGCAGAGACAATCACCAGTATTTGCAGCAGTATTGACGTTCCCGACGACCAGTAAGAGCAGATTTTAAAATCCTTAAATTGTTTTATTTTATTCTTAAAGCTTATAGTTGCGAGGCTGCTGAACTTTATAAGATGTGTTTGAAATCTGAAGCTACTAAGCATGGTATTAACATCACAGACTAAGTTGTGTTGTTTTTGATGGATTTTAAATTTCAAAACATATTTAAATATCTGTTTCATTATAAATATTGAATAAATAATTGAAAATTCGGAAACCGAAATGTGCTGTTTATTATAAAAGCCTCTGTAAATAATTACAAATTCTGAAACCGAAATGTGCTGTTTACTATAAGAGCCTCTGTAAATATACCAAGATTGCTTAAGAAAATAAATTGTTCTTTATTATATACATGATTGTTAAGCGGAATTATCTGTTGATTAATTTGGTACATGTACTGCATAATTTTTACTTTCTCTTCCTTATTAACTCAACTGCGTACTTTTTCTTGTTCTTGTAGCGCTACGATCCGGAGTCGACCTGGAATTCAACCAACATGACTATCTTCGGTATCGTCCTCGGTTGCGTTGTCTTAATGGCTCAGATTCGAAAACTTTCCGGGCCAGAGCAGAGGTGTTAGTACCCTATTACGCGATGGATACGAATATGCTTGACCAGGCGCATGTTACTTTACAGCCCTCAGTTCGTATTTGAATCTTCTCCTCCAGATGCCGTTAACGCAAGCTGGACAAAAAATCGCACGCAAATCTTTTCTCTGCAAAATACTCATCAGCTTTAAGGTACATCCAGTTTTCCGCGCCATAGAGTAGGACTGAGACAATCAAGCTGTTATATAAAGCGAGATTCTCTCCTTCGAAAGAGGGCGTTATTACTCAATTGCCCCTTGAACGTAAAAATATAGAGATTGAAGTTCGAAAAATCGTACCTCTGTTGTTGAATTGTGAGATTTCAACGATTTTCTCAAGAACGATTTTAAAGAAGTCAGATGACAGTGCGTCGCTTTGTCTAAAATCTTTCTTGACATTGTAGGTTTCAGTGAGTTCGTTGCCATCCTTGACGGAGCAGCGACAGCTCTCCATCGTCATGCTACACAATCTGACGAGTTTGGTTGGAATGCTAAGACAAGATATTGCACTGTATAGCTCATCTCTATAGATACTGTCTTATGTGATCTCAAAATTGGCAATAGGTGTTGATTGTTGATCTGTACTTCTTTGGTCTTTTCCAGGATCTAGCGGAAAGTGAAGATCTGGTCTAAAACCACTCTGATGGGGATCAATCAGCCCGTCGACAAACGTTGTCAAACGCTCACACATCACCGCAGAGAGTATATTGTGGGCGATGTTGAGGAGGTGATTTCTCGATAGTTGGCGCAGTGAAAGGAGAGTCTCCTTGTGGACTAAGTAAACGACGCTGAGATTCCACTCATGGGGCATGCTTTCCTCCGGCCAATTCTTACAGATGTGGTGCATGCTTCCAACCGAGTCATCTCCAGCTGCGGGCAGTGCGTCTGCTTCTGCAGCTCTGCGTAAGTTCAGTTTTATACTTGTCTATCATCGTTCTTTAGTACAAGTTGGACATTTTGGTATCAGGAGGCTTTGTTTCTTGAAAACGTTTCTCTTCTTCGTCTATAGTTTGTGCAGGCAACGTCGAATTCTGTGCAAGTTTCAAAGAGACTCAGTCTGCAAAGTTCCCGGCGATTTCCGACGTTAAACCATATTGGTCCGTCTCGACTCCGTTGCTTTCTCTATATCCAGATTCTTACCTTGGCTAAAACAACGCATTAATTCGAATCGATGTTGGGACCTCGGAAGGTTCGGACATCGATAATATTGGAGGAGTGTCTGAAGTCAATCGCAACGTGATCAATCTAATGGACAATGAATTGATATAGGGATCGTAACGGTGCGGAAACCGCATGAGTTATCTATTTGGGCGCTCTCCGGAAAACAAAAAAAGGTGAACAAAATAGAAACACAAAAAAAAGTTCAGGTCGATCGAAGTTTGAAATAGAATTCTTCAATTCTCTTTCAACTGCCTATAAACTGTAATTAGTGAAAATTGCGTACTTAGTTGTTTCACACACGGAATTCATTTCGGTGACCAGACTACGGTGTAGGTTTTTATCAAATGCAATGATTCCCTCCCCTATCTCAGGATTCGCCCTTATTCTGTCAACAATTTTTAAATCGATTTTCTTTTGCTTACGATATATGCATACTGCATGTTTTGTAATAATAACAATCCTTAACTTCCTACTGAGTAATTTATAATACTATGTAGAGTAGGTTGAGATAATGTACTTGTTTTATGTTATTAAATTGATGATAAAGGAGTTCTTCGAATGTCATTACTGTGTTGTCATAATTTGGCACATAACATTTTTCAACAATCTCGGTCACTTTATTCTTAAATTTCTTACTTACTTCCAATTTTTATCGGACAACTAAAAAAAAATTTATTTAGAATACATTTTCGGGCATCACAATCTCTTTGAAAAGTTTCATTTTTCATATTGATTGATTGATTGCTAATATTTCTTTCTCAAAGTAACGGACAATTTTACAGTAAATTTTGCATAATTTAATTCTGGTAGACTTAAATTATTGTGAAAAGCGTATGTTTGATGGTTTATTTTGACAATATATTCCATTGGTAATTATGTGAATTAACTTTCGGAAGCAATAATATTACATTGGATTTTATATTTTTATTACTTCAAATACTAGATTGTATTATTCCTAATCTTGCCAACAGTACAATGTCTTGAATTTTATATACTTTTCGCTTAATATGTTTATTCTAATTCGTTGTTTAGAAAACTCTTCTTGCGATATTATTTTGTTTTAAAATTTTCATTTTCACTATTTATTTCAATATTTTGTGTCTGTTTGATTCGAAAACGTTTTCTAATAAAGTCAACGAATTGTTAGCATTTTCATTTATTTTTATTTGCTGATTAAGAAAATTTGTAACTTATTCGTTTTTGTTGTCATTAGCCATTAGCTGTTGTATGTCGGTTTTATCGCCCTCATCTAGAGTACCAAATAACGACTTTATTCTGTTTCCAACAATTCTCGTACTTCTTTGTAACTGTGTCTGCGAAAACCGAAAAACAGGAAGCAATAGGATTGCTAGCCGCCCACCTTGAGGACTATAATATTAATGAAAGCTATAGCACAAAGAAAAGTGAAACACATTAAAAAAGGAGATAAAAGAAAACATGCTTTATATATTGCCACATTATGTGGATTATATTTGTAAAGTGAAAATAATATTAACTCATTATATAAATTGAATTAGTGTTTTGAAAAGTAATAGAAGAAAGTAATAACAGAAAACTTGCGAACGCAAGTTACACAAATTGTTTCCTGAATCTCAATCCCCGAAATACCTCTAAATTGAAGTTGATCAAAATATTGCTGACGACCAACTAGATAATATTCCAGGCTGATAAAGTCTTGAAATCCTATAATACACCCCTTAATTGGGATGCTAAAACACGCTGCCTTTCTCTACATTATGCAGACAAGCGTTACCTGGGAATCCTCGAGTACCAGATGACTGTTCTAGTTCAAGGGAACAAAACCAGCCAAGAATTCTATCAAGCGGTCTACGCGCATTTATCCTTAATATTAAACATGATATCAACGATAGAAGCGATGATATTACTAGTAAGTACATTTCGTGAAAGAGCTCTAAACGTGTTTGCCAGAGGACTAGGAGGAGATCTACCAAGGCTTCAATCTGGAGAATATGACCTATCGTACACTCCAAGCTAACAATACAGGCGTGCTCGGAGGATAGAAAATAATAGAAATCTTCCCCCACGTTCTCTTGCAAGGCAACCATCTTCTCTAAAGCAGACAAATCGAAACCAATTCCCAAAGCCCCATTTCGACAATCCCTTTCCGAATTGCTACATGGTCCACACAGGTCACCCAAGCTACAGTTTAACAACCAAATGGGAAATGGCTCAAATTGCTTATTAACTGCCCCCAGTAAATAGAAACCTTAACACAAACCAGCAAAAACCGAAACCCAAGGGGGCAGAAACCATCTACTTTAGACGAGTAAACTACCAAAATCGTCCAGAATTCAAACTAAATCTTCCGGTACAGAAGAGACCCGCATGGTCTGCCCACGCACACCATCCAAACAAAGTACAAAGAACTTTTCCACTACTACCAACCGACAGAAGCTAATAGAAGCCAAGATGTCGATGAAACTATAATTGACTACCTTGATACCTATATACAAATCGATTATAGCGTTCTAAAGCATCAGGAACCGAATATCACCGATGAATTGGTATACGACGAGGAAGAGTTTCCCAACGGTGTCAAGAAGTTCCTCGTTGCCATATTTCAAATATGGAACGAAGAGCGGAAAAATTTGAAAATTTCTTATTGATACAGGATCGAATAAAAATTATATTCATCCCAAATGCGTAAATGAAACTCTTTTGAATGAAAGCCCATTTTTTACGAACAACGTCGGTGGTAATGTTAAAATTACTCACCACGCCACCTTTTCGGACCAGCAGTGAAACCACTTAAATTCTTTCTGCTACCTACTCTGAAGGCTTTCCATGACATAAAAGGCAACGACAGCTTGAAGGAGCTGGACGCTGTCATCCACGCTGTAGATGATTTTGAATAAAAACCTGAAGATCCATGTAAAACAGCATCTCTTACAATTGGTTAATAGTCTGGATATAAGAGCAGACCAGCTAAATGACGTCCAAATGAAGAAACTACATCAAGTACTCAACTGGCATCCTAGTGTGAAAAATTTACATATGTGACCTCAATGGTCAATGGTGGGCATGGGCCTATGCACGCGAGGTAACGTCGTTGATTGCGCTCAACATGGCGAGCTGCCAAGGCAATCCTCGTTAGTGCACAGGTCAAGTTGACATACAGCCTCCAAGTGGCGCCCCCTGGATAGCCATCACAACACCCGTTGTATGGTGAACTAATGTATGCAGCGACCCCCTCTGCCCGAGGATTTAAATAATGGGCCTGGCCTACCAGTCTGTGGGTTGTGCGTGAGGGTAACTTCCTTACCACGTAAAAAAAGAAAAATAGTTCAGAAAAACCGATATGCCTCGGAAAAGGACGGATTAACTGTTGACGACCCCAGCAAACGTTTAAAGGACAACGATTTTCGGTTTTGCACGTGGAATGTGAGGTCCCTTAATAGGCCACGTGCAGCCGAACAACTTGCGGAGGCCCTTGACAGCTACAAAGCTGACATAACCGCCATCCAGGAAGTGCGATGGGATGGGTATGGCATAAAAGCGATGAAGAACTGCGATATCTACTACAGCAATTGCTATAGAGAGAGAAGGCAGCGCTTATTCGGATGCGGATTTGTTGTTCGAGGCAGACTTAGGCAAAAAGTCTTGAGCTACGACCCAGTCAGCGAGCGCCTCATGACAATCCGCATCAAGGCTAAATTCGGGAACATCAGCCTAATATGCGCTCACGCCCCGACAGAGGAGAAGGATGACAACATCAAGGATGACTTCTATGATCTCCTAGAAAGAACATACGATCGATGCCCCAGCTATGACACCAAGATCGTTCTAGGAGATTTCAACGCTCAGCTGGGAAAGGAGGACATCTTTGCTGGAGTCATCGGTAAACACAGCCTGCACGACAACACATCCGGAAACGGACTCAGGCTGTTGGACTTCGCCTCGGGGCGAAACCTCTTTGTGGCTAGCACGCGGTTCCCACACCTGAACATTCACAAAGGAACCTGGCGATCTCCTGATCAATCAACCGTCAACCAGATTGATCACGTTGCGATCGACGTCAGACACTCCTCCAGTATTCTCGATGTCCGAACCTTCCGAGGTGCAAACATTGATTCGGATCATCACCTTGTTGTAGCCAAGGTAAGAACCCGGATATCGAGAGAGCAACGGAGTCGAGAAAGGCCAAAACGGTTTGACGTCGAAAAGCTACAATCGCAGCTGATTGCTGGGAACTTTGCCGACCGAGTCTCCCGGAAACTCGCCCAGAGTTCGACGCTTCCTGCACTAAGCATAGAAGAAGAATGGAAACGTTGTCAAGAAGCCATCAAAGAAGCTGCCACTGATGTGCTGGGTTTCACGTCACCACCCAGAAGGAACCCATGGTTTGACGACGAGTGCAGGCAAGCGCACGCAGCTAAACAAGACGCCTATAAGGCGACGCTGCATCGAACAACGCGAGCTGTTCGTGAACTCTACGAACAGAGAAGAAGGAAAGAGCACCGGCTTCTCAGAAGGAAAAAGAAGGAGCATGAGAAGCGCGCGGTCGAGGAAATGGAAAGGTGCTTTGGCAGGAATGAAGTCCGAAAGTTTTACCGAAAGGTAAAACAGCTATCCGGAGGATACAAGGTTCGGACCAAGGCCTGCCGGGACCAAAATGGACAGCTAGTAGTAGAGTCGCAGTCTGTGCTGAGAATCTGGAAGGATCATTTCTGCAGACTCCTAAACGGCGATGACGACCCAAATCCCGCTGTTAGGCAGAATGTTCCACTCAATTTGGACGATGATAGACAAGCATTCCGTCCCCTCGACTTAGACGAGGTGAAGATAGCAATATCCAAGCTAAAGTCGAACAAAGCTGCTGGAGCGGACGGACTGTCCGCAGAACTATTTAAAGCAGCTGGAGATGACCTGGTTGGGCGCATGCACCAGCTCATCTGTAAGATATGGTCGGAGGAAAGCATGCCCGATGAGTGGAATCTCAGCGTCGTTTGCCCGGTCCACAAAAAAGGAGACCCCTTTGACTGCGCCAACTACAGAGGGATTAGTCTCCTGAACATCGCATACAAGATCCTCTCTGCCGTATTGTGTGAGCGTCTGAAACCATTTGTCCATGACCTGATAGGTCCCTATCAATGTGGTTTCAGACCAGGGAAGTCCACAATAGACCAGATTTTCACATTACGGCAGATCCTGGAAAAGACCCAAGAAATGCAAATTGACACCCACCACCTATTCGTCGATTTCAAGGCTGCATATGACAGTGTGCATAGAGACGAGCTATACAGTGCCATGTCTAGTTTTGGCATTCCTACCAAACTCGTCAGATTGTGTAGGATGACGATGGAGAACTCTCGCTGCTCCGTCAAGGTCGGTACCGAACTCACCGAGACCTTCAATGTCAAAAAAGGTTTTAGACAAGGCGACGCACTGTCATGTGACTTCTTTAACATCATCCTCGAGAAGATCGTGCGTAACTCACAAGTCAACACCAGAGGCACGATCTTCCAGAAGTCAGTTCAATTGTTAGCTTACGCTGATGACATTGACGTGATTGGACGAACACAGCGAGCCGTCAATGAGGCATTTGCTGGCATTGAAGCGGAAGCGGCCAAAATGGGTCTTGCGGTAAATGAGGGCAAAACGAAGTACATGCTGTCATCAAGGAAGGACACACAACATCGACGTCTCGGACGGAGCGTCACACTAGGCAGCAGAAACTTCGAGGTAGTTAAGGACTTCGTCTACCTCGGCTCCGCGGTAAACAGGGACAACAACATCAGTACCGAAATCAAACGCAGAATCACTCTTGCCAACCGCTGTTTCTTTGGGCTCAAGAGGCAATTGAGTAATAAAGCCCTCTCTCGAAGGACTAAGCTGGCTTTATATAACAGCTTGATCATCCCCGTCCTACTATATGGCGCAGAATCTTGGACGTTAGCAAAGGCGGATGAGGAAGCCCTTAGTCTTTTTGAGAGAAAAGTTTTGCGTGCGATTTTTGGTCCTGTTTGCGTTGATGGCATCTGGAGGAGAAGATTTAATGACGAACTCTATAGGCTGTACAGCGACATGCGCCTGGTTAAGCGTCTACGGATACAACGCTTAAGATGGCTAGGCCATGTAGAGCGCATGGACACCACTGCTCCGGCCCGAAAAGTCTTTGAATCCGAGCCATTGGGACAACGCAACAGAGGACGGCCTAGACTGAAGTGGCGCACACAAGTGGAGAAGGACCTCAACCAACTTGGAGTGCGCAACTGGAGACAGCTGGCGAAAGATCGTGCTGGCTGGAGAGGCATGTTGGTTGAGGCCCAGGTCCACCCCGGACTGTAGCGCCACAAGAAGAAGAAGAAGACCTCAATGAAAGAAGAGATAAGAACAGTCGAACACATTAAATATATAAAATAAAATATATACAAAAACATATACAAATCCGAACCCGTATCTCAAAGCGCTCAAATTCAAATAGTTGTCCATTGTACTACCAGGCAGTAATCTTTATTTAATGTAATTTCTTGGTTTTCCGAAGAAAAACCAAGAGGCGCTACTGTGATACACCCATTACCACCACATTAGCGCCAAATAGCCGCCACTTGATACGAGCGAAAGCGAGACAATAACAGAGAAAGTTCTCTGAAGTGTCTTCACCTTCACCACAGGCGTCTTAGAGTGTGACATCACTAAGCCCAAGCCGACTTTGGTGCATAGCGAAGGTAAAGTGTCTCGTTAGTACTCCGACAAGTCGTCTCAACTCGTTTCTGTCTAGAGAAAGCATAAAAGACGCGGACGTTGTTTGGGAGCATACTCTTGGTCACCCTGCATCCTGGAGAGTCACGCCATCTCTGGTTGTGCTGTAGGGAGACCCAACCATCGACGGTGGCACTGAACAAGGACGCGGGTAGTCCCAAGGTGGGTTCGGGCCCTACGAATGCCTTTGCTGAACCTAGCCTAGCTAGTTCATCGGCATTTCGTTTCCCAGGATCCCGTGATGACCCGGGACCCAGACAAGTCTTAGAGAATTCAGCCTGCTGATCAAATTAAGGGAAGACTTGCATTCTTGAACTATCTTGGAAGTGGTTAAAGGGTTGAGTAAGGCCTTGATCACAGCTTGGCTTGTTGCTGCAGACGCAGATACTTCTTCCCTTCCATCTATTCTTCACAATATAGTTGGTGGCCATTAGGATCACAAAGTCTTCCGCCTGGAAGACCGACGCGAAATTAGCTTAGGCGGCGTGAAGTCTAATGTTGTCGTTTTCCACGTTGGTCTGTGAAAATTCGACTACATTCCTTAAATGGATCAGTTTTTGGCCAGAGCCAGTCCACGACACGGAGAAAGTTGACTTTGTATAAGCGTCGCAACTGTATTATAGCGGCCTCGCATCAGACGGCATTTTCATGAGAGTAGTATCATAAAAGGGGGGGCATGGGCCTATGCACGCGAGGTAACGTCGTTGATTGCGCTCAACATGGCGAGCTGCCAAGGCAATCCTCGTTAGTGCACAGGTCAAGTTGACATACAGCCTCCACGTGGCGCCCCCTGGATAGCCATCACAACACCCGTTGTATGGTGAACTAATGTATGCAGCGACCCCCTCTGCCCGAGGATTTAAATAATGGGCCTCGCCTACCAGTCTGTGGGTTGTGCGTGAGGGTAACTTCCTTACCACGTAAAAATAAAATAGCTCAGAGAAACCGATATGCCTCGGATAAGGACGGATTAACTGTTGACGACCCCAGCAAACGTTTAAAGGACAACGATTTTCGGTTTTGCACGTGGAATGTGAGGTCCCTTAACAGGCAACGTGCAGCCGAACAACTTGCGGAGGCCCTTGACAGCTACAAAGCTGACATAACCGCCATCCAGGAAGTGCGATGGGATGGGCCTGGCATAAAAGCGATGAAGAACTGCGATATCTACTACAGCAATTGCTAAAGAGAGAAAAGGCAGCGCTTATTCGGATGCGGATTTGTTGTTCGAGGCAGACTTAGGCAAAAAGTCTTGAGCTACGACCCAGTCAGCGAGCGCCTCATGACAATCCGCATCAAGGCTAAATTCGGGAACATCAGCCTAATATGCGCTCACGCCCCGACAGAGGAGAAGGATGACAACATCAAGGATGACTTCTATGATCTCCTAGAAAGAACATACGATCGATGCCCCAGCTATGACACCAAGATCGTTCTAGGAGATTTCAACGCTCAGCTGGGAAAGGAGGACATCTTTGCTGGAGTCATCGGTAAACACAGCCTGCACGACAACACATCCGGAAACGGACTCAGGCTGTTGGACTTCGCCTCGGGGCGAAACCTCTCTGTGGCTAGCAGGCGGTTCCCACACCTGAACATTCACAAAGGAACCTGGCGATCTCCTGATCAATCAACCGTCAACCACATTGATCACGTTGCGATCGACGTCAGACACTCCTCCAGTATTCTCGATGTCCGAACCTTCCGAGGTGCAAACATTGACTCGGATCATCACCTTGTTGTAGCCAAGGTAAGAACCCGGATATCGAGAGAGCAACGGAGTCGAGAAAGGCCAAAACGGTTTGACGTCGAAAAGCTACAATCGCAGCTGATTGCTGGGAACTTTGCCGACCGAGTCTCCCGGAAACTCGCCCAGAGTTCGACGCTTCCTGCACTAAGCATAGAAGAAGAATGGAAACGTTGTCAAGAAGCCATCAAAGAAGCTGCCACTGATGTGCTGGGTTTCACGTCACCACCCAGAAGGAACCCATGGTTTGACGACGAGTGCAGGCAAGCGCACGCAGCTAAACAAGACGCCTACAAAGCGACGCTGCATCGAACAACGCGAGCTGTTCGTGAACTCTACGAACAGAGAAGAAGGGAAGAGCACCGGCTTCTCAGAAGGAAGAAGAAGGAGCATGAGAAGCGCGCGGTCGAGGAAATGGAAAGGTGCTTTGGCAGTAATGAAGTCCGAAAGTTTTACCGAAAGGTAAAACAGCTATCCGGAGGATACAAGGTTCGGACCAAGGCCTGCCGGGACCAAAATGGACAACTAGTAGTAGAGTCGCAGTCTGTGCTGAGAATCTGGAAGGATCATTTCTGCCGACTCCTTAACGGCGATGACGACCCAAATCCCGCTGTTAGGCAGAATGTTCCACTCAATTTGGACGATGATAGACACGCATTCCGTCCCCCCGACTTTGACGAGGTGAAGATAGCAATATCCAAGCTAAAGTCGAACAAAGCTGCTGGAGCGGACGGACTGTCCGCAGAACTATTTAAAGCAGCTGGAGATGACCTGGTTGGGCGCATGCACCAGCTCATCTGTAAGATATGGTCGGAGGAAAGCATGCCCGATGAGTGGAATCTCAGCGTCGTTTGCCCGGTCCACAAAAAAGGAGACCCCTTTGACTGCGTCAACTACAGAGGGATTAGTGTCCTGAACATCGCATACAAGATCCTCTCTGCCGTATTGTGTGAGCGTCTGAAACCATTTGTCCATGACCTAATAGGTCCCTATCAGTGTGGTTTCAGACCAGGGAAGTCCACAATAGACCAAATCTTCACATTACGGCAGATCCTGGAAAAGACCCAAGAAATGCAAATTGACACTCACCACCTATTCGTCGATTTCAAGGCTGCATATGACAGTGTGCATAGAGACGAGCTATACAGTGCCATGTCTAGTTTTGGCATTCCTACCAAACTCGTCAGATTGTGTAGGATGACGATGGAGAACTCTCGCTGCTCCGTCAAGGTCGGTACCGAACTCACCGAGACCTTCAATGTCAAAAAAGGTTTTAGACAAGGCGACGCACTGTCATGTGACTTCTTTAACATCATCCTCGAGAAGATCGTGCGTAACTCACAAGTCAACACCAGAGGCACGATCTTCCAGAAGTCAGTTCAATTGTTAGCTTACGCTGATGACATTGACGTGATTGGACGAACACAGCGAGCCGTCAATGAGGCATTTGCTGGCATTGAAGCGGAAGCGGCCAAAATGGGTCTTGCGGTAAATGAGGGCAAAACGAAGTACATGCTGTCATCAAGGAAGGACACACAACATCGACGTCTCGGACGGAGCGTCACACTAGGCAGCAGAAACTTCGAGGTAGTTAAGGACTTCGTCTACCTCGGCTCCGCGGTAAACAGGGACAACAACATCAGTACCGAAATCAAACGCAGAATCACTCTTGCCAACCGCTGTTTCTTTGGGCTCAAGAGGCAATTGAGTAATAAAGCCCTCTCTCGAAGGACTAAGCTGGCTTTATATAACAGCTTGATCATCCCCGTCCTACTATATGGCGCAGAATCTTGGACGTTAGCAAAGGCGGATGAGGAAGCCCTTAGTCTTTTTGAGAGAAAAGTTTTGCGTGCGATTTTTGGTCCTGTTTGCGTTGATGGCATCTGGAGGAGAAGATTTAATGACGAACTTTATAGGCTGTACAGTGACATGCGCCTGGTTAAGCGTCTACGGATACAACGCTTAAGATGGCTAGGCCATGTAGAGCGTATGGACACCACTGCTCCGGCCCGAAAAGTCTTTGAATCCGAGCCATTGGGACAACGCAACAGAGGACGGCCTAGACTGAAGTGGCGCACACAAGTGGAGAAGGACCTCAACCAACTTGGAGTGCGCAACTGGAGACAGCTGGCGAAAGATCGTGCTGGCTGGAGAGGCATGTTGGTTGAGGCCCAGGTCCACCCCGGACTGTAGCGCCGCAAGAAGAAGAAGAAGAAGTATCATAAAAGATGCAGTGTGCGAGTTCATCAAAGCTCGAGTGCGAGTGGAACCAAAGACCATTCGTTTTTAATTGAGAGATGGCCGTAAGTGTCAAGTGTTTACGCGAAAGCTTGTTCCACCTAACAACTGACGCATAAGAAAGAAGTGGTGTTATCATTGCCGTGTAGATCCAAATGGATTTTTTGGGTGATAGACCCCAGGTTTTCCAAAACCTCCCTTGAATTGCCAAAAGACTGACAGTGCCTTGGAGGTTTTTGCCTCAATGTGTTTTTTCTAGAGAAGTTTTCTGTCCAAAAAAACACCTAGATATTTGGCTTCATTGGAAAGAGTCAGACCAGTCAGATTAATTCTTCTCCTAAGGAGAACAACCTCAGTTTGAAGAGGGCTGACTGAAAACCCATTCCTAGTACATCAGTTATCGATCATATCAAGAGCCGCCTACCCACTTTCACTAAGGGACCGGTAACCAGTAAGGCTATATCATCTGCATAAGCCTGGGCGTAGGTGATGGAACTATTGAAAGCCGAAAGCAAAGAATCGACCAGCATGCACCATAGGAGGGGAGACAGGACCCCGCCTTGGGGGCAACCTCTGTTAACCCCCGATATTACAAACTTGTTACAAACCGCATTCACGGTTATAGTCCTGTTCATTAGCATTGGTCTTATCCACAACACCAATGATTCTTCTACGCCGTGATTCCTGGCCGCGTAACATATACCATCGAAAGTCGCATTGTCGAAGGCACCCTCTATGTCGATGAAAATGCACAGTGCGTATTCCTTCCTGTCAAGTGCACTTTCAATTCTACCCACGAGATTTTGAAGTGCAGTCTCGCAAGATTTTCCGCTCTGGTAGGCATGTTGCATTTGAGATAGAGGGTCTGATCGCAAAGTGTTTTTGCGCATATGCAGTGCGACGAGCCTCTGCAAGCATTTGTTTTCTTTACCAATATTTGGTATGCAGGCTACCCTCACTGTATAACAGGTGCCTAAAATATGCTGGTTTCACTGAGTGTTTCGATTTTCCCACAAAAATCTTTAGAAGAGGCACTTTTCGAAGCCCGAATTAGTCTCTTATATTCTTTTTGTTTTAATCGATACAGCTTTTCTGGTTTCCTTCCGCTTTCTCTGCAATTCCGCATTCCACCACGGAACAGGTATTCTGCAAGGGGTATTTTTGACTGGGCATGTCAGTTCGAAGCATTTGGTAACTGTATTATTCAGATTCACCTCAAACTTACGCCTCGTTTCGAGTTTAGGGAGACGCACAGTGCGATTTGCTAAATCTTCCCTAAACTGTAGCCAGTTTGTTCTCCTAGGGTTCCTGCTCTTCTGCGAGATGTTAGTTTCGCATTCGATTCGGAACTCTATGTATCTATGGTCCGCAATGGACACTTCCGACATAACTTTTCGGCCTGTGATCTCCTTAAAATATATATTTGATAGCGTTAAGTCAATCAGCTCCTGTCTTCTTGTCGTAACAAATGTTGGTTGCGATCCAATGCTGTTTATGGTGAGGCCAGAGGAAAGTGCGAAATCGAGAAGATACGACCCTCTCCTGTTAAACTTTCTGCTGCCCCAGAAGATGTTCTGTGCCATGCACCACCTGATTTAAAGCAGCAACTAAATCTTGTCCACAGAATTATCCAAGATTAGTTGCTGGGTGAAGATTCGGCACAATAATACAAGCTGTCGGTCTTTCCGATCGCTCGTCGAAGAGTGGAGAAAAGCCTCGTGGGCTACCACGGCCACAGATTCGATTTTTCCATACCCTTTGCTGTTTGGAGCACTCCGCCGCTTTCTCCAGTTTTCCAACTTATCCTACTGAGGGCATCGTAGAATGAGTGGCAATAATCATTATTTTCAGCGCCCCTGTGGACGGAGGGTGTAGTAAGTATGAGGGTTGGAGCCTCCAGAAATTTTGCCCCGGCCGATGTCAAAAAGACAACGGGTGGATTTTCGCAATCTCAAGTACCACCTGGAGTAGTCAAATCCTTTAGGGTTTGCCTTCATACAGTCTCTATTTAAAACGTCCATAGACAAGACGTTTCTGGACTTTGGTTCGACGTCTCACCTAGGATCTTTCAAACCGAGGTTCATTGACTCTTAAGCCCTTCCACCGTAACAAGGCAACCAGAAAGGATGGAAGGCAATACTTGAGGAGTTAAACCATTAGTTGATCTACAAGCCAAGAAGGACTAAAATAGTTGCCGATGCCTTTTCAAGACCACCTCTGAAGAATAATCTTTACTTACTGAGTGCCCCCACCCACAGTGACAGCAGCTCTTTATATAATTTGATACAGTTCGCGAACGCACCCATCAATGCGTTCAGAACCCATAAATCTTAACAAGTGGAACTGAAACTAAGCAGGAATACCGAATGCCGTTCCCTAGATACAATAGACAAATTCTTAAGGAAAACAATTACACAAAAGTAAAGCTGATTAGAATATTCAAAAGGCTTAGTAGCCTACACATAATTAATGGAATCAAGGCCGATGAAGAAACCATGGGTATCATTCAGACATTTTATCCACATTAATTTAATAACTTTAAAATTCGTTTTACTAGAATTCACGTGGAAGATATAGCTAACAAAAGCCAATAAGAAAATATAATAAAGGAACACAAAGGAGCATATCGGAACGCTTTTGAAAGTCGAATGTTAATCACAGAAAAATACTATTTTCCTAAAATGACCGCAAAAATCAAGAAAATAATTGGTCAATGCAAGATTTGTAAAGAAAGCAAGTGCGAACGCCATCCACCCGATCCTGTCCTGAAACCAACTCCTATACCAATACATCCCGAACATTCCATTCATATAGACATATATTCGACTGAACATCACCTAGTCCTTACCGCTCTAGACAAGTTCGCTTGTACAAGCCAGACTACTTAAGTCTCGTGCAATAGAAAACATAAAGAGTCCTCTCAGACACATCTTTTTCTGCTACGGAACCCAAAAGTGCGCTGTCGTAGACAATGAAACGTCCTTAAACTCTGCATCCATCACGTTCATGATGGAGGACACTAAATATAGACATATTTAGAACTCCAACCAACAAAAGTGAAGTTAACGGCCAAGTAAAACGTTTCCATTTAACTCTTTCCGAATTCATGAATTGCTTGAAGAAAGACAGAGTAAATGGTCTCTTTGAAGAACTCTTGCAGCAAGCAGTACATGAGTGTAACTCTTCAGTTCACTCAGTAACTGGGAAAGACCAATCGACATCCTCTATGAAAGAAACATGGGCAACGACCCAGAAACTTTCGAGAAGACGAGAAAAGAAGTGATAGGATCTATTCAGAAGAAACAACAACAAGACTTAAATTTTCACAATAAAAAGCGAAAAGAAGTCAAGACTTATTCGTATGAGCAAGGTCAAATAATATTTGTGAAAATAAATAAAAGGCATGTCTCTAAGCTCACTTCGAGACTTAGAATGGAAGTAGTAAAGAAAGATAACGATACTACTGCCCTGATCGAATCTGGAAAGGTCATACACAAAAGAAATATAAGGTTTTAAATTACCTTTTCATTTTTTCCTATTTTTAGATCCTTTATCACTATCTTGAATGCGGACATGGAAATCCTTGACTATTATAAGTCCCAAATCCTCATAATAAAATATGGCACAGCAAGAATCGAAAGCAATACAAAATACTTCTTATCCAATTCCACATCCCTTATGAGTCATCACATCCCAAAAACAAATCCCTTTTTCCCAATTGCAGAACACGAACCACAACAAGTTTCCAAGCTTATAAACAGTATTCAAATACATACATCCAAAAGATCCCTTAATTTCCTCGGCTCCGGGTGGAAATGGATATGCGGCAGTCATGATCATAAGGACCTATTTCTATTACAGAATAAAATAAATAATGTTATAAGTAACGACAATGAACAATTTTTTGTAAACAAAAATTTTACTGAAAAAATAAATTAAATTGCAAAGTGTAGGCAGATTAACTGCAAAGTGGCGAAAAACTTTTCGACACGTCTGTCAAATAATGTACTTTTAGTAAATTTTCTGAATGTAGATGTATCGTCATCCGATCGTATGATCTATCCGAAATGTCTTCACTTTATGACAAAGAAATGTTACCAATGTAAATCATGCGATTATTCATTATTAAAGAAGAGATAGTACTGAGTGGACGTATCTTTTTATTTTTTTCGGTTATAACTTTCCTGTGAAGTTTCCACTACAAAAGGTAACAAACACTTTTATTAACTAAATGAAAACAAATCAATGGTCTTCATAAAAACTAGCACTAAGTCTTTGTTTAAGAATCAAAATTATAAAAGCAGAAGTTGTTAACGTTATATACGCAGCCTCATCAAGAAAGACAAAAACAATCACCAAATCACCCGATATACTAGTCTCGGAATAGTAATTATCCGAATAAGAATCTGCAAGTCATCATTTCACAACAAAGTTAAAAAAATCCTCTCATTGAAGAACTCAACTCAGAGACACCTACAATAAAACACCCGTTTTACACCAGCACCTATGATCTTCCCTACATTTAGTCATCAGCTATGTGCGGACACATGGGGAAAGAGTTAACCACGCTTCCATGGTCTCGGTAAAAAATTTTAAAAGTTTCCGGTTCAGAAATATTTTAATAATTTTTTGTTGTAGTTGATTATTTTTTCACTCTCATCTAAATAAGAAAAAATTCCTGCCTTATCTTTTCTAAAACTTCTTCTTAATATGTCACTGACTTTATCTTCTAATAAACCTTCTTTGCCAATGTATAATCATTCAATATTTCGTTATTTGTGTTCAAGTTTGCGACACAAATTTCTGAGTCTTCTTCTCATTTTTTTCATTCCCAGTAATTGGGTTGATTTCCCTACTCTCGACAGATTCTCATGATTAATTAAGGGTCTGGAAGGATATGAAATGCAGTAAATGAGTCAAAACTGCGCCAGTTGCAGCATTGCTAGCTTCAGTAATAAATTTAAATTGTTTGGGAAAATCAGAGTACCTAAGGATTGGATGGTTGATTCTTAGTTGGTTTAATTTGTCAAAAGCAGCGATAAAGTGCGGATCATTTGTATATACAAGGGTATTTTGTTTCAGGAATTTTGTTAAGGGATGGGCAATTGTTGCATAGTTCTTTATGAAATTTCTATAGTATCCTGTAACACCTATAAAAGACTTACTTTGTTTCTTCAACTTTTGCAGAATTTGGTCGTACACCTACGGGTGTCAAAATATGACCCAAATACTCCGTTTCTTTAAAAAAGAAACTGCATTCATCGACTTGTATTTTACTTGTGAATTTTTTGCCAATGTTATTGAAATGTTCCTCCAAATATGTACTAAAAGTTAAAATATCGTCTTAGCATACGGGACAAATTTTGGGATAAAATTAATAAGCCATTAAAATGTTGCTGCACGAAGGGCATATTTATGAATACGTTATGTTCGTTTAGGGAAGAAACACTTGTTTTCTTTTCTTCTTCTTCTTCTTCTTGTGGCACTACAGTCCAGGGTGGACCTGGGTCTCTCCAGCCAGCACGATCTTTTGTCAGCTGTCTCTAGTTGCGCACTCCAAGTTGGTTGAGGTTCTTGTGTCCACTTGTGTGCGCCACTTTAGTCCAGGTCGTCCTCTGTTGCGTTGTCCCAATGGCTCAGATTCAAAGACTTTTCGGGCCGGAGCAGTGGTGTCCATACGCTCTACATGGCCTAGCCATCTTAAGCGTTGTATCCGTAGACGCTTGACCAGGCGCATGTCGCTGTACAGCCTATAGAGTTCTGCTTCTCCTGATGCCATCAACGCAAACAGGACAAAAAATCGCACGCAAAACTTTTCTCTCGAAAAGACTAAGGGCTTCCTCATCCGCCTTTGCTACCGTCCAAGATTCTGCGCCATATAGTAGGACGGGGATGATCAAGCTGTTATATAAAGCGAGCTTCGTCCTTCGAGAGAGGGCTTTATTACTCAATTGCCTCTTGAGCCCAAAGAAACAGCGATTGGCAAGAGTGATTCTGCTGATTTCGGTACTGATGTTGTTGTCCCTGTTTACCGCGGAGCCGAGGTAGATGAAGTCCTAAAATACCTCGAAGTTTCTGCTGCCTAGTGTGACGCTCCGTCCGAGACGTCGATGTTGTGTGTCCTTCCTTGATGACAGCATGTACTTCGTTTTGCCCCCATTTACCACTAGACCCATTTAGCCGCTTCCGCTTCAATGCCAGCAAACGCCTCATTGACGGCTCGCTATATTCGTCCAATCACGTCAATGTCATCAGCGTAAGCTAGCAATTGAACTGACTTCTGGAAGATCGTGCCTCTGGTGTTGACTTGTGAGTTACGCACGATCTTCTCGAGGATGATGTTAAAGAAGTCACATGACAGTGCGTCGCCTTGTCTAAAACCTTATTTGACATTGAAGGTCTCGGTGAGTTCGATACCGACCTTGACGGAGCAGCGAGAGTTCTCCATCGTCACCCTACACAATCTGACGAGTTTGGTAGGAATGCCAAAACTAGACATGGCACTGTATAGCTCGTCTCTATGCACACTGTCATATGCAGCCTTGAAATCGACGAATAGGTGGTGAGTGTCAAATTGCATTTCTTGGGTCTTTTCCAGGATCTGCCGTAATGTGAAGATCTGGTCTATTGTGGACTTCCCTGGCCTGAAACCACACTGATAGGGGCCTATCAGGTCATGGACAAATGGTTTTAAACGCTCATACAATACGGCAGAGAGGATCTTGTATGCGATGTTCAGGAGACTAATCCCTCTGTAGTTGGCGCAGTCAAAGGGGTCTCCTTTTTTGTGAACCGGGCAAACGACGCTGAGATTCCACTCATCGGGCATGCTTTCCTCCGACCATATCTTACAGATGAGCTGGTGCATGCGCCCAACCAGGTCATCTCCAGCTGCTTTAAATAGTTCTGCGGACAGTCCGTCCGCTCCAGCAGCTTTGTTCGACTTTAGCTTGGATATTGCTATCTTCACCTCGTCAAAGTCGGGGGGACGGAATGCGTGTCTATCATCGTCCAAATTGAGTGGAACATTCTGCCTAACAGCGGGATTTGGGTCGTCATCGCCGTTAAGGAGTCGGCAGAAATGATCCTTCCAGATTCTCAGCACAGACTGCGACTCTACTACTAGTTGTCCATTTTGGTCCCGGCAGGCCTTGGTCCGAACCTTGTATCCTCCGGATAGCTGTTTTACCTTTTGGTAAAACTTTCGGACTTCATTCCTGCCAAAGCACCTTTCCATTTCCTCGACCGCGCGCTTCTCATGCTCCTTCTTCTTCCTTCTGAGAAGCCGGTGCTCTTCCCTTCTTCTCTGTTCGTAGAGCTCACGAACAGCCCTCGTTGTTCGATGCAGCATCGCCTTATAGGCGTCTTGTTTAGCTGCGTGCGCTTGACTGCACCCGTCGTCAAACCATGGGTTCCTTCTGGTGGTGACGTGAAACCCATCACATTAGTGGCAGCTTCTTTGATGGCTTCTTGACAACGCTTCAAGTCTTCTTCTATGTTTAGTGCACTCTGAGCGAGTTTCAGGGAGCCTCCGTCGGTAAAGTTTCCAGCAATCGGCTGCGATTGTAGCTTTTCGACATCAAACCGTTTTGGCCTGTCTCGACTCCGTTGCTCTCTCGATATCCGGGTTCTTACCTTGGCTACAACAAGGTAATGATCCGAGTCGATGTTTGCACCTCGGAAGGTTCGGACATCGAGAGTGTGTGACGTCGATCGCAACGTGATCAATCTGGTTGACACTTGATTGATCAGGAGATCGCCAGGTCCCTTTGTGAATGACCAGGTGTGGGAACCGCGTGCTAGCCACAGAGAGGCTCCGCTCCGAGGCGAAGTCCAACAGCCTGAGTCAGTTTCCGAATGTGTTGTCGTGCAGGCTGTGTTTACCAATGACTCCAGCAAAGATGTCCTCCTTTCCCAGCTGAGCGTTGAAATCTTTTAGAACGATCTTAGTGTCGTAGCTGGGGCATCGTTCGTATGTTCTTTCTAGGAGATCATAGAGGTGATCCTTGATGTTGTCATCCTTCTCCTCTGTCGGCGCGTGGGTGCAGATTAGGCTGATGTTCCCGATTTCAGTCTAAATGCGGATTTTCATGAGGCTCTCGCTGACGGGGTCGTAGCTCAAGACTTTTTGCCTAAGTCTGCCTCGAACAACAAATCCGCATCCGAATAAGAGCTGCCTTCTCTCTCTATAGTAATTACTGTAGTAGATTTCGCAGTTCTTCATCGTTTTTATGCCAGGCCAATCCCATCGCACTTCCTGGATGGCGGTAATGTCTGCCTTGTAGCAGTCAAGGGCCTCCGCAAGTTGTTCGGCTGCACGTGGTCTGTTAACGGACCTCACATTCCACTTGCAAAATCGTTGTCCTTAAAACGTTTTCTGGGGTAGTCAACAGTTGTTCTTCCATTATCCGAGGCATTTCGGCGTTTCTGAACTATTTATTTTTTTACGTGGTGAGGAAGTTAACCTCACGCACAACCCACAGACAGAAATTTTTTAAATTCTCGGGCAGAGGGACTTGCTGCATACATTAGTTCCCCATACAACGGGTGTTGTGATGAGTATCCAGGGGGCGCCGCGTGGAGGCTGTATGTCAACTTGACCTTTGCACTAACGAGGATATTGTTGGCAGCTCGCAATGTTGAGCGCAATCAACGACGTTACCTCGCGTGCACAGGCCCATGCCCCCTGAAACGGCGGTCACAAGCGGGAAATATGTCAAACACATTTTCCCATGGTTCAAGATAGGTAACACAAGGTATGATATCTTATTTCATAGATTATAATTGGAGCTGACTTACTGTCTGCTCTACAATAATAATTTTTATAGGTAATGGCTGACCGAATGTCAATCTCCAAATGTGCGTATATAGTGTTCGCAATCTTTTACTTTGAAATATTTGGGTTCGTGTCTATGTTTGTATATTTGTGTGTACACAAGTAAGTCCTCCAACCGCAAAATAGAATGTATTGGCATATTAAAAATAGAGTCTTAACAATAAATTCCTTTAAATATTATTTATTCATTACAAAATATGATGAAGAATATTATTTACATATTACAAAAACATTTTTTTTCATCGTTTACTAGTATCTGCGGAACGTCTTTCGATTTAGATGTAATTAAAAGTCTGGGAATAGAAGCGGATGTTCTCTTTATCGTGTCCTTTTTTTTGAGATTGTGTACTTTGGCAATTCTATTACAAACGTTTCATGCAATAAAAGTATATCGGTTTGGCGACAATCTGATTGCAATTTTGGTTTTACAGGAAAAAGCCCAATATATAATTTGTCCGATATACGCTCGATGAACTCCTGTGATATGGACAATTTAACCAGCTCACATTGAGTAGAACTATTCTTCACATGGAGTAGGTGAGCGATGCATTGTGCATTCTTTTCTGCGTCAGGTACTTTAAAATGTTGACAGAGATATCTGTCTTGAACCATTTTGCATGCAGTATCGTCATATTGGTAATGTTAAGCATATATTACCAAAATATATAATGTTTAAGTGCTTGGGAACATAATAGAAAAATGTAGGACGAAGACAATTTTATTGACAAACTAATAACACTCGACATCGATTGTTTCGAAATAGACATGTGTGGCAGAAAAATTGTTCCCGAAAAGCATTTGGATATCAATATAATGCCTTGAAAGTTCCCTTAGAATGTATTGCAAATCTTCAAATTTTAAAATACTGTACTCAATGTACTTTACCTTGCGAGCACCATCGCGTTTTCCAAATTATCTAGGACGTGCACGATTACGAGTATATTTATAGAAATAGTCATATAATCAAGAACAATTTCGACATTGAAAAAACGATCTACGATCTATACAATCTAAGCGGCCAAGTAAGTTTCGTTTTGCTTAAATATGTTAATCGTTTTATTTATTTTATTTATTTTTTATTTATTTTATCTGTCATTTAACAAATTTTATTGAAATTCTAAGAGCGTTTTGAAAAATCTATAATATCCCGAAAACTTTCATAATAATTTCGATTTCATTCTGTATTGATAACAGATCGAAATAATGAGTAAATGTATGATACTTCTCTCGAATAAGTACGTTTCCCAATTTAAAAGGAAGGATTTCGGGATTAGATTCTAAGTAAGAATTATTAATTTCCTGAGCGTAATAATTGACCTACAAAGGAATCACAATTCTGGAAAGTAGGTCAGTATGGTAGAGAATTTAGGTATTTGTAATGCTTTGTTTTTTAAGCTGTTTTTGTGGTATACGTATATGATCGGGGCTTTCTACGGTGATATTGTTATTTTTTGTAATAGTGTGAACCTATGGTGAATCTTATTTCTATCTCTAGTTTTGTGGTACATTTTATTTCGGGGATCATATGTTAAATAAGAGGGACGTGTCTATTCTTATTTTCAATTGTGTAATTTTTATGTATTGACAGTCTATTCGATGTCATTTCGAACATTTCGGAAATTATACACTTATACTCTTTAATATTGTTGCGGACTGTGAACATAGCTTGAGTGTTACCAACTGTGAACATAGCCTAAGTGTAATTTTTTTGACATTTCCGTTCTGTTTTTTCTATTCCTTTGGTAGCAGAGGAAAACGCAGCACGTTTTAATAAAGAATCCAGTTTTTCGCAATAGATCAGTGTTTTTAATTAATTATTCTAGTCGTGAATAAACGAGCCGGTAACAATTGGTGTCAGGTGTGGGGTATCGATCAGATCAATAGAGTTTTTCTGCTATTAAGCTTCTTCCACGCAACTTCATGTGCCCCGAACAGTTGAGATCAGTGCTGGAATAATTGGATGCTAAGTCCAAAATTCTAGTAGAACAAGTATCCAAAATTGAAAGTTTTCAGCAATCGGTTGTCGACGTAACAGTGCGGATGGGAAAACTGGAAATTACCCAACAGGAATTACTTCAAACTCACATAGAAGAAACTGTTAACCACTTTCTTCAACGTTTAGTGGATTTGGCATTCCCAGATTGTCCGGAGTATTGAATTGCGTTGGGACAGTTCATCGACGGTATCTTGGATGCCCATATTTAACAACGTTTGTGCGATTCTGCTCCAGAGTCGTTGGAACTTGCGCTGTCTCTAGCAGTACGCGCGGAAGCTAATTAGGTTGCTACCCGACAAAATCGTAGGAGCGTCAGCTGAAACAAAAACATCAACCCGAAGCTCCCAACGAAATAACACAAATTAAGAAAAAGGATGTCCCCGGACGAATAAAATTCATCCATCGTACTGGATACGATTTTGTGACACGTGATGACAGCGGCTAAGTGGCGTACGTACCTCGCGGTGAATTCAGACGAGTTGATGAAATTAAGAAGGGTTACTCGTTATCTTCAACAAAGAAGCGGCTCATTCTGGACCACGTGGTGTGAAGTTAGAAAAGGTGATGGCAGCTTCTCCATCAGAATTGTTATATATCCGCTCGACCAACAAATTAAGCAATCCCTTTAGTGCGCGCCAATTAAAAAAAAAAAACTTGCTTTAACCCGTTAAAATCAATAACATCGAGTGCATAGGAATCCTCGACAAACAGATGGCAACCAGTACAACTATATCCCCTTCCCATGCTACCATCACAACAGCCACTGGTGAGACGACACCCGTAACTGGAGTTCTCCAGGCAACGCTCCAAATTGGCCAACGACAATTTTATCAGGTCGTGTAGGTAGCTGCGATTTGGCATGCCTGTATTGTGTGAAGACCAGACTACTTCCATTTTCCCCCACTTTTGGACTGTTGGTTAAGTGTGCCAACATCGATACCTGAAGGTGAAGTTCTCCACATTTCCGTGTGTTGCCCCGACCAAAAATATGCGATGGCTGACTCTATTTGCCAAGTGTCTAATGGTGAGATTTCAGTGCGAGTGACCAGTGCATCAGATCACGAGCTTGTGTTTAAGAAAGACGACTTAATGATAACGTTCGAGACCCAACCGAAGCAGTTATGTTGCCGCCCCTCTGAAAATGCTGCGGAGGGTGGTATTCGTAGGTTCTGATGGCTCTAGTGGATGAATCTTCCTCACGCCTAACGGAGGCGGAAAGGGAAAGTTAATTTGTTTAAGTTTTTAAAAATCTTGATTTTTGCTCCAAACCACTAGGAAGAACGACGGTCACATAACATTGCATTAACACGGGTTGTGCAACACCCATTAAACAACCACCCAGAAGGTTACCTGTCAGCCGGAGACAATAAGGCTATCGAATTTTGGAGGCAATGAAATCGCAAAACATTATTCAGAACTCCCGCAGTCCCTGGTGTTCGCCAGTAGTCCTAGGACAAAAAAAAGAATGGATCATTCCGCTTCTGTATAGACTACCGCAAATTGAATGAAGTTACAAAGAAAGATTCGTATCCTTTACCTCGGCTCGACCTGACAACAGAAGCCCTTGGAGGATCATCTTGGTTTGCGACAATAGACTTGTGCTCAGGCTACTGGCAAGTTGAAATGAGAGCAGAAGATAGAGAGAAAATAGCGTTTACCATCGGAACTGGTCTGTTTGAATTTACCGTCATGCCATTCGGGTTGACAAATCCGATCCACGTTCCAACGGCTGATGGAGTTGGTATTAGATGGACTTTTGCATTGGATGTGTCTGGTATATCTTGACGACATTATCGTTCACGCTGAAACATTCGCAGAACTGTTACGGCATCTGGAAATTGTGTTCCAACGTTTAAAAAACGCTGGACTTCGCCTGCATCCCGAAAAGTGCTGTTTGGAGAAATGAGAGGTCATGTTTTAGGGACACATTGTGTCTGGCGCTGGTATTGCGGTCGATCTCGAAAAAGTATCCATAATAAAGGGATGGAAATTCAGTCCTTTTTAGGACTTTGTGCTTATTACCGTCGTTTCATCTAAAACTTTTCCGCGAAGCCTCTCACCCAGTTAATGAAGAAAAGAAGCCAATTCGAATGGAACACAGCCGAATTAATACACAATCTAGTCCAAACACCAATTTCGGTATAACCAACCGAGGGAGATAAATTTATCCTGGACATGGATGCGAGTTAATTTGCTTGTGGAGCAATTTTGTCCCAACTCCAAAACGGACGGGAAAGAGTCACACAATACTACAGCAAGACGTTCATCAAGCTCGAGAGAAATTATTGTGTAACAAGAAAAGAGCTAGCCGTGATCAAAGCAACCAGCCATTTCCAGCCATATCTGCTGGGCAGAATAGTTCTCTACGGTGGCTATTAAGTTTTTGGGAACCAGAAGGACAAATGGTGCGTTGGCTGCAGCGTTTGCAAAAATTTGATTTTTCAGTAGAATACAGAGCGGAAAAAAACACCAAAATGCGGATGCCTTATCCCGACGTTCCTGTGATTTATTAAAATGTCAAACGTTTTTACAAACTACTAGCAGTGTTGGTGATATGGCAGAACAGCACTCAGCAGATAGAGACCTGCCCATCGTGCAAAAATTGGTGCTGGATAATCAAAGACCACAGCTGGATGAAATTGGTGGTCTTAGCCCAAATCTGAAAGCATACTGGGGAATGTTCGAGATGTTGGAGTGTCGTGACGGCATATTACTCCGCCGCATAATAACGAAAGGCAATAGTTATCAAATCATCATACCCGTTTCTTTGCAGATGGAAATTATGAAGTCGATGCGTGATAGTTCAATGGGTGGCCATTTTGGAGTACAAAAGACGCTATACAAACTTATAATAATAATTGTTGGCGCTACAGTCCAAAGGGGACCAGGGCCTAGCTTGCTCATCAACTACTCATGTTGTGGGTTTTACTGTTCCCTCACGAGTAGAAGGTACCTACAGAGTTTTGCCTACTCCGAAAGGCGAAATTTGAGAAGCTATTTTTCTTAGACAGTTACCATATTACTCTTTGAGGAGCTCGAAAGAGGTGATGCCGTGTTGAGCTGGTAGTCGAACCTAGACTCAACGGCGTGTGAGCGTCGCACTCTACCCACTACTACCACTCTTTTAATTCTATTTCGGAATAATCCTAGAGTTAAACAAACTACCGGTAATTTCTATTTCTAAAACTTTGATATATGTTTCCTATCTGCATTGGCTCACCTCTACCGTTTACATGTTTTCTAGTTCTCGTAGATCTAGGACGAGAGTTTGTACTTGTATTTTTACGAGGTTGTTCTTGATCATTACTTATATTTCAACGAACGAAGCTATTATTGTCGCTGTTATTGCTGATATTGAGTGGTTTTTTAAAATACTACAGTCTACAGTCTCTAAATTATTGTTATCGTTCTGTCTATATCTATTTTGTCGGCTTAACTCTCTATAATTGCTTCGATTCCGGTAAGCAATATCAATTGCTCTTCAATCATTTAACAATTTCAGCTCAGCAAATTTATTATACATTTGTATTAGGGAATCTTATTATATTTTCTAATTTTTCATTTACATTTCCCTTAAATTCATCTCTTTTGTTAAAAGACTGCATGTTTTTAAAATGATTTAATGCCTGTTCCGGCAACAACTGGAAGATATTTTTGTTTTGTTGTTGTTCCCTTGTTATATGGTAAAAGGCTGTCGGAAATTTTGATTTAGTTGTATCTGCAGCTGAGCAATCTGATCCTTGTTGCTCTTGCAAAGTTTGCATAAGCATTGCTAACTCTTTTGCTTTCGCCGTTTTTTCACTGATTTAATGACCACTTTCACTTGCGCAAACAATGTCTAAATTACGGTTTGAGTCAAATACTTTATGCAGTTTTTCTCATTCGTAGGCTCGGTCACTACTTTTATTTTCTTTGGAAAATTAAAAAACGACTGCGCCAATTATCTCTTTTGGTGTTCTAGAAAAACATAAAAAGGTGAAACAATAAAAGCACAAAAATTGGGGTATTTTTTCTTAAATCTTATTTGAGGAAATCAACCATCACGATCGAAGCTTGAAGTAGATCTCTTCAATTCAACACTGGGTTCATTCCGGTGATCAGACTGGGTCGACTTTGTTGTAGGTTTTCAACGAATTCGGTGATTTCTCAATGTTTTTTTTGTCGAGCCCATCCCATTGCACTTTCTGGATGGCGGTAATGTCTTGTTTGTAGCAGTCCAGAACCTAAGTAATTTATTCAGCTGGACATAGTCTGCTGAAGGACTTTACATTTCATGAGCAAAACTGAATACCATTGTCCATAAAACGTGTGCCGGGGTTGTCAACAGGTAATCTTTAACTATCCGAGTCATGTCGGGTTTCCTGTTTTTATGTAGTGAAAATGTTAACCTCACGCACTTCTCACAGACAGTTAGGCCGGGCCCATTATTTACCCCAGAAAATTGGGTTCACCACACAACGGTTGTTGTGATGGCTATCAAAAAGGCGCCACGAGTAGGCTACATATCGACTTCACCTTGGCACTATTGAAGATAGTGTTGGCGTGCGATCAACAAGGTTACCTGGCGCACAGTCCCCTGGCCCCATCTGCCCATGCACCCAACTGCATGTCCAGATCTGCTTACCAGTTTTTGGTTTTTTATTTGTTTTGGGAATATTTTTGGATTTATTCTACTATTTGGTCGTTAATTCTTCTTCTTCTTGTGGCGCTACGGGCTGGAGCTGGGCCTAAGCCACCATGCCTCTCCAGCCGGCACGATCTTTCGTCAGCTGTCTCTAGTTGCGCACTCCAAGTTGGTTGAGGTTCTTGTGTCCAATTGTGTGCGCCACTTTAGTCTAGGTCGTCCTCTGTTGCGTTGTCTCAATGGCACGGATACAAAGACTTTTCGGGCCGGAGCAGTGGTGTCCATACGCTCTACATGGCCTATCCATCTTAAGCGTTGTATCCGTAGACGCTTGACCAGGTGCAGGTCGTTGTACAGCCCATAGAGTTTGTCCTCCTCCAGATGCCATTAACGCAAACAGGACAAAAATCGCACGCAAAACTTTTCTCTCGAAAAGACTAAGGGCTTCCTCATCCGACTTTGGTAACGTCCAGGTTCCCGCGCCATGATTTAGGACGGAAATGATCAAGCTGACTTTATTACTCAATTGCCTTTTGAGACCAAAACAGAAACAGCGATTGACAAAAGTGATTCTACGTTTGATTTCGATACTAATGTTATCTCTGTTTACCGCGGAGCCGAGATAAGCAAAGTCCTTGACTACCTACAAGTTTTTGCTGCCTAGTGTGATGCTCTGTCCGAGCCGTCGATGTTGTGTGCCCTTCCTTGATGACACGTACTTAGTTTTGCCCTCATTTACCGCCAGACACATCTTAGCCGCTTCCGCTTCAATGACAGCAACCACCTCATTGACGGCTGTCTGTGTTGGTCTTATCAAGTCAATGTCATCAGCGTAAGCTAGCCACTGAACTGAATTCTGGAAGATCGTGGCTCTGGTGTTGGCTTGTGAGTTACGCACGATCTTCTCTTGGATGTTGTTAAAGAAGTCGCATGACAGTGGCAGGCTTCGGTCCGCATCTGTATCCTCTGGATAGCTGTTTAACCTTCTATTGCATAATAGGCGCCCTGCTGCTTGCCTGCCTGAGTTTCTTCTGGGTGGTGACGTGAAACATAGAGAATACTGGAAAAGTGTCTGACGTTGGTTGACGGTGGATTGATTAGGGGATCGCCAGGTCCCTTTGTGAAAGTTAAGTTCGGGAGTGGATGTGTTGTCGTGCAGGCTGGTTTTACCGACGACGCCAGCAATGATGTCCTCCTTTCCAAGTTGAGCGTTGAAATCTCCTAGAACGATCTTAGTATCGTAGCTGGGACATCGTTCGTATGTTCTTTCTAGAAGATAATAGAAGTCATCCTTCTCCTCTTTCGGGGCGTGAGCGCAAATTAGGCTGATGTTTCCGAATTGAGCCTCGATGCGGATTGTCATGAGGCTTTCGCTGACGGGGTCGTAGCTCAAGACGTTTTGCCTAAGTCTGCCTCGAACAACAAATCCGCATCCAAATACGTAAGCTCCGCCTCTTTTTACGTTATGAGGGGGTTACGCTCACGCACAAACCCCGGGCAGAGGGGCTCGCTGCATACATCGGTTCATCATACAACGGGTGTTGTAATGGCTATCTGCGAGGAGACTGTATGTCAACTTATCCTGTGCACTAACGAGGATAGTGTTGGCAGCTCGCCTTGTTGAGCGGAATTAACAACGTTACCTCGCTTGAACAGGCCCGTGCCCCCTGTTCGTTAATTATTACTTATTTATTATGTTTATGTATGCTCCAATTCGTTTTTAATAAAAAATTCCTATTCATGATTCATTGTTCTGTTAATGAATTTTATTGCTGTCGAAAGCGAATTAAGGATGAAGTTTAGCCTTAAAATATGATAAATGGGCTCTATCAGTTCCAATTTATTTTTAAGTATTATTTTTAGCTCGGTTAAATCTCTGTGACCGCCGTGGCGAGGTGGATAGGGTGCGTTGGGCACACCCCGGAAGTCAAGGTTCGATGACCGCCTGAACACTTCGCATTTTTCGCTGCACCATTTCTTTAAAACTGCTGACAACTCTCAAAGAGATATAACCGTCTAAGAAAAAAGCTTTTCAAACTTCGCCACAGTCTGGAAAACCTGTAGATCATGATTTATATTATTAATCACTACAAATTTTTGATCTTCTTGAATTATCTTAGCATACATTTTAATTCCATGACAGCCATAGCTACTCAAACCGCCATTATCTTTTGTCTTCTTAGTAATTTTAATTTAATAAGTTGGCCTAATTTTATTTGTTTGTATATTATTTATCTTTGGTATATCAGTGTGGTCGCCGTGGCGTAGTGGGTAGAGTGCGACGCTCACACGCCGAAGGGTCTAGGTTCGACTCCCAGTTCAACACCAATTTTGGTAATATTTCACGGCACCACCTCTTTCGAGCTGCTGAAAACACTCAAAGAGTAATAATTGTCTAAGAAAGCTTCTCAAATTTTGCCGTTCGGAGTCGGCAAAAAACTGTAGGTCCCTTCTACTCGTGAGAGAACAGTAGCGCGCACAACACGAGTAGTTGATGAGCAAGCTAGGCCCTGGTCTCCCTTTGGACTGCAGCGCCAACAATTTTTATTATTATTGCCGTAGCGTAGTTTGTGGAGTGCGACGCTCACACGCCGAAAGTCTACGTTCGATTTCCAGCTCAACACGAATTTTTCGAATTTTTCACGACACCACCCCTTTCGAGCTGCTGACAACACTCAAAGAGTAATATGGTAATTGTCTATAGGTAACTGTTAAATGTGACCGTTTTTTCTATTGTTTTCATGCGTCCTATAATATTTTTACGTTCGTTATAATCCATTGTTCCTAACAACCATTTACTTGTTGTACCTACAACATAAGATAATACTCTTCTTGGTTTTTTAGGAACAATCGTTGATATTTTTGATTCGATTGAGTATATTTCCCTAATATTAGTTTTTCTTAGGAACTTGTCTTAATTTATTTTCGACTTCTGCCACAGTTTCCTTCAATTCTTGGAAATTTATCATATGCTGAAATGTAGTGGTCTCGGTTATTATCTCTATTACACCCATTTTCAGTTTGATGTATCCATTATTCGTTTCCATTTTCGTCATTATTAACTCAAACTCGCCCGCCGGAATCTGTATTGCCAATAGTGCTGTTAAGAATGTTGTTATCCAAAAATGTACGTCTGCTTTTAATAGTTTTGGTATGTTCATTTGAAATTTCTTTGATATTATACCTTGGTTTGTATTTATGTCTTAATCCTTGTCATGCTGCGACACGTCCCGCCAACGCATGCACAAATAAATATTAAAAATTAAAATCTCTCGCACCGGAATAAATAATAGCGAGTGCAACACCTTCGCTAATAAATAAAATTGAAAAATATAATAAAAACAAACAAAATAAAAACACACAGTGCAATAAGGTGTTGTGAAGTGTTGTGAAGTGGTGGTGAAGTAATTAGTAGAGCACAATGAGTTTGATGCACTCTCTGGCTCCATCATAAGAATTGTATTTATGTATCCTCGCACTGAAGTCGTTATTGCGGACTTTTCAACATACATAATTCTTGTTGGCTTCGATATTCAGGCCAGACAACACCCAAAGGATGGTCTGTTGAGATCTTTGCTGAGGTAAATAGTCTGACCCAACTTGTGAATGAGCCAGCATATTGGACCTATTTCTTACATATCATCCTGAGAAATACTCAGTTGACGTACTTTCGCCTCTAGGCTCATCAGACCACTATGTCGCATCAGCCAATTACACATACACTCCCAAATTAGTTAGAGAACAAACCCCTAAATGATCAGTACGGCTCTACGAGAAACCCAAAAAAAACGTCTTTAGGGATTTTCACTGGTCAATATGCTTTCTTGATAGTGACGTGAATGCCGCTGCTGATATAATTACAAAAATAATTTTGTCGGGTATGAAATCCCTCATTCCTCACAGAGTGAAGGGTAACAAACCTAAGACAAGTGCTTGGTATGATTACTACAAGCAAAGAGGCTATCAGATTGAGAGAATTAAGCTTCGGGGCTTTCAAAACCAATTTAATTAATTGAGTTCTCCGTGTCTTCTGTCCACGCTAGGTAACGTTGTTAATTGCGCTCAACAAGGCGAGCTGCCAAAACTTAACTCGTTTGTGCACAGGCCAAGTTGATATACAGCCTCTTCGCGGCGCCCCCGGTTTGCCATCACAACAACCGTTGTGTGGTGAACAAATGTATGCAGCGTACCCCTCTGCCCCAGTGTTAACTATTGGGCCTTGCATACCAGTCTGTGGGTTGTGCGTGAGGAAGTTAACCTTCCTCACCACGTAAAAAAAAAAGAAAAAAGTTAAGAAACATGCCTTGGATAATGAAGGAACAACTGGTGACGAACCATGCAAACGTTTAAAGGAAAACGATTTTCGGTTTTGCACGTGGAATGTGAGATCCCTTAACAGACTACGTGCAGCCGAACGACTTGCGGAGACCCTTGATTTCTACAAGGTAGACATTACCGCCATCCAGGAACTGCGATGGGCTGGGCGTGGCATAAAAACGATGAAGGACTGCGATATTTACTACAGCGATTGCTGTAGACAGATAAGGCAGCGCTTACGTCCTTGGGTGCGGATTTTTCGTTCGAGGCAGACTTAGGCAAAAAGTCTTGAGCTACGACCCCGTCAGCGAAAGCCTCATGACAATCCGCATCAAAGGTGAATTCGGGAACATCAGCCTAATTTGCGCTCACGCCCCGACAGAGGAGAAGGATGACAACACCAAAGATGACTTTTATGATCTTTTAGAAAGAACATACGATCGATGCTCCAGCTATGACACCAAGATCGTTCTAGGAGACTTTCACGCTCAGCTGGGAAAGGAGGTCATCTAGTCATTGGTAAACACAGCCTGCACAACAATACATTCAGAAACGGACTCAGGCTGCTGGACTTCGCCTCGGGGCGGAACTTCTCTGTGGTTAGCACGTGGTTCCCACACCTGAGGGACCTGGCGATCCCCTTATCAATCTACCGTCAACCATATTGATCATGTTGCGATCGACGTCAGACACTTCTTCAATATTCTTAATGTCCGAACCTTCAGAGATGCAAACATCGACTCGGATCATCACCTTGTTGTAGCCAAGTTAAGAACCCGGATATCGAGAGATCAGCGGAGTCGAAACAGGTTAATATGGTTTAACGTCGGAAAGCTACAATCGCAACTGATCGCTTGGAACTTTGCCGACCGAGTCACCCTGAAACTCGCTCAGAGTTCAACGGTATCTGAAGATTGGAAACGTTATCAAGAAGCCATCAACTGACGCGCTCGGTTTCACGTCACTACCTAGAAGAAACCCAGGAAGGCAAGCGAATGCTGCCAAGCGGGACATCTATAAGGCAATGGAAGGTTAGACAGTTGTCCGGAGGAAACAAAGTTCGGACCGAAGCCTACCGGGATCGCAGACTACTTAATGGCGATGACGGCCCCAATTCCGCTGTTAGGCAGAATGTTCCATTCAATTTGGACGATGATGGACAAGAGACGTCCTGGTAGGGCGCATGCCCCAGCTCATCTGTAAGATATGGTCGGAGAAAAGCATGCCCGATGAGTGGAATCTCATCGTCGTTTGCCCGGTCCACAAGTAGGGAGACGACTTTGACTGGGCCAATTATCGAGGTATCAGCCTTCTTAACATCGCATACAAGATCCTCTATGCCGTATTGTGTGAGTGACTGAAACCATTTGTCCATAACCCGATAGGTCCCTATCAGTGTGGTGTCAGGCCAGGCAAGTCCACTATAGATTAGATCTGCACTTTACTGCAGATCCTGCAACAGACTCAAGAAGTGCAAATCGACATTCACCACATTTTCGTCCATTTTAATGCTGCATTTTGTGTGTGCATAGAGACGAGCTATACACTGCCATGTCTAGTTTTTTGCAATCGTACAAAACTCGTCAGATTGTGTAGGGTAACGATGGAGAACTCTCCCTGCTCCGTCAAGGTCAGTAACGAACTCACCGAGACCTTCAATGTCCAGAAAGGTTTTAAACAAGGCGACGCACTGTCAGGTGACTTCTCTAATATCATCCTCTAAAAGATCGTGCGTATCTCACAAGTCAACACCAGAGGCACGATCTTAAAAAAGTCAGTTCACTTGCTAGCTTACGCCACAGCAATCCGTCACTGAGGCTCGCATTGAAGTGGAAACGGCTAATATGGATCTGATAATTAGTGCTGTCATCATTGAACTACATACAACATCGACGTCTCTGACAGAGTGTTATTCTAGACAGTAGAAACTTCGAGGAAGTCAAAGACTTCGTTCACCTCGGCTCCTCGGTAAATAGAGACAACAACATCAGTACCGAAATTAAACGCAGAGTCACTCTTGCCAATCGCTGTTTCTTTGGGCTCAAGAGGCAATTGAAGGTGTTAACTTGTTTGATATAACAAGTTGATCATCGCTATCCTACTTTATGGAGCGGGAACCTGGACTTTTCGAGGGAAAAGTTTTGCGTGCGTTTGAGTCCTGTTTGCGTTGAGGGCAACTGAAGGAGAAGATATAACGACGAGTTCTATGGGCTGTACAGCGACTTGCGCCTGGTCATGCTTGTTGTAGGTGTTGTAGAGTAGCAGTCTGCGCTGAGAATCTGGAAGGATCATATCTGTAGATTCCTTAACAGCGATTACGGCCAAAATCTACTTTAAGGCAGAAGGTGGACGAGGATGATGAGCTCTCGCTTCTCCGTCAACGCCGGTAACGAACTAGCCGAGACCTTCAATATCAAAAAAAGGTTTTACCAGGTATACCGGTTTTTTTTTTGCATATAAAATACTAATTATTAATGGGAAAGTAAAAACATTTTATTCAAAGTATTGGCCATTGTTCTCTACAAATTTTTACCACTTTTCTGGCAATTTGTGAATACCACGCCAATAAAATTGTTCGTCTTTTAAAGTAAACCAAACAGACACCCAATTTTCGACCTCCTCGTAGGAATCAAAGTGCTGCTCAGCCAATGCGTGTCCCATCGATGAAAACAAATGGTAGTCGGAAGGAGCCAAGTATGGTGAACACGGCGTGTGTAGTAGCTGCTCCCAGCCAAGTGTTTTGATTGTATCCTGAACCGGTTTTGCTTTGTTTGTAGGTGTCATGGAGCAAAATTACCTTGCCGTGTGTTCTGGCCCATTCTGTTCGTTTCTCGATCAATGCATGGTTAAAATTGATCAGTTGTTTTCGGTTGCGATCAGTATTAATGGTTTCACCAGCTTTTAGGAGCTCGTGGTACAGCACACCTTTCTGGTCCCACCAAACACACAGCATTGTCTTCTTGCCCAATCGATCTGGTTTTGCAGTCGATGTTGATGGTTGTCCCAGATTAACCGATGATTTTGTCCATTTAGGATTCTTAAAATAAATCCATTTTTCATCGCCAGTAACAATCCGATGCAAAACCGATTTTCTTTTGTGTCTTTGAAGCAAAATTTCACAAGTGTTTTTTCGGTTTTCCATCTGCCTTTCATTCAATTCATGTGGCACCCATTTTCCACACTTTTGGATCTTTCCCATAGCTTTTTTCGCTTTTAAACGATCAGAAATTTTTTGTTGTGCAACATTTGACATTACTGCCATTTGCTTTTGACTCAAAGTGTCATCTCCATCCAATATCGTTTGCAATTCGGCTTCTTCAAATTTTTTTTTGGCGGTCTTCCACGTTCTTCATTTCTCACATCAACGTCTTAACAGTTGAAACCATCTTTTGTATATTGCTGCTGATAGAGCATGATCACCATATGCCTCGACAAGCATTCGATGCGACTCTGCAGCACTTTTCTTCAAATGAAAACAAAAAGTTAATGCTTTCCGCAAATCATCACTTTCTGGTCCAAAATTCGACATTTTTTACACGATGAAAAAAATGTGATGTGGTCTGTTCAATGATATTGTATACTAAATATTTTTTACAGAAGTCATAGCAAACAAAAAAAAGAAATAAGGGCTCGTTCACAACAAATGTTCCCTATCGAGACATTTGTATCTTGACGCTCACTTGACGCTCACCGGTATACCTGATAGACAAGGCGACGCACTGCCATGTGACTTCTTCAATATCATCCTCGAGAAGATTGTGCGTGACGATCTCGATGGGCTGTACAGCGATATGCGCCTGCTCAAATGTTTTCTTACTCAATGCTGAAGATGGCTATTCTATGTAGAGCGCATAGACACCACTGCTCTGGCCCGCAAAATCTTCGAATCTGTAAGGCTAAGGTGGCGTACACAATCGGAGAACCACCGATCGCACCATCTTGGAGTGCGCCTGGAGGCCGCTAGTGAAAGATCGTGCTGACTTTAGCCTCTTGTTGGTTGAATCCCAGGTCCATCCAGGAACAAGAAGAAGATGAAATTCTTCTATAAAAAAAAATTTGAATCAAAAAGTGCTGCATTGTCCCAAGGGCAGTGAAAACTTTTGGTCATTCGTAAGAAAAGTATAGAATTCCGTCTCGTTATCAATGCCAATGCTTACATGCAACACATTTCAGCTCTTAGCTCTTTGTGCAAAGCAAGTCTGCTAGCTGCACATTTTGCAACTCAACTCTCCCAGATTGTGCTTTGTCCGCGCCTGTACTTGATACCAGAAATTTTTCCATGGGACAAGTCCAGTTTCGAACTCTAAAATGTCATGAAAGCTCTGATATACAGTCAGCTTATGGAATATCTTGAAACCTGGAAGCTTCTTAATGACCTGCAACAGGTCCACTGGTGACTTGAGGGCATATCTCTCCGAATCTCTCTTTGCACAGTGTAGGAGAAAGCAAGATTGTTGCGCTTTATATTTCAAAAGCATTTGACAGAGTTTGGCATCAGGTTTTCTTGTCGAAAATGCGTGATTTTGACGTCGATTATTTTCATGTTCAATGGATTAGAAATCACCTTTCGTATCGTTCAATATAAGTTGTATTGGATGGTTTCAAGTCTGATATTCACCATATTAACGTTGATATTCCCCAGGACTCCGTTTTATCTCCGACACTCTTGCCCGTTTTTATAAATGATATCCAATCTGCCATATACAATATCATCCCATTT
>OY019132.1:16175147-16317647 GCA_955652365.1 Eristalinus aeneus | reverse complement strand
TATGTCGTTTATATATAATATAAAAAGGATGGCGTATAAAATACATCATTTTTTTACACCTATTGACGTTTCAAATTCCTCAGAAACTTGTTCATGATCCCACACATATGCCCTATTATTCTCATATAAGGCTCGAAGAATTTGAATAATTTTGCTCGATACACCTATTCTGGAGAGCTAAGAGAAGAGTGCTTCACTCTAAAGTCTACAAAAAATACGTACAACTTTTTTCTCTTATTTTTATGATATTCAGCGATATTTGTTAAGCAGAATATCTGGTCGATTGCGGAGTAACCCTTTCTGAAGCCTGCTTGGAACTCTTTAAGAATGTTATGTTCTTGGACCCTAGTGCGGCAAATAGTTTGGCAGAAGTATTCAGAAACGAAATCCCTCTGTAACTCTTCGGGTCTTTGTAATCGCCTTATTTATGTAAGGTAAAGATTATGGCTTTCATAAATGATTGTGGCACATTTGCAGAGTTAAATATTTAATTAAATTCAACTGTTAACAATTGCATGAATTCGGTTGTGCAGTTTTTGTAAAATTCAAACGGGATACGATGAATACCTGGCGCTTTATTTAATTTTGCGTTTTGTATTGTATACCTCACTTCCTCCAAAGTAAATGAGGCATCTAATTTTTTTCGTCGAGGATAAGGGGTGCTGCATACTGAAATAGAGGCGAAGTTAATGGAGCGTTGAGCATGTTATCAAAGTGTGTTTTTAGTTGCGGGGTCTTGAGGGTACGGCAGATCTTTGGTTTTTGTCCATTTATGTATTTAACAGCTTTTCAAAACTGAGTCGATGACTTTGTGCAGTTTATGAGTGCGATGTTTTGCATTTCAAGAAAAGATCTTTTGTAATCGCATATGCTCTTATATTTTTTGTTGGCGTCTTGATAGAGTATGTTGAAGATCGTGCTATTGTTGCTCCTAAGAAGCTTCAAAAATTTAAAAGATTTAATTCTAGCTTTTAAATGCTCTAAATCAAACCATTTTTGCTTATATGCTTTATTTGATTTTGGGTGTTTCTGCTACGGAATAGATTTCCTTATTGTTTCTGTCAAAGCAACTATGTTGGCCGCATAATTCCGTGACTGTAGTTCTGTGATGTGAACATTCAAGTTCCATTGGAAAGCATCACATATTCGGTTGTTCCAAGTAAATTTTGGCAAGAGGTTGATGGATACCTCCAAAGGCATATGGTCCGAGAAAGTCTTTGTGCCCACTTGGAAGCTTTTTTATAAGCATGTACCAACTTCCGGACACAAAACAGTAGCCTATTCCCGAGCACGTCGCCACTGCAGCTTCCATTCAATAGATGCATGTCAAACTCTGCAGTAAGCTCGAGGATTTTTTCTCCTTTTCCATCAAGGACTGGGTCCTTGGATTTTCGGTTAGGATTCAGGAAATTGGTGTACCCGGACGCGAAATTGTCTTACGAAAGTCCTACTCGGCCATTAAGATCTCCAATAAGCATAACATTCGAACTGTTTATACAATGCATCGAGTCGCCGAGCTCGTCGAAGTCGCGTTTCCACTGATTACAGTTCGAGTAAATAGGTACTAGGATGACGTCGAAATCATTAGATTTAATGTTGACTATATTGATTTCACCAGCTTTTCATATTTTTCAAAAATGTTCTTAAATCTAACTTCTTCATTCCCTAATAAATGAGTTTCATATAATAAAAAAATATCAAAGTTTTTAACATAATCAAAAAATTTAATTTTGTTTTTTAGACCTGATACATTATAGCTTAGAATTTTCACTATATTACGTACTAGTGATGATTCATCACCATTCTGGTAGACAGGATCGTCTCATGATTCAGTCACAAAAGTTATAGCACTTGTGGATGGACCTAAAGAGCTTTCGTATACTGTCATTTCACTGGGTTTGGCATCACTGCTGCGAATGACATTTTCTGTCATACTATGAGTTTTGTGAACTTTGTTGTTTTTCGTTGCAGTAATGCGAGTATTTATATTTTCATTAATAAAATGGTGTTCATTTAAGGAAATGTCTCCGAAAATATTCTTAGTGACTTCAATCCCGCTTTTTTCTCCATATCTCAACCCAAGTGCGGAGTCCCAGGAAAATATTTTATTGGAAACGTGCAGATGATCATCCCGAAGTGAAGCCCTTATTGCAGGATTTTTCTGACGCAGATCCTTCATGATTGGGATCAGTTTTGCCCGACGTTGCTTTAGGTTAAAGGGTAAATCTTTTTGAATAACTATTTTGGTGCCCTTCAGTTTGAAAGCATTCTTCAGGACATTCCAAGCTAAATACTTAGTTTTAATTTTAAGGATTACTGTTGATTTTTTGGCCTCTCAGGTACGTATACTATACGCCATCTCCACATCTGGAATCAATTAAACCGGCGCAAATCGTTTTTGCTTTATCACCCATGTCAGTTTGATCTTCCGCAGGCAGGCGCACAACAAGATTTCCCTCAGTGCTCTTTTGCAGAAGTCGATCAAGCTGGCTTTCGAGGCGCTTATTAACTTTTTCTAGGTGGACAACTTTTTCCTTGAGTTCTTCTCGTCGCGACGTTAGAGCTGAGATTTGATTGAAGAAAATCAGAAGGTCTGCCTTTGAGGCAAGTTGCTCAACGAGTTCCTTATTATTTTCTAAAAGAATTTCTTGTATTCTCTCAGCACTCAAACCAGAAGAGGAATCCATAGCAAGTGTGGTGTCGTTTGTGCTCAGGATCTGGTGTCGTTTTTCGTTTCCTGGTTGTTCTGGAGAGGTGTGGGCAATTCGTCTTTTAACCATTTTACGATTTAAGTTTCTTTTTAGTTTTAGCAGCTTAAGAGTTAAGAACTTACTTGCAGTTTGTTATTATAAGATAAAGATCGGTTTTATGAAAAAATTGACCAAGTTCTTTCTTTTTATTTTGCACTATCTTACTTCAATTAGCATTATATTTTCTAAATTTCGGCTGTTCCTTATGATTCACGCTAATGTAATTCTTTAAAAATCCCTGTTCGCGAGTTTCAACATAAGATTTTCTTTTTGTATTTAGTTTCGTAATTTTCTGCCGTTTATTTTTCTCTAGCCTGTCTTTTATGATAGTATTATCTATCTGGCTATTTTGGACATTAAGTGGTGTAGTTTGAATTGTGGAATGGAAGGAATTATTAAATAGACCAATTGCTTTATTCATTTGATCGATGATAAGGATCCTATTTTCTATATTCAAGGCACGAATTCATTCGGCGAGGGTGCTGTTCAGACGCTCTACATCACCGTTTCCAGTGTGGCTATTCGGCTTAACAAAATGCAACTGAATGTCTTCTTCTCTGAAAAAATCCTTTACATTTGCGTTATTGAATTCCTTGTCACAAATTGCTTTCTTCATTTTAGTTTTAATTGCTATGAATTGGCGAATTTTTTCAACGAGTGTCGACTATTTCGGTTATCTAAATGAAAACTAACAGCATGTTTGGAAAACTTATCATTGATTACAATAAAGGATTGTTTCGAGCTTACATATGTGTCTATATGAATGATTTCATTGATATTAGAAGGCGTTTCCGTAAATTTGAGTTTTTTCTTGAGGGCTTTTCTGTCGTACTTTGCGGCAGTACAAGTATCACAGTTGTTCACAACTTTATGGATCAAAAGCCTAAGGTTTGGGCAGTAGACGATATGCTTCCTTCCTTCATAGTTTGAAACTATACCATAATGACCCGATTCTTTCTTATCGTATAGAGAGATTTGACTCAGAGCTTCATCTTCAGACGTAATATTTACACTTAACACATTTTATACCTGTATTTAATGGGAAAAGTTCGTTCAACTTACGTTGTACATGATTATACACAGAATCGTCTAGTTCTGAGTATAGCCCAACTTTTCCTTTAGTTTAAGTTGTTAAGTACATCATTTCGTTCAATAAAAATTTTTTTGTGAGCAAAGAATCTTTCTATTTCTTATACTTTTTGGTTAACTATTATTATTTGGGTCTTGAATCTATTTACAACTGTTTTCAAACATTGGAGACTTGTTTGCTGTGACGTTTCAATATTATCAACATTTTCTAGTATGCTTAAAAAATCAGCAACCTTATTTTCTCTATCTTTAAAATATCCTACTTCGTATTTGAATTCTTTTAATTTTAATAACCACCTTTGGTTCCTTGGAGAGAATTCTTTCCCGCTATATTTGGTGTTGAGGTATTTTATGGATTGATGATCTGTTACAATTTTAAATGTTTTACCCCATAAATATGGACGGAAATATGTAACAGACCACACAATCGCGAGGAATTTTTTATCCGTTGTTGAACAAAGTTTCCCATGATCATTTAAAGATCGTGATGCGAAACAAACAGGTTGTCATTCCTGTGTCAGTACTGCTCCAATTGCATAATTGGAGGCATCGGTATACAAAATAAAAGGTTTTTCAAAATCAGGAAATCTTAAGATTAAGATAATTTTGGATTTGAGTGTTACGAATGATTTAATATATTATATATTAACCATTGGATACGCAATTTTCGAATAATTTTGTACGAATTTCCTGTAGAAGCCTGTTACTCCTAAAAATGATTTTAATTGTTTAACAGTTTGTGGTAGTTTATAGTCAACAATGCACTTAATTTTCACAGGATTGGGTTTCATTCCATTTTTTGTGTGGATATGCCCCAAAAACTCAGTGTTACGTTGTAAAAATGAACATTTATGGAATTGTACTTGTAAGTTATGAATGTCCCTAACGTGCATTCGAATTTGATAATATCCCTTGGCTAAGTCCTGTCTGTCACTTCTAATCCAATTCACTCCTTCGCTGATGGAGTACCCTCAGCTTTTCATATTCGTTCCTCGGCTCTCGTTCCTCCTCTTCGGCCATTGACTTGGAACGGTAGCGTATGTTAAGCCCGTTAAATTTCGATCTTGACAGCATAATTAATTGGGTGAAAAGAAGAGAGTTAAATTTAATGCTTCGAAAACACAGTGCTGTCTACTGTCACTCAAGCGATCTCAAAACAACCTGCCATTATCTATTAATGGCTCTTCCATTGTTGAAACTTAACGACTTTCCATCCTCGGTACGTGTATCAACTCCACACTAAGTTGGAACGACCACATACTCGATATCGCCAAAAATGCAGCAAAATGTCTAGGTTTCTTAAAGCGATGCAAGAAATATAGAAATTTTTCAACCTTTCTGACCCGGCAACAATATATAAAGCGTATATCCGGCCAAAGATTGAGTATAACGCCCCTATCTGGTCTGGTATTCCCACGACCTCTCTGCACTTACTAGAAAGAATCCAACCGATAAAATTTATCTATCACTATTTTATCGCTATTTTAACAAAAAATGTTCTAACGAGTTAGCCAGTTTCATTCCTCCCCTTCAAGAATTCACCCGCAATTCCCGCGTCGTAAGGAATGCTCACCCGTTTATTTTTAAGCCAACCTTCGGACGTACAGCTAAGTTTAGAGACTCGTTCTTCAGCCGCACCACCCGAACATGGAATGCTCTTCCCCGCCCAGTTTTTCCACCCGTTACAATCCACAGGCATTTAAGACCAATGTGCATCGGTACCGCCTTTCTCTCTCTTCCTCTATACCATCGGCCCATGCTGTGACTTAATACATTCCCTTAATGCGCGCCAATTATAAAAAAAAGGCTGTTTGATGCTTGCTGTATGATATTCACTCAGCACATCTGGTGCGAATAAGCTCAAAGTAGTAAATGCAGGCCATCTAGATGACATGCTGTCTTCAACTGCGTATTTGAACACATCTTAAATTGGTGCAACTTCATTCAAAAACACTAACGAACTATTGCACTGACATGAAACGAAGCCGAAGTTATATCAGTTGTTTTGCCTATACTAGAATCGAAACGGCTTAAGCGTTTGCAAATCGAACTCAAACGTAACCATTAAACATTTTAATCCGACCGAAGGCTAGTTTTTCGAAGCCAAAACCGAACTTATGCTTTTGATAACCTTCGGAAGAAGCCGAGTATTACGAAATGCAAGGACATTTTATTTAATCAATATTTTGTTTGTTCATTCATGGGAAAAAATGTCAGAAGAGTGAGAAAAATAAAAAAGTATATACAGAAGATCAAATTGTTGAATTATTCAATAATCAAATTCAAACACAAAATGTAAAAAATATCTAAGATATAAGAAATTACCAACGTTTCCTCCGTGGAAAATAGACCCCCTATCAGCATATGTAAATCTGTCCAGCAGCATTGAATAGTTGTTTACTCGGTACGCCGATGGGAAGAGCTGATATATATTGACCGTGGCGCATCTTTTTTTACAATGTTTGAAAAATGAACTAAAACTACCTTAGCTTATGTAAGTTGGCGCAAAAGCTTTAAGAAAAGCTAAGGTACTGAAGTTAGCTTTCTGCTGTTCGCCGTGCGACGTGGATGATGATAGGGCAGGCTTCGCTATTTTGTACCAGGCTTTTAGCATCCATCCATTCAGGCGGAATAAATCGGTTAAGACGCACCATTTCATGGTACATTTCATTGGAGTAGTTAGCCCCAAAGATCAGACTGTTAGTTGAAGCCATGACTCGAATCAACTTCATAAGCAACGAAGAGGTTAACAGGTACCTCACATGAAATGGACGGAGTCATAAAACGAACGATGAACAGGAAAATCCCGAAGGCACAGCCGATTATGGTGGCATCTATCGAATTACTATCATCGATACACTTCACGTGCAAAAAAGTAGATTTCTGCCAAGACAGAAACTCTTGCACAGACGTTTTCCGGATCTACGGAGTGCAGATATTTACTCTCTGAAGTCTCAGGTAAAAGTACTTTCACAATTAAACCGGCGTAATTACAAACTAGATGTAAGCTTACATTGAGGCAAAAAGATTCAGCCTGCAAGTCCCAGCATGTTCCCGCAAGTAAATAAAATCTTTCGGAGAAAAGACCATAATGATACTTAGAGTATTCGACTTGACAGACAGACAGTCAACAGATAGGGCAGTGCTTGCAACGACCTCGTTGGGGTAAATTTCTTGTACTGAGATTCCGGTGTTCGAAATAAACGACGACAACATGAGTTCTTCCATTCGGGAAGAACTCATGTTGAAGCACACGGGACATCCATATACCATGATTGGCCGGATGAGAGCCATGTAGCAGATCACCATCACTCTGGTGTCAAGTTGACTGCTGTTAAACGGCCCTCTTGCCATAGCGCAGACATTATAAGCCTTGATCAAAGCTGTGTCTACATGAATACCACCATACAGATACTGGACCAATCAGATGCCTAGATATCTAACTACACTTTTTACGGTCAACGACTGTGTCAGTGGGTCCACTATGCCGCACCTTGCGCCAGCTCATTTTTGTGTCCCTAGCGGCGTCCCTAGGATAGTTTCATATTTCTGGTAGTTGATTTTGAACTTCCAGTTGTCTTTCGGACTACAGGTCTCGTTGGCCATGTACAATCTCTGGAAAACAGTACCAATTGCTTTCACCTTCTCCTGGCGATCCGCAGCTACGAAACAGTCGTTATCAAGCACTGCTCTATCTGTTGCCTGTCTGTCTGTCAAGTAGAACACTCTAAGTATCATTATGGTCTTTTCTCCGAAAGATTTTATTTACTTGTGGGAACATGCTGGAACTTGCAGGCTGAATCTTATTGCCTCAATGTAAGCTTACATCTAGTTTGTAATTACGCCGGTTTAATTGTGAAAGTACTTTTACCTGAGACTTCAGAGAGTGAATATATGCACTCCGTGGATCCGGAAACCGCCTGTGCAAGAGTTTTTGTCTTGACAGAAGTCTACTTTTTTGCACGTGAAGTGCATCGATGGTAGTATTCCGACAGACGCCACCATAATCGGCTGTGCCTTCGGGATTGTCCTGTTCATTGTTCGTCTTATGACTCCGTCCATTTTATGGGAGGTACCTGTTAACCTCTTCGTTCATTAGGTTTCTGTTTGTTGGAAGATTGATCACACTGGAACTTATGTCTCTGGCTAAGGTATTAGAGATACTGAGCCAGCGCCAGATTATTGTAATTATAAGGATTCATTTACACATATTCCTCGAGTTCCTCAAGCTGATTTGGGAGCTGTGTTCCCGCGGCGAAACCACAGTGATTGCTATCGTACTCGACCGTAGTTAGACAGCTCTTCGTGAGTCGTACGACATTAAGTAACGTTGTCGTCTATCAATTATCTTCCCATCCAGATAGGACCCGCTTCTAATAAAGGATCAATTGCAAGTAACTCTAGCCTGAACTTAATATGGTTTTGTTCCATCCGCTCTAAAAGAGCATTTGGAACATTATTACCCCATTCAAATCACCGGCAAGGATATAATAATTTCTTTGCAAGTTCAGGCGAAGGCAAGTGAAAAGGATCTCAAGCTCCAAGATAAAGTAAGGGTTTTGAGGTTCTGATGCTTAAGCAGCGATCACAAACAACTTCTTTCCACCTTGGAGAAAAATGCATGTGACGGGTGTTTTTAGCACACCAAACATACGTACTTCACTGCTATGTATAACATTATTATAAATACAACTTTTATCAAGAGTTCAACCCAGCCACCTCGAGTGGATTCTAGTCTGTCTAGTCTCATTATTTGCTAATTTTTGTACCTGAGATTGAGCGTCTGGTTAAGCTTAGTTTCGCTTGCCATCAGCACTTCAGGATTGTGGGCTTGCAGCAAATCTGAGAGCGTTCGTTTTCTTTTAATCCTTGTCAGCGAATTTACATTCACTGCTGGGATCTTAATGGCGCTTACCTCGCGTGAGCCCATTTTATCTGAGCACGAGTTATAAGAATGTATCGCTTTTTTTGTATACATTTTATTTTTAAATCAGTCTGAACAAGTACACATCAGTAAACTGACTGACTGCAAAAAAACAATTAGCATTCCTGTTGCTACTGCCCCAAATAGAATTCTCCCAAGTTGTAAGCAAATGGTCCATGTCGCTGGTTGGCTAAGTTGACAGTGATGATCTTCACTCGCTCTCCGGCTACACCTTTGCTTTACGTTGTGAATAAGTGGAATTATGTTGCTGGTACTGTAGCTGATATTGATGGCGATGATCTTTTGTCGCACTTTTGATTGATGTTGCCACGTGGTGGCATTATGTTGCCCGTACGGCAGTTGATGTTGATGTAGAGAGTGCGTGTATATACATTTATTTCGTAACTCCTTTGGCCTTTTGAGTTGCTAGATTTAAATGAAATACAAGTTTCTAACATATGTTATAAAAATCTTAACACATAATTGTTTCTCAAAAATTGTTTCTCACACTTCTACGCTTCAATTAAGAGAGAAAAAAACTGCAACCTGAACAGTAGTAATTGTCCAGACACGATGTCGGAAAGTTAAAGAAATACCTCAGGAATTTCTTTGTTTTGACATCGGTGCCATCTGTATATGAAAGCCAGCAGTTGGTTGTTTGGCCAAGTCGCCACAGTACTCTCCCTCTAGTGACGAAGTTGCGGTTAAATCAAACGTCAAAATGTACTCTTCTCAGCTGTTTGTGGGTATCTGCTTTTGATTTGAAATTGTAAGCTGAAGAAGAAAAATTGTTTCGGTAGATTTCAGAATTCCGTCTGAAATATATTGCGTGGTGGCCTAACCAACATGATAAAAATAGTTAATAACTAGAAAATTAAAAAGCTGAAAAAACGATAAAAATCAGTATTTATTGAAAAAAGAAATTACAAACGAAGAAATCAATTTTGGATTTGAAAATGGACGAAGAGCTGCTTCCAAGCGAAAACTCAGATAATTGCAGCAAAGAAAGAAAATTAATAAGAAAAGGAAAAATATTGAAATCGCAGCCGAATTCAGCAAAATGGCTGGCGAAAATAACAAACAATATTCCCCCAACAAAAGAAAAAAATGAAGCCACATAAAGCAGCATCTGAAGCAGCGTACCAGGCTGACCATGAAAAAGAATTGGTCGAAAAAATCAGGAGGGCTTTATCAAAGCTCTTCAACACAAATTAGAACAGCGAAAGAAGGTTTCATTCGAGGAAAACAGAAAAAGAGAGATACCGGAGAAGAACAAAATGTCACAACATCAACAAGAAGAGAAACAACAGCAGCAGAAATCAAAGCAGCAGAAGCAACAAAATCAACAACGACAACAAAAGCAAATACAGCCACAACAGACTCAACAGAAAAAGAAAAGGATGCCACCAATAAATATTATTGGAATAGATACAGAAGATACTGTTAAGGTATGTCCAATGTCCGTAGGTGACACATTTTTTGTTAAAAATAAAGGGATACAAACACAATCCCTCCACTGTTTATCAGCGAATAGTTTTAAAGTCGTCAAGTAACAGATGACGGCAGCTGGGGTGAAGTTCTACACCTTCACACCAAAAAATCAAAAACTGCAAACGGTTCTGCTCAAAGGCTTAGATGCCTCGGCTGAACCGGAGACCATTTTATGCACACTGAAAGAAATTAAAATTGAGGAGGTGGATGTTGTTTCTGTACAGCGCTTTTCCACTGTCCATTCTAGAATGCCACCTGAGCGTCTGCTTCTCCTCCTTCTGGTCCAGATCTCACCTGAGAGCAAACTTGAGAGTCTAAGGAAGATCAAAATACTTAACTCACAGGTGATCTCTTGGGAGAAGCTAAAGAAGACAAGGCTGATGCTTCTATGCGCAAGATACCAAACTTTTGGCCATGCAGCTGGAAACTGTAATAGGCAGCCTTGCTGCACTAAATGCGCAGGGAATCATCTGTCGTTGTGTTGCCCCTTGAGAGAAGGAAAAGTAGAAGACAAATCGCGCCTGTGCATTGCTTGCAAAAGGGACATCCCTCCACCTATCGAGGATGTCCGATGATTAAGCAAATGAAAAAAAAGGATAAGCTTTGCCAAAGACTGCAATAACCCCTGTTACGTCGGTGATTTCCTACGCCTAGATGGCGTCTGGTAGGCGACCGGTACAACAGACAGTGCCAAAAGTAAAACCAGTATCGGTGGAGGTTCCGAATATCGGCTTCGTGGAACTGTTTTCTATTATGGCCTCAATGAAGGCCCAAATGGAGCAGTTCCAGAGATCTTCTTCGGATGGACAGAGTCCTTTCGTCAAGACCTGCTCGGTCTCGGCTGAACCGGAGACCATTTTATGCACACTGAAAAAAATGAAAATTGAGGACGTGGATGTTATTTCTGTACAGCGCTTTTCCACTGTCCATTCTAGAATGCCACCTGAGCGTCTGCTTCTCCTCCTTCTGGTCCAGATCTCACCTGAGAGCAAACTTGAGAGTCTAAGGAAGATCAAAATACTTAACTCACAGGTGATCTCTTGGGAGAAGCTAAAGAAGACAAGGCTGATGCTTCTATGCGCAAGATACCAAACTTTTGGCCATGCAGCAGGAAACTGTAATAGGTAGCCTTGCTGCACTAAATGCGCAGGGAATCATCTGTCGTTGTGTTGCCCCTTGAGAGAAGGAAAAGTAGAAGACAAATCGCGCCTGTGCATTGTTTGCAAAAGGGACATCCCTCCACCTATCGAGGATGTCCGATGGTTAAGCAAATGAAAAAAAAAGGATAAGCTTTGCCAAAGACTGCAATAACCCCTGTTACGTCGGTGGTTTCCTACGCCTAGATGGCGTCTGGTAGGCGACCGGTACAACAGACAGTGCCAAAAGTAAAACCAGTATCGGTGGAGGTTCCGAATATCGGCTTCGTGGAACTGTTTTCTATTATGGCCTCAATGAAGGCCCAAATGGAGCAGTTCCAGAGATCTTCTTCGGATGGACAGAGTCCTTTCGTCAAGACCTGCTCGGTCTCGGCTGAACCGGAGACCATTTTATGCACACTGAAAAAAATGAAAATTGAGGACGTGGATGTTATTTCTGTACAGCGCTTTTCCACTGTCCATTCTAGAATGCCACCTGAGCGTCTGCTTCTCCTCCTTCTGGTCCAGATCTCACCTGAGAGCAAACTTGAGAGTCTAAGGAAGATCAAAATACTTAACTCACAGGTGATCTCTTGGGAGAAGCTAAAGAAGACAAGGCTGATGCTTCTATGCGCAAGATACCAAACTTTTGGCCATGCAGCAGGAAACTGTAATAGGTAGCCTTGCTGCACTAAATGCGCAGGGAATCATCTGTCGTTGTGTTGCCCCTTGAGAGAAGGAAAAGTAGAAGACAAATCGCGCCTGTGCATTGTTTGCAAAAGGGACATCCCTCCACCTATCGAGGATGTCCGATGGTTAAGCAAATGAAAAAAAAAGGATAAGCTTTGCCAAAGACTGCAATAACCCCTGTTACGTCGGTGGTTTCCTACGCCTAGATGGCGTCTGGTAGGCGACCGGTACAACAGACAGTGCAAAAAGTAAAACCAGTATCGGTGGAGGCTCCAAATATCGGCTTCGTGGAACTGTTTTCTATTATGGCCTCAATGAAGGCCCAAATGGAGCAGTTCCAGAGATCTTCTTCGGATGGACAGAGTCCTTTCGTCAAGAACTGCTCGGTCAGGTGCGTATCCATTTTAATGGATACAATGGTGAATGCAAATTCACTCGCCAAGATCGAGAGAAGGTTGACTTTGCTAAGCCTGTTGGAGTCCCATAAGCCTCACGTGATGCTGATGATTAGCAAACCTAAACCGGAAACACATACTCAGGTACAATTACTATACAATTATCCGAAGAGATCGCCCCCTCGCCACGCAATCGGGTGGGGTCGCTCTCTGCATTAAAAAAGGCATTCGCCATAAGATCGTGTATTGCGGTGAGGTGCGAAATTTCGATGTACTGGAAGCGTGCATTGCGTTCATTTCTCTCCAAGGTGGGAAGAAATTGTGCGTAGTGGCGGTCTATGCACCCGATGCACCTCGGTGCACAAACTTCATTTCGGAGCTTGAAACTCTATTTTGAAAACTTCGTTTATGCTCAGAGAATATCTACTTTGTTGTGACCGGAAATTTGAACGCGCAGCATGAGGAATGGGGTAATTCTGTGAAAAATCCTAGGCGAAACTCATTCCTTGAATGGTTGATGCACTACTCTATTAAGTTGAAGCTAAATTTGCTTGCAACTGAAAAACCATCTTTTCCCAGAAGTGGGTCTTATCTCGATCTAATGCTTATTGACAGACGACTAACATTACGGAACGTGAACATACAACTTAGGAACTGCTTAACAACGGTAAAGTACGACAGTGATCACTGTTGGCATGTCGCAGTTATTCGGTTCCCGAACGAGATGGTAGAACTGGAGGAACTTGTCGAATCGTACCCTTACCATTATGGTAAGGCTCATTGGTCGCGTTTCTCCAAAATGCGATCCAGAGAACTACGTTTGAATGACTTGACGCCGCCCTTAAACAGAAATCTTACGAACTAGGAGATTGACAGGTTCCTCATACAAATGGGCACTACTATAAAACGTATTATGGACAAGACAACTCCCAAAGTATCACCGAGAACAGATGGCAACGTCTATCGAAATGATACTATCGACGCACTGCAAACGACGCAAAGTAGACTGCTGTCGAGAATAAAGACACTTTACAGACGATTTACAGACAGAGACGACCAGGAACTAAGGTCTCACAAGTTGCAAATGAAAAACCAGATTTTGATTCGGTTGAATTATAGAATTGCCATCAATTCATATTGGGGAAATAAGATTCGGTCTGTTCATTCGAACGACCCGGGAATGTTCCCCCAAATCAACCGAATCTTCCGAAGGAGGGATCATAACGACTTGGAGGCTGTTCGACTTAACAGAACAACCGACAACGCAAACATACTGGCTTCACTTGACATAGATCCGGATAAGGCCGTGCTGGACAATGAATTCTAGATTGTTGAGGATATCCAAGAGAAGGTAGAAGCAATAGGAGCAGTTTTCCAGAAAGTGTATACGGTCAATGAATCGTGCAGGCCGAATCACGAATTGGAGAATAGAGCATTGCTTGACCATTTCCACCTTCGGAACGAAATACAGCAATGGCGTTCTGAGAATCATGGTTTCGCCAGAATCAATGACGAAAATAAAACATAAAGATAATGCTGTCGCCCAAGATGACTCTAGTATATCCATACTTATTTCTAAGGAGGATCTCATCATCAGTTTGAAGAGTAAACATTTCACAGGAGTAGATTTAATATCAAATATTGTGTTGCGTCTTCCCCCAGAAGAGGCGGAAGAAATATACACAATCTTGTTCAACAATGCTTTAAGTAATGCACACTACCCAGAGCCTTGGAAGACGGCGATAGTGCAACCCATCCCCAAAAGGGACAAAGATTCCTCGCTTCCGAAAAATCTTCGGTCAATAAGTCTCCTTCATTGCATAAGCAAGGTTTTCGTAAAGATTGTCAATAGAGTCCTGATACAGTGGACTGAGGACAAAAAAAAAAATACCGAAGAACCAATTTGGATTTAGGGCGAGGCATGATACTGTACATGCCGCGTCAAAATTGGTTTCGGACATATAGTGGAACAAGGCTAAAATGCAGTGCACCGGAGCCTGTTTTGTTGACTTGGAAAAGGCATTCGACACCGTTTGGTTAGAAGGCCTCTTTCTTAAGTTAGTGAGACTAGGTATGAGCAAAGTACTGCTTTACACGATCTACAACATGATAACAGGTAGAAAGTTCGTGCTCAAAAGTAGCAACAAAGTATCTACTCATGTTTTCAAAATAAATAATGGGCTCCAACAGGGAGCGGTAAACTCACCAATCCGGTCACTATCTTCACCAATGACCTGATTGGCTCCATAGAGCATCTGATAGCATTCGCTAACGATTTGATCATATACAGAACAGCGCAGGAGATTAAGGTCATTAACACTCTCTTGCAACGTGTCTTTGAAATGATCCAGCGATTTTGCGACGACTGGAAGTTGAAAATCAACTAGCAGAAGTGCGAAACCATCCTCTTCAGGACTCCGTTGTGCAAAGCCTCAAGGGATACAAAAAAAACTGGCGTAAAATCAACATCTACAACCATTACCTGTAGAGAAGGTAGTACGATATCTTGGCATTTTGTTAGACCAATTTCTGTATGGAAACATCCATTCAGCTTCGGCTCTAAAGAAAGCGTTTGCTATAGTTAGTAGGTTGTTTTACAGCAGCGAACTTAACTCCAAAGTAAAAGTGATCTGCTTCACGGCCCTGGTCCGGCCAGTCGTTGTGTATGGCTGTCCAGTTTGGTTCAACGTCCTTCCTAGATGAAAAAGATAAGGATGTTCGAGAGACAATGCCTCCGAGTTTGTCTCAAGAAATACAGAACACCCGAATCTGGGTACAAGAAATTCTATCGCAATAAGATTTTGTACAAAGAAGCCAAAGTAAATAGGGTGGATCATTTTATTATTAAGCTAATTCGAAGATACGTTGCACGAGCCATGACTTCTCACAAAGAACTTATATTCGAAGCCTACTACCCCAACGATGCATATCATGAGAATGCGCGCCGAAGTGGATTCATTCCACCGGAAGCATTTCTATATCTTAACAGTATCGGATTAATCCAAAATGCGGAGGGATACCCCCTTTTCTTTCACGTGACAAGAAGGATAGATGACAAGAGGCTGCTCTATAATAGCGATGTAGAAACTGTAAGGCCAAATGATCTCCGATTCAGCAAGGCATTAGCTTTAAGCGATCTATTCTAGTGATAGGGATAGGGGATTCTATTGGTGGCTAGAACCCCATCAGGTGCCCCTGTTGTCGTCATCTGTTGGTCCCCTACGGCCATTTGACACGTAGAATAAGTTAAAATAGGATACCAAAAATAAAAATAAAAATAAGATCAAAACAAAACACACACACACAAATATATATATATACATTAGTTAGTTTTTAAGTTGTTATTTTTATTAGAATAGATGTAGGCTAAGCTTCATGTTTTATAGATAATAAATTAGATTACTAAGTTTTTAAGAACATTTTTCTTAGTATTAAATAATAAACCCATAGTTTTAATTAATAAACTAAAATAAAAACAACACTTCGCTGAAAGGCAATCTTATTATATAATTAGATTAACTTAGAGGGCCATTAAGAAAGTTCACATAACAACATACTTTGTAACTAGTTTAAGTATTTTTGTTCTAGATATAAGAAATCAGAAAGAAAGACAACAATAAAAAATACATTTAATAAATAAAAAAAAAAAATTGGTTAAATTAATAATTTCTTCGTCAACTATGTATCACATTTATTGTTTCAGAGTGGATGTATGCTGGTTTCAGCCGGTCTATGGACACGTTTGTTAATTTTCCATCTGTGTTGATTGAGAATAGTTGACTTGAGAATAGAAGGATGTGGTCCGGTGAATGGCTGTTGCATGTGAAAAGATCTGGTGAAACAAATAATTTTTGGCTGTAATGATTGGTGGTCGCCGTGGCGTAGTGAGTAGAGTGCGACGCTCACACGCCGAAGGGTCTAGGTTCGACTCCCAGCTCAATATCAATTTTTCGAATTTTTCACGGCACCACCTCTTTCGAGTTGCTGACAACACTCAAAGAGTAATAACTGTCTAAGAAAGCTTCCCAAATCACGCCGTTCGGAGTCGGCAAAAAACTGTAGGTCCCTTCTACTAGTGAGAGAACAGTAGCACGCACAACACGAGTAGTTGATGAGCAAGCTAGGCCCTGGTCCCCCTTTGGTCTGTAGCACCAACAATTATTATTATTAATGATTGGATGTTCCTGTTGGTCCACGTTTTCTCATTATTTCTCGATGTCTCTCCATGAAAATTTGAGGGTTGGATATTTTATGTTCCTGTGTGAAGAAGCCACCAAGGATTCGAATATTCTTTCCATAAACCATCTCTGCTGCTGAGGCTCTGAAGCTGCTCTACCGCCAGTCTTTTTCTTCACCAAGTGGATCGGACTGGCCCATGGACTGTTAGAAGCGCGACAGTAACCCTTCCGCAAAAACTTGTTGCTTGTTTCAGCTTATCTCCGGAAAGTTTTCGTGAACGTTCAGCAATCGGTTGACCCGTTGTCACAATGCAGTGTTGCACACTGTTGGTATTCGATTTGACGGCTGTATTATCTCTGTTATCAAGAATAAATTCGTTTACCAGACTGATATATGGTTCAGGTCCAAATACGACAACCAGTCTGGTAATTCCAGTAGAGTGAACTGTTCCTGGCACGCTTAGAGACGTTATCTTGTCGACAATGCGGTTTGAAATTGATTAGAAGTCCATAGTGCGCGAGTATGTCTGCACCGATGATTGCTGTTCTTACGTCGGCAATAATGAATTGCCATGTTATTACCCGTCGAAGACCGAGATCATACGTGTAGATTGGAGAGTTATTCGCAGCGAAAAGTTTTGTTTCTCCTCTTTTGTTTTGACAGTTGTTAAGACGATGTAAAACACATATAGTCGAACCGGAACCTAGCAAAAATGTTTTGTTGCACAATGTTGTTGGAGAGTTGGCCCGTCTCGAAGTGGATCGATATCGTGACTTGGTGCGAGTCCTACTTCGAAATCGATTCGCTGATAATTTTTTAACTTCAGCTGTCAGAATGGGCATTGAAGTTTCGTGAGCTGAAGTCGATGCTCAGCTGCAAAAACAGAATTCATTGTTGTATTGTCCAGTATTTTGTCGACGATTTCTGACAGAGAAGTAAATTCAACGTTGTGACCAGCGGACAGAATTGCACGAATGTTAGTTGTGATTCTTGCCATCCAAATTGTGGATAGCATTTCATCGGATACGTTCTGTCCCGCTAATCTGCGCATTTCACGTAGAAGGTTCGTTGGGCGTTTATCCCCAAGTTCGAGTAAAGTCATCAGCCTATTGAGCTGTCGTTCTTTTGATTCTGTGAACCTAGCAATTAACTGTGTTTTAAAGGATGTATACTTATCTTGTAATTGTAGTTTCTGGATAAGATCGGAAACCACGTTCAAAATATCTGGATCCAGGGCAGCGACTACGTTGAATCGACTGTTTTCTGATGTTATCCGGTTGTTCTGGAATTGTGCCTCGACCTAATAATAATAATTGTTGGCGCTACAGTCCAAAGAGGGACCAGGGCCTAGCTTGCTCATCAACTACTCGTGTTGTGCGCACTACTGTTCTCTCACGAGTAGAAGGGACCTACAGTTTTTTGCCGACTCCGAACGGCGAAATTTGAGAAGCTTTCTTAGACAGTTATTACTCTTTGAGTGTTGTCAGCAGCTCAAAAGAGGTGGTGCCGTGAAATATTAGAAAAATTGGTGTTGAACTGGGAGTCGAACCTAGACCCTTCGGCGTGTGAGCGTCGCACTCTACCCACTACGCCACGGCGACCACTGTGCCTCGACCTGCGCGAACCAAATATATGGATTTACCTTCCAGAAGGGTGGAATTTTCCGGTTCGTCAATGTAGCAATTTCCCTCGCCTGAGAAGGAGTTGTTGGAGCTGCATCCATGTCGAGTATGTTTTCCTGATTGGCCACCACAACGTAGATTACTGCCTTTGAGATTTTAAGCTTTTTTTTTAATGCTTTTTTAAAACGTGTTAATACTTAAAAAAAATGCGTCGGGGTCACCACTTTGGCTTTTTGAGTTGCCAAATTTAAGTAAAACACAAGTTTCTAACATACTTTATAAAAGTCTTAATGCTTTACTGTTTTTCCACAATTGTTGTTCACGCTTCTACGCTGCAATTAAGACAGAGAAAAATAACTGCAACCTGAACAGTAGTAACTGTTCAGACACGCCGTCGGGAAGTAGCTCAGGAATTTCTTTTAGCCTGTAAATGTTCCGGGGAGTTCTTCTTCATTACTTTAATATGAAGAAAACTACTGGCAAATGATATTGTATTTTGGTGGAAGCTTATGGTGAACATGCGTTAGCTTAGCGAACATGCCAAAAGTAGTTTGCATGATTTGAAAGTGCTGATCTTGGCCCCTCTGCCCGAGGATTTAAATAATGGGCCTGACCTACCAGTCTGTGGGTTGTGCGTGAGGGTAACTTCCTCACCACGTAAAACATCGTTAGTTGAGAGACAAGAACATGTCTCAGATAATGAAGGATATCTGTTGACGACCCCAGCAAACGTTTAAAGGACACTGATGTTCGGTTTTGCACGTGGAATGTGAGGTCCCTTAACAGACCACGTGCAGCCGAACAACTTGCGGAGGCCCTTGACTGATACAAGGCAGACATTACCGCCATCCAAGAAGTGCGATGGAATGGGCCTGGCATAAAAGCGATGAAGAACTGCGATATCTACTACAGCGATTGCTATATGCGGATTTATTGTTCGAGGCAGACTTAGGCAAAAAGTCTTGAGCTACGACCCCGTCAGCGAACGCCTCATGACAATCCGCATCAAGGCTAAATTCGGGAAAATCAGCCTAATTTGCGCTCACGCCCCGACAGAGGAGAAGGATGACAACATCAAGGATGACTTCTATGATCTCCTAAAAAGAACATGCGATCGATGCCAAAGCTACAGCACCAAGATCGTTCTAAGAGACTTCGACGCTCATCTGGGAAAGGACATCTTTGCTGGAGTTATCGGTTAACACAGCGTGCACGACAACACATCCGGAAACCGACTCAGGCTGTTGGACTTCGCCTCGGGGCGAAACATTTCTGTAGCTAGCACTCGGTTCCAACACCAGAACATCCACAAAGGTACATGATGATCTCCTGATCAATCCACCGTCAACCAGATTGATCACGTTGCGATCGACTTTAGACAATCCTCCAGTATTCTCGGTGTCCGAACCTTCCGATGTGAAAATATCGACATGGATCATCACCTTTTTGCAGGCAAAGTAAGAACCCGGGGATAGACCAAAACGAAAGCTACAATCACAGCCGATCTCTGGGAACTTTGCCAACCGAGACTTCCTAAAACTCGCTCAGAGTTCGACGCTTCCTGCACTGACAAGTGAAGAACACTGGAAACGTTGTCAAGAAGCAATTAAAGAAGCTGTTACTGATGTGCTGGGTTTGACGACGAGTGCAGGCAAGTGCATGTAGCACAAACAAGTCGCCTATAAGGCAACGCTGTATCGAACAAGGAGGGCTGTTCGTGAGCTCTACGAACAGAAAGGAAGGGAAGAGCACCGGCTTCTCAGAGGGAAAAAGAAGGATCATGAGAAGCGCACGGTCGAGAAAACGGGAAAATGTTATGGCAGGAATGAAGTCCGCACGTTTTACCGAAAGATAAATTAGTTATCCGGAGCATACAAGGCTCGGATCAAGACCTGCCTGGACCAAAATTAATAACTCGTAGTCATTTCTGCAGACTCCTTAACGGCGTTGACGGCCCAAATGCCGTTATTAGGCACAATGATCTACTCGATTTGGACGATGATAGACAAGATTTCCGTCCTCCGACTCAGACGAGGTGAAGATAGCAATATCCAAGGTGAAGTCGTACAAAGCTGCTGGCTCGATCTTTCAGAAGTCAGTTCAATTGCTAGCTAACGCTGATGATATTGACGTGATTAGACGAACACAGCGAGCCGGCAATGAGACATTTGCTGGCATTGAAGCGGAAGCAGCTAAAATCCGTCTGTCGGTAAATGAGGGAAAAACTAAGTTCATGCTGTCATCAAGGAAGGACATACATTACCGGCGACTCGGACAGAGCGTCACACTAGGCAGCAGAAACTTCGAGGTAGTCAAGGACTTCGTCTACCTCGGCTCCGCGATAAACAAGGAAAGCAACATCAGTACCGAAATCAAACGCAGAATCACTCTTGTCAATCGCTATTTCTTTGGGCTCAGGAAGCAATTGAGTAATAAAACACTCTCTTGAAGGACTAAGCTCGCTTTATCATCCCAGTCCTACTTTATGGTGCGGAAACTTGGACGTTAGCAAAGGCGGATGGGGAAGCCCTTGGTCTTTTGCGAGAGAAAAGTTTTGCGTGAGATTTTTGGTCCTGTTTGCGTTGATTGCATCTGGAGGAGAAGATTTACCGACGAACTCTATGGGCTGTTCAGCAAAATGCGCCTGGTCAAGCGTCTATAGATAAAACGCTTAAGATGGCTAAGCCATGTAGAGAGTATGAACGCCACGGCTCCGGCCCGAAAAGTTTTTGAATCAGACCCATTGGGACAACGCAACAGACGACCTAGGCTAAGGTGACACACACAAGTGGAGAAGGAACTCAACCAACTTGGGTTGCGCAACTGGAGACAGCTGGCGAAAGATCGTGCTGGCTGGAAAGGCATGTTGGTTGAGGCCCAGGTCTACGACGGATTGTAGCGCTACAAGAAGAAGAAGAAGAAGAATTAATTATTTTTTAATGGTCAGTTTTTTCTTATTGAGCAAGTTTTTTTCTGCATTTTTCATGTGAACAACTACCGCTTACTCAATAAACGGTTTTTTATTTTTAAATAATAAGGCAAACAAGTGGTCGCCATGGCGTAGTGGGTAGAGTACGAAACTCACACGGCGAAGGCCCAGGTTCGATTCCCGGTTGAACACCTCGAGTTTTTCGGGGCACCAGCACTTTCGAGCTGCTGACAACACTCAAAGAGTATTAACTGTCAAAGAAAAAGCTTCTCAAACTTCGCCGTTCAGAGTCGGTAAAAAACTGAAGGCTCCTTCTTCTTGTGAGAGAACAGTAGCGCCACTCAAGTATTATTGTTAAACCAAACAAGCATCAACGATGTCTGTGTAAAAATGACGAAGGATTTTCAAATTTCGTCGGGTACGTACAAAATCAGCAATGTAGGGCTACACAACTGCAGGGTAAAGACGTTTTATAAAAAAGGAGAAGATGGAATCGGGTCTTAGTCAAAGTCGCAAGTTTTTATACATTGTTTTTTTTTTTTTTTTTGATTTACATTTTTTTTTCTTAATTTAATTACAATTACAATTCGATCGATAGAAAATACGAGTAGTATTTTTAGAATTTCAACAAATATAGCATTAAATGTTTCATTTTTAATTTTAGAAGTAAATTAAAGAGAGGAACGTTATGACTTCAATTCATAAGGTAGCTAATTTTATGCTCCAAACAAGAACGCAAGAATATTGACATACAAGCTCTGGTTTCTCCGGAGATTATAGCGATCAGATTGTCAATGAATAAGATAGCATATAGAAAATCATTTCTAATACTTTATTGTCATATAAATATCTTAGTGGAAGTATTTTCAATTTTATAAATAATGTCATTAAATGGTAATGTTAACCTTTATTGCATATTTTTCTAATTATATATTTTTGAATAACAAAAAAATTTTTAAATTTTAGAGCGGGATGCGCCACCCAGCAGAACACTATGCTATAGTTTGGAATAGAAAATACCAAAATAAATCATTGAAACATTGAAAAACAATTATTCGTTAGGTGGTAAAAAGTACGTATCGAAGAATGACAAAATTGTTCAGTCCAGTTCAGTAAGGCTTTGGCTGATTTCTGTTACCCACATTTAGAGGACTTTTATATTGTCTTTATAATATTTGTGGGCTGAGACTAAGAAAAATTAATTTATTTTTGTTTCAGGCAAGCATTTTTCTATATAAAATGTCTTATCATAGTTGATATCAACAGTTAGTAATACCTAAATCGCCAGCAAAAGCTGTAATAATACCTTTCATGCTCTGTTAAAATATTGAGTTTATATAGATTACGTAAAGTCCAAGTACATCTTTGTATGTTTAAGCTGTTTGATTTGCTTAAAACTTCTGATACTTTTACCATTTAAGTTCTATTAAGTAAATTGGACTCTAACCACTTAAAAGCAAATCCTCTAAAACTGTTTTTATAAATTATTTTTAGTGAAATATCATGATTATCCTTCAAATATTTAAGTTATATCTATGAAGCTCTCGCACAGTTTCTATGCTCATCCAAGACTTTTAAAATGGGAGAGCAGAAATCAAGCAAACCATCTTCAGCCGATAAAACCTGTTTAAAACAAAATGTTTAGGAAGAATGCCTTTTCATTGCTTTCAAATTTCTTTGAAGTACTCGGTGACAAAGTTATAGGTATGTAACGATATACATCATTTTTATTATTTTTTTATATTGAAGATATATGCTATTGCATTAACAACATTCAAAACGATATTTTCAACATCAGATAAGATAATCAATCCGCACCATGAGAATTTGAATAAACACCTGCAGCATAAGATTCATAAGGCACAAATCTACAACCCGGAATAACAAAGTCATTTAATTCAGAAGAAAATATTCATATTTCAGTGACAAAATTAAGTCTAGCTTTTTCCGGAAATTATTTATATTCGTAGATAGGTAGGTAGGTAGGTTAAGGTGGCTGATAAATGCACTTAGTCCCATACAAGACCATTGTGCTACCACACCATGTGGGAAGAACCTTAAACCAGTTGTAGCCGATAATAAAGCTTAAAATGTCGGCGGGAGGGGTTTTATTGAGGTCATGTAGGCCGTTGAGGCAATAGCTTTCAAAGTGTTTATATATGAGGCGCGAGATCACCGGGCATGTGCATAACAGGTATAGGAGAGTTTCTGATTCTTCCTCATCCCTGCAGCTTCTGCAAAAATCATTTGAGGGAGCCCCTAGCCTGCTAGCATGCTCACCGATTAGACAGTGCCCGGTTATGGCTTCCATGACCTGGCTTATGTCTGATCTTTTGAGCGATAGTAGCAGTCTAGAAAGTTTGGGTTCAAGAGAGGGCCACACCTCCGTGGAGACGCGACAAGGATTATGGTTATACCTTTGATTAGTCTGATTGATCGCGTTCAAGTGCAGTCCTGACTGGCATGTGGCGAGAGGGACACCGAGGTATTCGTGTTCCTGAAGTAGCGGTTGCTTTGTGGTAAGCCTGGCTAATTCTCTCTGTGACCTAGCACCCAGCACAGGCATATATTGAACTACTCAGCCCAGCCATCTCATCTAAGGATGTGCGGCAGTTCATGATTGTCTTAGAGTTTAATGAGTACAGATTCCAGGGCTCTGAGTGCTGCTTGACTATCCGTAAGAATAAGGATATCAGCTGAGAATATTCTATTCCTCTTCAGCCAAGACAGTGCTTCGCAAATGGCCATTACTTCAGCTTGTAACACGCTACAGTGATTAGGAGGTCTGAATATTAGACTAAAGTTAAGATCTTCAGAGCAGACTCCGCAACCAACGGCTTCTTTTGTTTTTGATCCATCGGTGTAGATGCACGTAGCATCAGCAACCCATTTATATTCGTAACTTATAAATTAATTTTTTTCTGAGGCTTCTGATATTTTGATGAACAATCATGTGACAGAATTAACATAGTATTGATCTGGGTGATCACAGAAAAAAATTGTTTGAAAGATTTTGACTTAAAATATTCAACTAATCATAAGAAATTATTACAATTTTACTGCATTTTTCCATTTTCCTTAACAGAATACGACCGTTCGTAATCCGCTGATATTTTAAATTAAAATTATGTTTTAATTTTAACTTTTTTGTTGCGGTATACTGTAATAATATCATGGGCTTCATTGAACGAACTCGCGTTCATTCAGCTCACTGACGTTATAAACACCCACAATTTCGAGGGCATTCACCAGTTCTCGTTTATAATCTCATCGTACAGATGAATAAGATGAAGATTAATGAATTACGTGTGTCATCATTGTCTGTTTCAGGGACGCTAGACATGGGATCAAACGCGTGCTGCGGTACTTTTGTCCTCCTCACCGCTGTTTTACTTGATGACGTAGAGGTTCCCTTTGTTGACTGTTGTTGCTCGTTGATGGCTCACTGTTAGGTCGAGCCTGTTAAGGAAGCGAACACTCGAACACTTTTCGCACCGTTAACCCACAGAATTTGATTTAAGGTAATCAATGCCCATAGAGGAGAGGTCGTGGCACGAGATACCTCAATTTCCTTCGCGTTCAAATTGGGCACTGTACAACTTATATTAGTTACTATAGATTTTTGAATACTCCAATGATTATCACGACACGCCTGTTAAGACTGAATGGTATGCAGAGGGGTCGTATTTCTTCAAAAGTCTCCCATATTGAGATCCATGAGGAGATGAACTATTTTAAGCAGTACATGTGTAGCATCTTGAAAAGAAGTGCCACTATTGTAATACACTACGATAGTCATAAGACGTCCGAGCGCAGGCAAAAAGGCGTCTGTAGTCGCCTCCTACTAATCGAACGTCAATAACTGCATCCACAAATACTGCGATACTGCCACCGCTCTATAAGCCTTCTTCTCAGAACTAGGCTAATTCTTTTAATAGGCTTTCCACGTATCGATTACTTTTACGTGAAGGGTCATCCCAACCTAACTGTATCTTAAAATTCCATTGTTCTTGGTACAGGATTTAAACAAAACCTAACAAGACGCAAAATATCCTATAGGGTCTAATGTTTTAGCGACATCAGAAGGCATAGATCGTTTCGTAAATACATGTTGATAAAATAATAACATCTTGGACATATGTGTGTGAATTTCAAACCAAATAGAGGTCTACGTTTATAAATTCTCATTATCTATGTTGGTCCTCTCCTATGTTCAGTACAAGATATCATCTTTTCCAGTTTCTCACTTATTTCCGAAATTGTGCCCGAACTGGTTATAATGTCATGGAATTGCTTGTCATATAAAACAATTCATCGCGATATTTCATTACTAATTGACAAAACCTAAAATTAAATTGTCAAAGTGTCAAGTCAACCTTGTGCTGAGCAATGCCAGTATATATTATATTTATTATATATTTATATTTACGTTACGTTTTTTTTTTAATTTTATTATGTAAGTATACTCGTGTCTAACAAGTTCACTTTCAACTATATAGCATATTTATTTGGTTTCTGAGAGGCATAAAAGTTAGATGTATTTTGCATACGGCGATTTCCTGGGGTTGGAACAAAAAAAAGAAAACAGAATTTGCACTCACTTTTGCATGCAAAATGAAATTAAGTGCTCAAAAAAAGTAAACGGTAAGTGTACTCTATGTTAAAAAAAATTGTTGCAAGTGGTACAAGCTCGCCTTGGATGCACCCGCACATGCAATGCAACTTTTACGGTGACTTTGGCCATGAAGCATGTGGCAGCAAATTTTGATTAAAACACATTTCGCATGAGCATCTCTCACAAATTGTTGAATGACAATTATAAAACTTAAACTGATGATAAATCACGAATATACGGTTATGACATCGAAAACAAAGTTAAAACGTCCGAATGAAAGAGCCAAGAAGAGCCACGGCCAAAAAAAACATGCCAAGTTTATCAAACGAGAAGGTTTTCTTGGCTGTTTTTTTCTCCGATTACCCTGGCGGAGTGCATCAGGAGCTCTTAACAAATCATTTAACGGTATTTTAAAGTATCTTTTTATGTGTTCTGTTGGACATCTCTGTCAATTCGTGATAAAACAAACCAACCCTGGTGTTCATTTGTCATTTTTGACATAACCCCTTTTTCCTATTTTTCCCTTCCTGCTTCTTCCCTTTTGACTCATAAATGAATTCATTTGTTCTGTTTAAATGTTTCTTAAATCTTCAAAAATAAAAGTCATCGTTAATTTATTAAATTTGAATATTTTATTTTGTTGTTCCGCGCTGTTTTAATAACCTGCTCCACAGATTATGGGCTCAGGATATTAAGTGTAAGCTACCAACGTATTAAATTTATTAATACCCACGTGATAGCCATTTTCAAGAAAATAATAATGGCGAGTCAAACCAATTCTGTAAGGCTGAAAATGTTGTCCAAAGACAACTATGACACATGGTGCCTTCAAGTAGAAGCACTGCTAGTAAAAAATGACACCTGGGACTATGTGAGTGGTGCAATACCTAAACCGCCGCAGCCTGATGAAACAGATACGCAGAAGATGCAGAAGGCTTTAACAACCTGGCAACATGCAGACAAAAAAGCTAAGGCTGACCTCATTTTATTAATTAGTCCATCTGAGCTTAAACAGATCCGAGGATGTGAGACTTCCCAAGAGATTTGGAAGAAGTTGGAGTCCATCTATGAATCGTCAGGACCAGCGCGGAAAGCAACTCTGCTAAAGCAGCTCACGCTTCAGAAAATGAGTGAAGGTGATTATATACGTGAACACGTGAACAAGTTCTTCGAAGCTGTCGGCAAGCTGAATTCAATGGATGTTAAGATCAAGAAAGATTTACTCAGCAAAATGATTTTATACAGCTTACCTGGGACTTTCGAAAACTTTCGTTGTGCCGTTAAAACACAAGAAACACTACCTGATGCTGAAAAAATTATAGTCAAAATCCTGGAAGAAGCTGAAGCGGTCCAATGGTCGGAACAAAAAGTTGTCCTCCCAAACAAATAAATTGCACTTTAAAACATCCAGGCAAGTTTAACCCAACAAGTAGCATAAAAAAATGTCCATTCCGGTGCAGCAAATGCAATAAGTTTGGCCATAAAACTACTGATTGTCGAGTAAAACGGTAAGCTTCACAACACGACTGCGTAAAAGATTCATTTTACATAGAGGCACATTTCGAGCATGCCATGAACGCGGAGCCGATTGCCTTAAAACAAAGCTGGTGTTTAGATAGTGGTTGCACTTCCCATCTATGTCATGAAGAAAACATTCTTGAAAATCTATCACCAACCAATCGAGGAAAATTAAATTTAGCAAGCTGTCAATCAAGGTCAAAGTTATAGGAACTGTTAGACTCCAGACAGCCGTTGGAGTCGAGTCAAGGTTAGTAAACTTCGAAAATACTCTACTAGTTCCTGATCAGCGCTCAAATTTACTTTCAGTTTGGAAAATCTCTGATAAGGAATGTGAAGTCATTTTCAACCACCAAAATGTGCTAGTCCATGATGAGAATGGACTTGTTACCGACGGAGATGGTGATATGTACTACCTTCGACAAAAACCAGAATCTGCGTGTGTTGCTGAGTCCACTGATAAGACCAGGACTGAAATTCAAGTGTGGCATGAACGGCTAGGCCATTTAAATTACAGAGATCTGCTTAGTATTTCTAAAAACAAAACTGCGAAAGGGATCGTCCTAAGAACTGGTCAACAATTACAGTCGTGCACAATTTGTTTAAAAGGAAAATTATCAGCGAAACCATTCTCCATCAGAACAACAAGAAGTGTTGAACCCTTACAGATTGTCCATTCGGATGTATGCAGGCCTATGCGGACTCAGTCCCATAGTGGAGGGAAATATTTTGTAACATTTATAGACGACTACTCGCGTTGGTGTGAAGTATACATCATAAAAAACAAAAGTGATGTGCATCAAGTTTTCCAGTCTAATAAGAGTTTTGTCGAAAATCAAACCGGATATAAAATAAAAACACTTAAAACCGATAATGGTAAAGAATATTGTTCGAATGGATTCAATGAATATCTGAAGTTAGAAGGAATCAAACGAAGACTTTCAGCACATTATACGCCACAACAAAATGGTGTAAGTGAGAGGAAGAACCGGACGTTGGTAGAGATGGCTATATGCATGGTTTTACAACCTGGTCTTTCCCCGCCATTTTGGGCAGAAGCAGTATGTTCGGCAAATTATATAAGAAATCGTTGTCCATCGAGGAGCCTTGATGGCAGAACACCATTCGAATTATGGACAGGAAGAATTCCGAATTTAAAACATTTCCAAAAATTTGGTTGCAGAGCGTTCGTTTTGAAAAAACAACCTAATAAGGATAAATTTGGAGCTCGTTCAACTGAAGGAATATATGTTGGGTATTCAGATGATGCAGAAGCCTATAGAATTTGGATGCCGGCTGTAAAAAAAAATCTTTATTACTAGGGATGTTAGGTTTGTGGATGCATTTCCAAACATTGCCGACGATAAAGATATTATTTCCAACGAAACAAAATCTGGTATGATCAAATTGCTGGAAATAGGGTATGATACGCCTGATAATGACCAGTGTTCCTCTGAACAATTTGATCATGGTGGCGCTTAGGACTTTCTTGTAGAATCTCAGTCGAGTGAAACAACTATTCAACACAATGAACAAGGTGATGAAAATGTGTTTGATAATGATATTGTGGGATATGCGTTTAATGCTGAAGTCGATTTTAAAGAAGCCATACAAGGACAAGACAGAGCCAAGTGGAAAAATGCCAATTTGGATGAAATTAAAAGTTTGATTAAGAACGATACATGGAAATTTGTTCGAGAGCAGACGGAGCGAAACAAGGTCGGGTACAGGTTTTGTGCTTACAAATAAGCGCAATCAAGATGGTATTGTGACAAGAAGAAAGGCACGCCTGGTTGCACAAGGTTTTACTCAGCAACCAGGTGTAGACTACACATCAACGTTTGCTCCTGTAACTCGACTAGAGTCCATACGCTTGATGCTGGGGATTGCTGCAAAATATCAACTCAAGCTTCATCAAGTTGATATAACCTCAGCTTATTTAAATGGATGTTTGACTTAACAAATTTATATGAAGCCGCCGCCCCTAATAGAGAGCTTTTTGGAGGAAATTATGCAAAGCGAGCCGATAGACAACATCATTGCACAAAAGGCAAAAGTCATGCTGAAGTTATTTCGCGAAGGAAAACAGGAATGGAATCTTAGGTTTGGCCACAAGTTGCGACAAATGGGTCTTAAAGCTACAAACGCAGATCCATGTATATATGTTGCATGGAAAAATTGACATATCCTTATTCTGTCGGTTTATGTAGACGATGTTCTGCTGTGTTCCAAGGATATGAATTGAATAAATTCAATAAAAATTAATCAGATGACAGACTTTGAAGTAAGAGATCTTGGGGATGCAAAATATTGTCTCGGAATAGAAATAACTCAAGATTCAAGACACATATCTATAAGCCAAACGGGATATATTCGCAACTTGCTACAAAAATTTAATATGGAAAACGCGAAACCTCTAACTATTCCTATGCAACCTGACTCAAAATTCGTCAAGGTTGAAAGCTCTCCTGTCAAGGAAAAGCGTCCACATAAGGAGTTGAGAGGAAGACTAATATAAGCTGTTGTTTGTTCCCGGATATATCACACGCAACAAGTGTTGTCGCTCAATTTAACAACTGCTTCACTGATGTCACTGGGGTGCTGCTAAGCGCTACCTTCAAGGAACCATAGATTATAGATTACGATATACACCAAATCAACCAAAATGGGATAGGAGGATTCGTCGATTCGGATTGGGGAAGATGCATAATCGACAGACGATCTTAAACAGGATATGCATTTACACTTTCCAATGCGGTCGTTAGCTGGAAATATCAAAACCAAAGATAGTGGCTTTATCTTCTACAGAAGCGGAATACATAAGAATTTTAGAAGCTATGAAAGAAGCTGTTCATCTAAGAACATTCCTAAAGAAACTTGGTCTTCGGGTTTTAGGTGATAATCATGTTTTCCATGATACATATAGACATTCGACATAATTTTATTCGAGAGGTCTTATCTCCCCCTTTTTCAATCTCGCCTTTAATTTTCGAAAGCCATCTTTAAAAAGTGAGTTTTTTCTAGAATCGTTTCATTTATTAAGATTTCTTCAAACGTGGCCGATGACTTTCGAGACCGTGTCGCATCCTGAAGAATAATGTCTGGGGAATACGACGGGAGAGGAAGACCTCTCATTTCAACGTTTTTTCTTTGTTTTTAAGCATTATCAGGTACATAGGGCAGAGCCTTGTCATGCTCTTCTTTCATTTCTAGCCGTAGTAGTAACATATTCACCATACATTTTTACAAATTTATGTTGAATATGCTCCTCAGAATCTATGGGTTTCAGCTGAACTTCTTTCCAATTTAAAAAAAAAATGTTTTTTTCCGAACATTTTAATAAAAACAAAAAACAATGGTGTTGTCTAAAACATACACTAATCCACATGGTATGGGGAGAGGTTCGCTGGTAGGAGCCTACGTGAAGTAACGTTGTTGGTGGCGCTCAACAACACGAACGCGGACAATTTTATGAATCGAATTGTTACTAAGGAGGAAACATGGGCTCACCACTATGACCCTGAAAGCAAACAAGAATCCATGCAGTAGCATAAAAAAGGAACAGACCCCCGAAGTAGTTCAAAGTCACTCCGTCTGCCGGGATGTTCATGGCCACAGTTTTTTGGGACTCAAAGAGAATCTTGCTCATTGAGTACAAAAAAAAGGTGAAACCGTCAACGCCACATCATAAACTTCCACTTTCCATAATTTGCGGGAGGATATTAAAAAGAAAAGGCGGGGTAAGCTCTCAGCGGTTGTGTTGCTTCTTCATGACAACGCTCCTGTTCACACTGCGCGAGTTTCCAAGGCTGCTGCGCGAGTTTGTTGTTTCGAAGAAATTCAACACCCACCCTATAGTCCAGATCTTACTTCTAGTGATTATTTCCTGTTTCCGGAGTTGAAAAAATGTCTTAGTGGGAAGATATTTTCGGATAATGAAGAACCCAAGTCGGATATAAGTGGGTATTTTGCAGGGTTTACGAGATGTAATCTCGTATAACATCAAGACCGTTCTAGGAGATTTCGATGCTCAGCTAGGAAAAGAGGACATCTTTGCTGGAGTCATCGGGAATCATAGCCTGCGCCACAACACATCCGGAAACAGATCCAGGCTGACGGACTTCACCTCAGGGCAAAACTCTTCCTGCCTAGCACGCGGTTCCCACAAAATCAACCATATTGATCACATTACGATCGACGTCAGATATTTCTCCAATACTCTCGATTTCCGAACCTTCCGAGGTGCTAACATCGACTCGGATCATTTCTCTGCTGTAACCAAGGTAAGAACACGAATATCCAGAGATCAACGGAGTCAAGACCGGCCAAAATTGATTCACGTCGGGGAATTCCAATCGCGACCGATCGCTGGGAACCTTCCCGACCGAATGTAGAATTTCTTAATGGCAATGACGGCCCAAATTCCTCTGTTAGGCAGAATGTTTAACTCAATTTGGACGATGATAGACAAGAATTTCGTCTCCTATTATATATTAGACGAAGTCAGAATAGCAATATCGTAATTGAAGTCGAACATAGCTATTGGAGCAGACGGACTGCCAACAGAACTTTTTAAAGTAGCTGGAGTTGACCTGATTTGGCGTATGCACCAGCTCATCTGTAAGAAATTGTCAGAGAAAAGTATGCCCGATAAGGGAATATCAGCGTCTTCTGCCCTCTCTTTAAGAAAAAAGACCCTCTTTACGTAACTAGAGTTTCGTGCTCTGTCCTGAGGCCGAATCTCTTATGATGATCGTTCCAAAATAATCTTTCTTATAGACGAGAGATTTTCGGGCTTAGACGCTGCTTTCCAATGCTTAATATGTATTACTCTATGCAATGTTGAATAGAGTTCTAGATCTACCACCGCAGCCGGTAGATGGCGCAGAACTCCATGCATGGATATCCACTAACTTCTTCTTCTTCTTAAATGAGCTGAAGATACCCTGAAGTTTATCCTTTTTAATAAGCCATCAACGCAGAAGGCTTGTGATAAAATCTCCGAGCTCGGAAGTGAAAATTAAGTTTCGAGATTTAGTCGCATAGACGGTAATCATGAACTTTCCCCATTGTAGAGGAATCCTCGCGACACAAGCCTCCAGCATACTGAACTTTCGCACAACATAGCTATATAAGATTTAATGACAAATTTTATTTTTGATTAAGACCGATCTCTTCTGATTATTCGGAAGTTATTGTCATGGCGCTTCTGATTAAGCCTAGTTTCGCTTACCATTACACATCAGGTTTGCAAGAGGTGAAAAAGCTGTAATTGTCAATCAATCCTTATCAGCGAATTTACATTCACTGCTAGGATTTTATGGGGTTCTTCTGCGTCCGAGCCCATTATAACTGCTAAGGGCCGAGTAAACCACTTCCATCCGGGTATTTGCTGCAGGAAACTGGGTTGTAATCCATAGATTGCATAGACTAAACAGTAACAATGCATCCTTAATTGTAGACTCCACCATAGTTGTTTGTTAAAATTGAAAAAATAAATTGTTATTGTACAGGGAAACTGTCTTTCCTTCGTCGGCTTTTTTGGTCACTGTTGTTTTTCAATGAAACCAGGATATTTCATTGTCATTATCCCAACGTTTCGGCAGGGATTGCTGCCTTCATCAGGGGATCTTTTTTATTGAAACAATAAAACAAAATATTTTACATACATACATAGTAACAATGCAATTTCACAAATGAACAATAAACTTACATTAATTGTGTTGTTGTTAAAAGTGGATTTTTATGTTGGAGTCTAAATGTTGTTTAAAATTATTACAAAAAAAAAAAACTTCACAATTAAACAAAATATTGAGCACTTCTGTGTGTGAAGATCAGTGTAGAATGATGTGAAATTTAAATTTTGATTAAAATACTGTCTGTCTAAGCCGTTACTAACGCTGAATATACGGCAGATATGTTCTGTATGTCGTGTTTCCTATTCATATTGTTGTTGGTCTTGATTATGTGTAGGGTTTCCAGAGTGTACCTTTAGCTAGTATGTTTTTCCGTTTGCAGGATTTTGACGTCATCAAGGTCAGGTAGATGATTTGTCTGGACGCAGTGATTAGCTAATGCTGTTTTCACTGAGTCTTTGACGAAGAAACTGTTTGGTGGTACCTATGTAACATAAATTGCAGGATTCGTTGTCCTTGCCCTTACAGTTGATTTTGTAGACAACGTTAGTTTTGCTTCCTTTGTCTGTATCTGGTTTGAGTCTGGTGAAAACCGATGCTAGTGTAATAGAAGACTTGAACGCTATTTTTATAATAATCCACCGTAGGTTGACAGGTCAGTGGGACCGGGGCAACCTTTAGCGCTTTCCGTCGTGCTGGCATTTAGGCGTAGCTGAAAGCCGGCTTAACAGTGGTAGTTGCTGCACGTGTCACTGACCTGGATTCTACCGTTTTTTCATTCTTTGCCGGAGCATTCGGATGCGAGTACAACCTTATTAAGTAGCGGGTGCCCTTTACCTTCACAAACAACACAGCTGAGACTTCTTTCTCGTCTACGACTTCTTTCTCGTCTAATATACATACATCTTTTTGGTGGGATTCAGTACATTTGGAACGTTTACGAAGTCGACTCATCATTATTGGGCTCTTCAAGGGCTAATCTCCTGCGGGTAGATTAAAGGATCAGTAACCTTCAGGAACACAGTCCGTCCTTTTTCAAACTCTTGGGTATATATATAAAACGCCCCCCGACGCCTCTAACAGGGTTCTAGCTTTCTTAAACTCAGCTGATATGCAGTAGACCAACATCCTGTTATTATCCCTATATTTAAGCTAAAAGGAATTTTTTGTGACCAACTTACATGTTTTGACAATATCCATAGTTCAAAGATGTTGTTGTTGCTGTCGTTGCTACTCTTTGCTGAGTTGTTGTAATGATTGTTGCTGCTGCTGTTCCTGCTTTGTCTGCTTCGATGGTTGCTGTAGAAGTTTCTACTCCCCATGTAGCGCCCTTTATTTTCCCTCATCGTTTTCATTAACGCTGTTGGTGTCGTCTTTAGTGGGGTTTTTCGCATTGTAGTTGCTCAGCTTGGCGTTGTTTTTTCTTGCAGCCGTTCCCTCATTTCAGGACGCCGTTGTTGTTGTGCATCGTTTGATAGAGGTTTGTTGCGGCTGCATCTTCTTTCTTTTCTTCCTTGCTTTGATCGACTGTTATCATCATTACGATCGCCGCATCTATAAGTCAACTGTGTTTTACACTCGCCCGATTTGTTGAGCGCGGGTCGCTTTTAACTGCTCATGTTATTTTAAAGTAAAATTAAAAATATTGATGTAAATGCGAACATATTTATTTTATTTTTATATGTAAATGTCTCCTGTGGGCGCTATAAGTTATTTTTTTTTTCAACTTTTTATTTTTTATTTCCATGGGCTTTCGCTTTTTTAATTCTTTGATTTGGTTTTACTCGATTTATTTTGGTGTTACACGCTGAGCAAACTATGAAAACTGTCTAGCCTTGCCGTTGAACCATTGTTTTTTTTTTTTTTTTTTTTTTTTTGAGGGTTGGGATCAACTACACTGGAGCGCTCAGACTCAAATACTGGTCCATTGTACTACCAGGCAGTAACCTTCATTTAATGAAATTTCTTGGTTTTCCGAAGAAAAACCTAGATGCGCTTCTGTGATATAGAACTTTCAGTTTTCAGTTCACACCACATCAGCGCCAAATAACCGCCACCTGATACGAGCGAAAGCAGGACACTGACAGAGAAAGTGCTCTGAAGTGGCTTCACCTTCTCCACAGGCGTCGCAGAGTGTGACATCACTAAGCCCAAGCCGACTCAGGTGCATAGCGAAGGTAAAGTGTCCCGTTAATACGCCAACAAGTCTTCTGCACTCGTTTCTGTCTAGGGATAGCAGAAAAGAAGCGGATTTCTTTCAGACGTATGGGAGCATACTCTTGGTCATCTGCATCCTGGAGAGTCACGCCATCTCTGGTTGTGCTGTAGGGATACCCAACCATCGACGGAGGCCCTGACCAGGGACGCGGGTAATTCCAAGGCGGGTTCGGGTCCTACGAATGCCTCTGCTGATTCTAGCCTAGCTAGTTCATCGGCAGTTTCGTTTCCCAGGATCCCGTGATGACCAGGGACCCAGACAAGTCGTAACGAATTCAGCCTGCCGACCGAATTGAGGGAAGACTTGCATTCCTGAACTATCTTGGAAGTGGTTAAAGGGTTGAGTAAGGCCTTGAGCACAGCTTGACTGTCGCTGCAGACGCAGATACTTCTTCCCTTCCACCTATTCTTCAGAATGTAGTTGGTGGCCACTAGGATCGCGAAGGCTTCCGCCTGGAAGACCGACGCGAAGTTTCCTAAGGAGGCGTGAAGTCTAATGTTTCCATGTTTCGTTTTCCAGGAAGGCTCCAGCTCCAGAACCCTCCGTTGTCTCGGAGCCGTCCGTGAAAATCCGACTACATTCCTTTCCCGGTTCAGTTTCTGGCCACAGCCAGTCCAGGACACGTGGAAAGTCGACTTTGTAAAAGCGTCGCAACTGTATTATTGGCGACCTCGCATCAGACGGCATGTCCATGAGAGTAGTATCATAGGAGATGCGGTGTGCGAGGTCATCAAAGCTCCAGTGCGAGTGGAACCAAAGACCATTCCTTTTTAGTCGGGAGACGGCCTTGAGTGTACATCCCATGATGTGGAGATCAAGGGGGGGGGGGGGGGGGGGGAGATTAATCAGAGCATCAAGAGCAGAGCCAGGCGTGCTGGGGAAAGCCCCTGTGCAGCCGAGACAAACTGTTCTTTGAAACTTGGTGAAAGCGGCAGTCACGTATTTGCGCGAAAGCTTGTTCCACCAAACGACTGATGCATAAGAGAGAAGTGGTCTTATCATTGCCGTGTAGGTGCAAACGGATCTTTTGGGTAATAGACCCCAGGTTTTGCCGAAAACTCCCTTGAAGACTGACAGCGCCTTGGAGGTTTTCGTCTCAATGTGTCTTTTCCAGAGAAGTTTACTGTCCACGATAACACCTAGATATTTGGCTTCATTGAAAGTGGGATATTGACGCCTTTAAGTACCAGTTGAGTCAAACCAGTCATATTCCTCCTTCTCGTAAAGAGAACAACCTCAGTTTTAAGAGGGTTGACGGAAAGCCCATTCCTGGTACACCAGCTATCGATCGTGTCAAGAGCCGCCTGTCCGCGTGCGCTGACGGCCGCAAGACATAGTCCGGTAACCAATACGGCTACATCGTCTGCATAAGCCTGGGCATAGGTGATAGAACTATTCAAAACGGAAAGCAGAGAATCAACCAGCATGCACCATAGGAGGGGAGACAGGACCCCGCCTTGGGGGCAGCCCTTGTTAACCTCCGACATTACAAACTTGTCACGCTCCGCCTCCGCGATTATAGTCCTGTTCATTAGCATTGCTCTTATCCACAACACCAATGATTCCTCTACGCCGTGATTCCTGGCCGCGTTACACATGCCATCAAAAGTCGCATTGTCGAAAGTGCCCTCTATGTCGATGAAAATGCCCAGTGCGTAGTCTTTCCTGTAAAGTGCACTTTCAATTCTACCGACGAGATTTTGAAGTGCTGTCTCGCAAGATTTCCCACGCTGTTAGACATGTTGCATTTGAGATAGAGGGTGTGATCGCAGAGCGTTTTTGCGCATGTGCAGTTCGACTACCCTCTCCAAGCATTTTAGCATGAAGGAGGTGAGACTGATAGGCCTGAAGTTTTTGGCGAGTGAGTAGTCTCCTTTACCAGTTTTCGGTATAAAGGCTACCCTCACTGTACGCCAGGTGCTTGGAATGTATGCCAGCGCGAGGCTGGCAGTGAAAATTCTTTTCAGAGCCGGCAGTATAGGGTCTATGCCCTTTTGCAGCAGTGCTGCATATATGCCATCGGTTGCAGGTGACTTGAAACCATCAAAAGACGCTACAGCGTACTTGATGGCTTCATCAGTTACGACGAGCGATGAAATATACCAGCTTCTGCGAGTAGAATTTGTCTGCTCATCCCCAGTTTCGGAAATCGGCACTGGTTTTGAGCCAACTGTGATTCAGTTCCCAGGGAAATGAGTCTCAAGCATGATTTGGAGGATCTCAGCTTTAGACTCGGTGTAGGTACCGTCTGGTTTTCTTAGTGTGTCCAGTCTCACTGCTTTGTCCCTTTTGAGGACTTTCACTAGTCTGCTGGTTTCACTGAGTGTTTCGATTTTCCCACAAAAATCTTTATAAGAGGCCCTTTTCGAAGCTCGAATAAGCCTTTTATATTCTTTTTGTTTTAATCGATACAGGTCCCAGTCCTCTTCCAGATTGGTCTTAAGTGACCTATTCAGAAGTTTTCTGGTTTCCTTGCGCTTTCTCTGCAATTCCGGTGTTTTTTGATTGGGCATGTCAGTTCGAAGCATTGGGTTAGGGTGTCATTCAGGTTCCGAACTGCCACCTCAACCTTGCACCTCGTTCTGAGTTTAGGGAGAGGCACCGTGCGGCTTGCTAACTCTTCCCTAAACAGAACTTTCCAGTCTGTGATCTCCTTGAGATATCTATTTGATAACGTTAAGTCAATCACCTCCTGTCTTCTTGTCGTGACAAACGTTGGTTGCGATCCAACGTTGTTTATGGTCAAGCCAGACGAAAGTGCGAAATCGAGAAGATACGACCCTCTTCTGTTACATTTGCTGCTGCCCCAGAAGATGTTCTGAGCATTAGCGTCACAACAGATAACGAGACCTATCTTTTTCGATTCGCAGTACTCTACGAGTTCCGCTACTTCCCTTGGTGGAGGTGGTAGAACGGAATCGTAGGGGAAGTAGGCCGAAGCCACGACAAAATTATGCCATGAACTGCCTGATTTGTAATATAATATAAATATATAATAACCATTGTCTTACTTGGAAAATAAACTAGTTGTTCCTTTTGCCATAAAATATAAGTTCTTTGAAAGCCATGAGCAACTTAATGAACTTTTCGCATTTTCACACATTACAGTTTTAGAATCGACATTCCATATAAGGAACTCAACTTAAACATTTCGGTATTCAGGAGGCAGTTAATAATAATAACAATGTCCTGTACTGCTGTGTAAATTGCTCTGATAGTCAACTTGCAACAACAGTGTAACAGTGTAGCTGTTGCATTTTTCTCATTTTCAACCTCTATTATTACACGCCGGAAGGAAGCAACTTTTTTACCTTAACACAAACTTCTCGTTTAAGACAAACTTTGGTCGCTGCTTCATTTTGAAAGGACAGATCTAGTTTTATAGTGGCCACCGTAGTGTGTAGAGTGCGACGCTCACACGCCGAAGGGACTACTACATTTGTTGTGAACGAGCCCTTAATATTTTTTTTTGTTTGTTTGCTATGACATCTGTGAAAAATATTTAGTATACATCAAGTTATTGAACAGACAACATCATATCTTTTCATCGTGTTGAATTTTGTACCAGCAAATGATGATTTGCGGAAAGCATTAATTTTTTGTTTTCATTTGAAGAAAAGTGCTGCAGAGTCGCATCGAATGCTTGTCGAGGCATGTGGTGATCATGCTCTATCAGAAGCAAGATGCAAAAGAGGGTTTCAACGGTTCAGAAATAATGATTTTGATGTGAGAAATGAAGAACGTGGGAGACTGCCAAAAAAGTTTTAAGACTCCGAATTGCAAACGATATTTGATGGAGACGACACTTTGAGTCAAAAGGAAACGGCAGCAATGTTAAATGTTGCACAACAAACAAGTTCTGACCGTTTAAAAGCTATGGACAAGATCCAAAAGTGTGGAAAATGGGTGCCACATGAATTGAATGAAAGACAGATGAAAAACCGAAAAAACACTTGTGAAATTTTGCTTCAAAGACACGAAAGAAAATCGGTTTTGCATCGGATTGTTACTATCGATGAAAAGTGGATTTATTCTAAGAATCATAAACGGAAAAAATCATGGGTTAATCTGGGACAACCATCAACATCGACTGCACAACCAGATCGATTTGGCAAGAAGACAATGCTGTGTGTATGGTGGGACCAGAAAGATGTGCTGTACCAAGAGCTCCTAAAACCGGATGAAACCGTTAATACTGATCGCTACCAAAAACAAATGATAAACTTGAACCATTCATTTCTCGAGAAACGACCAGAATAAGCCAGAAGACACGGCAAGGTAATTTTGCTCCAATACAATGCACCTGCACACAAAGCAAAACCGGTTCAGGATACAATCAAAACACTTGGTTGGGAGCAGCTACTCCACCCGCCGTATTCACCAGACTTGGCTCCTTCCGACTACCATTTGTCATCGATGGGGCACGCATTGGCTGAGCAGCAATTTGATTCCTACGAGGAGGTCGAAAATTGGGTGTCTGATTGGTTTGCTTTAAAAGACGAACAATTTTATTGGCGTGGTATTCACAAATTGCCAGAAAGGTGGTCGAAATGTGTAAAAAACAATGGCCAATATAAAATATTTTTCTTCTTCTTCTTGTGGCGCTACAATCCGGGGTGGACCTGGGCCTCAACCAACATGCCTCTCCAGCCAGCGCGATCTTTCGTAGTCTCCAGTTGCGCACTCCAAGTTGGTTGAGGTCCTTCTCCACATGTGGGCGCCACTTTAGTCTAGGTCGTCCTCTGTTGCGTTGTCCCAATGGCACGGATTCAAAGACTTTTCGGGCCGCAGCATACGCTCTACATGGCTTAAGCGTTGTATCCGTAGACGCTTAATAAGGCGCATGTCGCTGTACAGCCCATAGAGTTCGTCATTAAATCTTCTCCTCCAGATGCCATCAACGCAAACAGGACCGAAAATCGTACGCACAACTTTTCTCTCGAAGAGACTAAGAGCTTCCTCATCCGCCTTTGTTAATGTCCAAGATTTCGCACCATAAAGTAGGACGGGGATGATCAAGCTGTTATATAAAGCGAGCTTAGTCCTTCGAGAGAGGGCTTTATTACTCAATTGCCTCTTGAGCCCAAAGAAACAGCGATTGGCAAGAGTGATTCTGCGTTTGATTTCGGTACTGATGTTGTTGTCCCTGTTTACCGCGGAGCCGAGGTAGATGAAGTCCTTAACTACCTCGAAGCTACTGCTGCCTAGTGTGACGCTCCGTCCGAGACGTCGATGGTGTGTGCCCTTCCTTGACGACAGCATGTACTTAGTTTTGCCCTCATTTACCGCCAGACCCATTTTAGCCGCTTCCGCTTCAATGCCAGCAAACGCATCATTGACGGCTCGCTGTGTTCGTCCAATCACGTCAATGTCATCAGCGTATGCTAGCACTTGAACAAACTTCTGGAAGATCGTGCCTCTGGTGTTGACAGTGCGTCGCCTTGTCAAAAACCTTTTTTGACATTGAAGGTCTCGGTAAGTTTGTTACCGACCTTGACGGAGCAGCGAGAGTTCTGTATCGTCATCCTACACAATCTGACGAGTTTGGTAGGAATGCCAAAACTAGACATGGCACTGCATAGCACGTTTCTATGCACACTGTCATATGCACCTTTGAAATCGACGAATAGGTGGTGAGTGTCAATTTGCATTTCTTGGGTCTTTTCCAGGATCTTCCGTAATGTGAAGATCTGGTCTATTATGGATTTCCCTGGCCTGAAACCACACTGATAGGGACCTATCAGGTCATTGACAAACGGTTTCAGACGCTCACACAATACGGCAGAGAGGATCTTGTTTGGCACAGCCAAAGGGGTCTCCTTTCTTGTGAACCGGGCAAACAAATTTATTTATTATTTGTTTTACTTACATGCTAGACAAAAATACTTAAACTAGCTTAATAATATAATCTGCTGATCTTAACTCTAACTTACCGACTCTTAGCAAGTGCTTTAAGCTAACCTAGGATAATAAATTTTTTTTCACCTTTCGGCTTCTTTATTAGATGATTTTGCTTTTTTTTTAAGTGTTTCATTTAAAATGTAATTTTCACCCAAGAAAATCCAAAAACTTGGGATAACAATTATGTAACTTAACCTAACTTTAGATTAAGATTAAAAAACTAAAAACTTAAGACTAAAAGTAAAACCTAATTATAATAAATTACGGCTAAGCTTTAAATTACTAACTACTACAACTAAAATGTACACATAGCCTTAACTATGTCCGTAACATAATACGGACGCGTGCACCAGGACGTATGTATTATAATACGCCGTGGTGCATCTTTTTTTTTTTTGTATTTTTATTATTATTATTTCTTATTATAATTAAGTATATATATATAATATATTTATAATTTTTTATTCTTATGTCTTAATCTACCCTAACCTATGTAAGTTTGCCCTAGTCACTGACTCAACTATCCTGTGTTTTACTTTAAAAAGTTAGTGGCCTCGACAGCTGATTCTGGTGTAACCACCAGTAAAACTGACGTTCTTTGTCTGATACTGCTCTATCGCGGGCAGAAATCGCTCTACTGAACCGTAGGAGATCTTCGTGGCTGCGAGCGACGTCCGGCTCGTATTGGAGTTGCCTTTCTACTGTTCGGCGAGCGACGTGGAAGATGATGGGGCAGCCTTCCCTATCTTGTATGAGGCCTTTCGAATCCAGGTAAAGGAAAGCTTCAGGTGGAATGAAGCCGTTAAGACTTACCCTTTCATTGTACTTTTCATTTGGGTAGTAAGCCCCAAAGATCAGACTGTTGGTTGAAGTCATGGCTCGAGCAGTGTGACTCCGAATAAACTTAATAATAAAATTATCTATCCTTACAAGTTTTGCCTCATTATACAGGACCTCGTTAGGATAGAATTTCTTGTACTGAGACTCTGGTGTTCGATATAAACGAAGACAGGCCCGAAGGCACCGCATCTCGAACACCCTCATCTTTTCCATTTGGGAGGGACTCTCGTTGAAACACACAGGACAACCATATACCATGATTGGCCGGATGAGGGCCATGTAGCAGATTAACTTCACTCTGGTGTCAAGTTGACTGCTCTTGCCATAGCGAAGGCATTCTTAGCAGTGTTTACATTGATACCACCATACTACATTTTTCACGGTCAATGGCTGTCCCAGTGGGTCAACTATGCCGAACTTTCGCCAGTTCATTTTCGTGTCCCTTGAGGCTCTGGACAGCGGGGTTCTGAAAAGAATAGTTTCTCACTTCTGGTAGTTGATTTTCAACTTCCAGTCGTCGCAAAATCGTTGAATCGTATCGAAGTCACTCTGCAACAAACCGTTTATTTCTTCTACCTTCGGACCTGATCTGTACGCGATTCGATCATCGGCAAACGCTATTATGCTAGGCATAGAACCTATAAGATCGCTAGTGAATATAGTGAACAAGATCGGCGACGCCACCGCCCCTTGTTGCAACCCATTTTTTATATGGAATACTGTAGTGGAAATTTCGTTGCCATTTTTCACAACGAACTTCCTACCTGATACCATGTCATAGATCATATATAGCAAAGTTTTATGAATGCCGAGCCTGACTAACTTAAGGAAAAGACCTTCTAACCATACGGTGTCGAATGCTTTTTCCATGTCAATCAGGCAGGCGCCTGTGCACTGTGTTTTGTTTCTATTCCACTGAATGTCGGAAACCAATTTAGACGCGGCATGAATGGTGTCGTGCCCCGCCCTGAAGCCAAATTGGTTTTCCGGTATTAATTGTTTTTCCTCAACCCATTCTTTTAGAACTTTAATGACTATCTTCTCAAGTACCTTGCTTATACACGGAAGAAGACTTATAGAACGGAGATTCGTTGGGATCGAAGTATCTTGGCCCCGTTTCGGAATGGGCTGTACCACAGCTGTTTTCCAATGCACCGGGTAATATGCATTACTCAGCGCATTGTTGAACAGAGTTGTGTATACGTCCACCGCCTCAGAGGGTAGATGGCGCAAAACAATATTTGGTATTCCATCAATTCCCACTGACTTCTTTTTCTTCAGTGAGTTGAGGATACCTTGGAGATCGTCTTTAGAAATAAGGATGGAGTTGTTTCCATCACCGGCGACGACATTGTTTGCCGGAAGATCGTCACTGAACCTGGTGAAACCAGGGTTCTCGGATCGCCATTGATTTATTTCATGGCGAAGAGAGACATGGTTTAGCAAGGCTCTGTTTTCCAGGTCGTGACTCGGACTACGAGTCTTGTTGACCGTATACACTTTCTGAAAGACAGCACCAATTGCTTTTACCTTCTCCTGGGGATCCTCAACTACGAAGTTGTCGTTATCAATCACAGCCCTATCTGGATCGATGCCAACTGCAGTAAGTAGGTTCGCGTTGTCCGTTGTTCTGTCTAGTCGAACGCTCTGAATTTTATTATGATTTTTCCTCCGAAAAATTTTATTTACTTGCGGGAACATGCTCGGGTTATTGAATTTTACAGCCCAAATCTTAATGCCCCCATGCAAGCTTACAGCTAGTCTGTAATTATGTTTGACTAACTGTTGGAGTACTTTAATCTGTGACTTCAGACAGCGAATCTCCGCATCTTGTGGATCTGTAAATCTCCTATACAAGAGTTTAAGTCTTGACAGGAGTCTACTTTTTTGCAAGTGAAGTGCATCGATGGCAGCATTCCGATAAATGTTCCCATCATCAGTTTGTGCTACCTTCGGAATAGTTTTGTCCATTGTTTGTTTAATGACTTCGTCCATTTGTGTCAGGTACCCATCAACCTCTTCGTTCGTAAGGTTCGCACTCGAACTTATTTCCCTGGCTAAGGCTCTAGTAAAACGTGGCCAGCGCACCTTATTGTAATTAAAAGAATGCGTATGGACATATTCCTCTAGTTCCTCCAGCTCGTTCGGGAGCTGTATTACCGCGGCGAGGCCACAGTGATCACTGTCGTACTCGACCGTGGTTAAACAGTTCCTCGTGTGTTGTCGTTCCACGTTTAGTATCGTTAGTCGTCTGTCGAGTATCATCACATCCAGATAGGACCCGCTTCTAGGAAAGGATGGTCTATCAGTTGCAAGCAGATCTTGCCTGAACTCGATATTGTTCTGCTCCATCCAATCTAAGAGAGCGCTTCCTCTCTCATTCGGAACCGTGTTACCCCATTCACCATGTTTGGCGTTTAAATCTCCGGCTAAGATGTAGTAATTTTCTTCCGAATTTAAGTGGAGGTTAGAGAACAGAGCCTCGAGCTCCAAAAGAAAGTTTGGGCTTTGAGGTTCTGATGCATAGGCAGCGATGACAAACAACTTCTTTCCACTTTGGAGAGAGATGCGTGCGATCGCTGCTTCTAGCACACTAAATCTACGCACATCGTTGCTATATATGACCTTATGATAAATGTTACTTTTAATTAAGAGAGCGACCCCGCCACCTCTAGTGGATTGGGGTCGATCTCTTCTAATTATCTGGTAATTTTTGTTGCTAAGATTGCGCGTCTGGTTTAGCTTAGTTTCGGTTTAGCTTATGAGTTTGCAACAAATTAGAGAGCGATTGTTTCCGCTCGATCCGAATCAGCGAATTTACATTCACTGCAAGGATCTTAAGGGTTCTTACCTCGCGTGAGCCCATTATATCTGAGCGCGCTTGCTTGCAGGCAGCTGAGAGAAGAGGAAATCTACTCTAGCCGTCTGCGTAAGGAAACTGGTCTGTAGTTCGACCATCTGTTTCTGCAAGGCAATCATCTGCGCTTGCATTGACTGGATGGAAGACATAACATCCCTTATTAAGGGCTCTGCTTCGGGTTGCCTGGCCATTGGAGCCGGGGCAACCTTCGGCACTGTTCGTTGTGCCGGTTCCCTCCCTGACACCATTTGGGCGTAAGAGATACTCGGCGTAACGGTGGTAGCTACAGCTCGGACTAATGGCCTCTCTTCTACCTTTTTAATTATCCTTGCATCTTTCACTCTCTGACGGAGTTCTTTAATTCGTGGATACCCTAAATAGGTTGCGGGATGTTCATTTCCTCCGCAGAGTACACATTTTAGGAGCGACTTGTCCTCGACTTCTTCGGTTCTTAAAGGGCATTCCCCTTTGTTGTGGCTGAATGTGCATCGTGCGCAGCGAAACTCCATATTGCAGTTCTCCGCGACGTGCCCCAGCCTTCTGCACTTCGCACATTGAAGTACGTGGTCAGACTTGTTTAATTTTTCCCACTTCACACTCAGACCACCTACGAATCGAATTTTTCGTAGGCTATCAATTTTGGTGCCATGGGTTACCTGTACTAAGAAGAAGGGGAGCGCCTTCTTCTTCACTTTTGCTGCCGCAGTTATGAAAGGCTTAACCCCTACAAACTGGACCTCGTCGCTTTCGACTTGGCGCAGCTTGTCGAGGATAACTTGTCAGTATTGGGATTAACACCCTTGAGGAGCACCGACTGTGGCCTTTCTCCTCTGGGAGTGTACGTATAGAAATCAGCGTTCGATGCCGCTAACTTCTCTTTCATGCATCTTAAGCCTTCCATAGTTAAACAGTGGACGGTATGACTTAACGTTGTTTTATATTTAATATAATATGTATTCCTATCTAGAGCCAACTTACACAGTTTTTCAAGTTGATCCGTCTCCACGCCGAAGACTTTTATAGGTGGACATCGTACCTTAGGTTTCTGCTGTTGTTGTTGCTGCTGCTTCTGTTGTCGTTGTTGCTGCTGCTTCTGCTGTTGTTGTTGATATTGCTGCGGCTTCTGCTCAGTCCGCTGTTTATGGTGTTGTGTTTGATGTTGTTCCTTCGTCTGTTGTCGTTCGGTTGCCCTAAGGGTTGTGGAACGAGTCCGTTGTTGTTTCTGCTGCTGAATTTTCTGAAGTTTTTGTGCTGCCGCCGAAGTAGATGGCTGCTCCTCTTCAGCAAGCGGCAGTTTCTTTTTACGATTTATAATCTCCAAAAGTTCCCGTTGTTGATCTCTTTGTTTCGCCTCTTTTTCGGCCGTATCCAGCTTCGCCCTTTCCTCATCCAGCCTCTTTAATTTTGATTCCTCTTCCCTTATTTCTTCTGCCTCATCATCGGCGTCAGAAGTGGCGAGAATTTGGAAGGAATTATCACTTCCTTTATACGAATATCGACATTCGTTGCCCTCCGATTCGCATTGGAGGGCTTCTAATGCGATAACTGCGACTTTTGTTGTTGCAACGGCTGCACCTTTTGTTGTTTCTGCCGTTAGAGCAGTTGCTTTTGCAGCTTTTACAGCCTCTTCATCTGTTGGTACTGTTGCTGTTCTTCGTTTCACCAAACTTGATTGCGATTGCCCCCTTCTTCTCCTTTTTTTCGTGTCGCCGGTCAGGCGACTAGTAGGACTAGCATCACGAACACTTCCATCACTTGTTTGGTGGCCTGATGCTCCAGCCACCGGTGTTCTGAAGTCACCCGATTTGCTGCGCTCAGGCCTTTCATCACTTTCCATATTTTGTTTTTTTTCCTCACACTTAGTGTTTTTTCTTTTACTAATTATTAAATGAATAAAAAAAGAATAGTTTAGAATTTGCGCTCTTGGGATTCGAACCCGCTCTCCAACGAGTCCCCACCACCGAACTGTACCACTAGACTATTGGTTCACTTGTCAATGTTTGTTTTTTTTACACACTACACGAAATCTGATATTTTTGTGAAGCCGAAACACGTCTGTACCACACGGAGGTCTGTGAACGACTGGATATCTTCACCTCATCTACATCGGGGGGACGGAATGTTTGTTTATCATCGTCCAAATTGAGTGGAACAATCTGCCTAACAGCGGTATTTGGACCGTCATCGGCGTTAAGGAGTCTGCAGAAATGATCTTTCCAGATTCTCAGCACAGACTGCGACTCTACTACGAGTTGTCCGTTTTGGTCCCGGTAGGCCTTGGTCCGAACCTTGTATCCTCCGGATAGCTGTTTTGCCTTTCGGTAAAACTTTCGGACTTCATTCCTGCCATAGCACATTTCCATTTCCTCGACCGCGCGCTTCTCATGCTCCTTCTTTCTCCATCTGAGAAGCCGGTGCTCTTCCCTGCTTCTGTGTTCGTAGAGCTCACAAACAGCCCTCGTTGTTGGATGCAGCGTCGCCTTATAGGCGTCTTGTTTAGCTGCGTGCGCTTACCTGCACTCGTCGTCAAACCATGGGTTCCTTTTGGGTCATGACGTAAAACCATGATTTTCTCGAATTTAGCCTGGATGCGGATTGTCATGAGGCGTTCGCTGACGGGGTCTTAGCTCAAGACTTTTTGTCTAAGTCTGCCTCGAACAACAAATCCGCATCCGAATATGCGCTGCCTTCTCTCTCTATAGCAATTGCTGTAGTAGATACCGCAGTTCTTCATCGCTTTTATGCCAGGCCCATCTCATCGCACTTCCTGGATGGCGGTAATGTCTGCCTTGTAGCAGTCATGGACCTCCGCAATTTATTAAGGGACCTCACATTACACGTGCAAAACCGAAAATCAATGTCCTTAAAACGTTTGCTGGGGTCGTCAGGAGTTGATCCGTCCTTATCCGAGGCCTATCGGGTTCTCTGAATTAACGGCTTTTTACGTGGTGAGGAAGTTACCCTCACGCACAACCCACAGACTAGTAGGCCAGGCCCATTATTTAAATCCTCGGGCAGAAGGGCTCACTGTATACATTGGTTCACCATACAACGGGTGTTGTGATGGTTATCCAGGGGGCGCCGCGTGGAGGCTGTATGTCAACTTGACCTGTGCACTAACGAGGATAGCCTTGGCAGCTCGCCATGTTGCGCGCAATCAACGACGTTACCTCTCGTGCACAGGCCCATGCCCCCCAATAAAATGTTTTTACGTACATAAAATGCTTTTACTTTCCCATTAATAATTAGTGATTTATTTTCAAAAAAAATATTTCATACCGGTATACCTTGTAGGTTCGATTCCCGCTCGAATTTTCTCACGGCACGGTTTGGAGTATAAATATGTATATATATGTTGTTTGAACTTTATATTAAATTTGAACTTTGCGAGTAAGTGTAAAAAACTATGCTAATTTATCATTTAATAGTGATCAAATAATATTTAGGAGAAAAATCCGAGTATCATTCCCCAAATATACGAAATGTTGCAAAAAATGGGTCACACCGACCCATTCCAAAAAGGGACAGCGAATTCTGACTTTTGAAAAGTACGTGAGGTTAGTTATGAGCAAAGGACTACAGAATAAGAGGTAGAAAATTTGTTCCTAGAAGTGAATGAATTGGTTTCATGGAGCAACTGATCGCGCTCGCTGACGATTTGATCACGTTAAGAATAGCTTTAAAGATTGACAAAATTAATTTCTCCTGCAAAGTGGTTTTAAAAAAATCTAGAGATTTCAAATACCAGAAGTGTGAAACCGTCCTGTTGAGGACTTATGAAAGGCCTTCAAGTCAGAAGAGAAGCTGGCATAAGTTTGCATTCTTGACTTTACTCTAAAAAGTGGAGTGAGCTATCTTCGCATTATTTTGGAGCAATTTCTGTATTGTAACATCCATTTAGATACTGCTCTGACAAAAGCCAAAAAAGACTTTGCAAGTAGGTGGCTTTATAACAGTCAATTTGACTTCACTCATGGCTTATGGCTGTTCAGTGTGGTTTAACGTCATTCCTTCCTTGATGGAAGAGATAAGGATGTTTGTGAGGAAATGCCTTCGTACTTGTCTTAAAAAGTATAGAACTCCTAAATCTAAGTACAAGAAATTTAATCTTAGAATTCAATTTCGATTGTTTCTGAAAGAGTATGTGAAAGCATGCTCGAAGTTGTGGTAGTATTATGACTTTAAACGTTAAGAACAAATGAATAACTAACGTATGAAATAAAACCATAACATAAACTTTTTAAGGAAAGTATAACAGTTACTCGGCTGGTCTTTCAAAAATGTTGTGCAATGAAAAAGGTTTTCCTTCATGTTGCCAACGCCATTGAGGTTCCACCCATCGAGCAGATTTTTTTCGACCACATCCTACAAACGAGCTGGTGCATGCGTCTAACCAGACTTCTATGATCTCCAAATAAGAACATTTGATGTTCCTGCTATAACACCAAGATCGTTTTGGTAGATCTCAATGCTCAGCCGGGAAATGTGGACATCATTATCGGAGTCGTCGGGAAACATAAACAGAACACATCCGGAAACAGCCCAGGCTGTTGGATTTCCCCTCTCTGTGGCTAGCTTAACTTCCATAAAAGTAAGTGACGATCCCCTGATCAATCAACCTTCAACAAGATTGATCTCGTTGCGATCGAAGTCAGATACTTCTCCAATAATCACCGATGATGGATCATTTCCTTGTTGTAGCGAAGGTAAGAATACGGATATCAAGAGAGTAACGGAGTCGAGACAGACCAACAAGGTTCCACATCGGGTTCCAATCCAAGTTACAAGACGCTTATAAAGCAACGCTGCAAAGAACAACGAGAGCAATTCGTGAACTCTACGAGCAAGAAAGAAGAGAAGGGAACCGGCTTCTTAGAAAGAAAAAGAAAGAGCATGAAAAGCGTGCGGTCGAAGAGAAAAAGTATAGAAGAGAAAGTAAAGAAGTCCGACATTTTGGGCCGAAAAGTAAAACAGCTATCTGCTGTATACAAGTTCGGACCGAAGCCCGCCGTTACAATAATGGACAACTTGCAGTAGAGTCCCAGTCCGGGCTGAGAATCTGCAAAGAAACTATCGAGAGATCAGCCTCTTCCACATTGCCCACAAAGTAAAGATCGGTAATGAGCTCACCGAGACCTTCAATGTCAAAAAAGGACTTAGACAAGGCAACGCACTGTCATGTGACTTCTTTAACATCATCTTGAAACGATCGTGCATAACTCATAAGTCAACACCAGAAGCATGATCTTCCGAAAGTTAGCTCAATCAATACCTTACGCGGCCGACATAGACGTGACAGGACGAACACAGTGAGCTGTTAATGCAGCGTCTGCTGGCGTGTTCTAACACTGAAGTACACTGAGGGCACAACGAAGTACATGCTGTCGTCAAAGAAGGACACACAACATCGACGTCTTGGGCAGAGTGTCTCACTAGGAAGTAGAAACTTCGAGGTAGTCAAGGACTCCGTCTACCTCGGCTTCGCGGTAAATAGAAACAACAACACCAATACCGAAGTCTGGTGTTGAGTAATAAATGATGATGATCAAGTCTCGTGTCATCTTCCGACACATGCACACGTTCCGCCATCGCATTTATTAAAATAGAAAAAAAAAATAAACCGCTTGCACCTCGTCGCGATTCCAACACCTCGCAACTTAGGACTAATAAAGTGTTGTACAGTCCATTGTAGTGAAGTAATTCGGTCCCTTCTCTTCCTTTCACCGTCCTTCACAAGCCAGTGCTAAGTATTCTCGGTCACAACGCATGTTTGTTTTCCCAACGGGCTGAGGCGTTGACTGGTATAACACGTACATTAATTTTTGTAGTAAAGCTATACGCAATTTATACTTTCAGATTCTGCTTTATAAACTGTATAATCGGAGTTGGTTACTGAATGTAATTCCGGATTGATGTGACCAACCTTCGTGGGCTTTTTTATGTGAGGTTGAGATACACTGCACAGGAGCATTGAGACTCGAATGCTGGTCAGCTCCAAACAAGTTGTTATGAGCAAACGCGGGACATTGTCTTCACCTTCTCCAAAGCAAAGGGCGCCATCATTAATCTCAAGTCGACTTAGGTGCTTAGCGGAGATAAAGCGCGCGTTAGTACGCCGACAAGTCGTCTGCATCGTGTTTTGTCTAAAGATAACAGAAAAGCCGCGGGTATCTTGTTGACGTTCGGTAGCATGCACTTGGTCATCCTGGGAGACCTAACCGTCGACGGAAGACCTAACAAAGGATGCAGTTCGGTCCCTACGAATGCTTTTTTTGAATCATTCTTACCATGATAGCTTTTTTATTACCTAGCAAGCCCAAACAAGCCTTGGCACATTCAGTCTGCTGACCAAATTATGGGATGACTTGCATTCTTGGACTATCTGGATCTTGCCCCTTTCACTTATTCTTTACAATACCTACACCAGACATCGGTCATGTCAAGAGCCGTTTGCCCGCTTGCACAATCGGCCGCAAACCATGGTCTAGTGATCAGTGAGTCGATGAACATGCGCTATAGGAAAGGGTACAGGACGTCATGTTACAGGCAGCACCTATTTACCCTCGACATTACCTACGGTCGCAGTCCGACTCCGAGTCGTTTTATTCATTTGCGTTGCCTGAATCACAATATCAATGTCACCACGAGCGATAATATATACCAGCCTCTGCGAATGATGTTTGTCTGCTCAGCCACAGTTTCGAGAATGGGCCCTGGTTTGAACCAGTTGTGAACTGGTTCCGTGGGAAGTAAGTCTCTAGAAAAAACCGAAGGGTCTCAGGTTTTCACTCAGTATAGGTACCTTCGGGTTTCGTAAGTGTGTCCAGCCGGTCTTCAGCTTTCACCGAGTGTTTCGATATTTCAACAAAAATCTCTATAGGAAGCACTTTTCGAAGCCCGATTAGGCCTCTTATATTATTTTTGTTTCGATTGGTACAAACCCCAGCCCTCTTCCAGGTTGAGTGACACATTTAGAAGTTTTCTCGTTTCCTTTCGAATTCTATGCAGTTCCGTATTCCACCACGGAACCGAAGGTCTGCAGGGGTTGTTTTTGACTGGGCATGTCAATTTGAAGCATTTAGTTAGGGTGTGGTTCAGACCTTATATTACCTCCTCAATCTTTCGCCTCGTTTGAGTTTTGGGTGAGGCGAAGCGATTTTATAACACTTCTCTAAAACTTAACCAGTTTATTTTCCTAGGGTTCCTGCTCTTCTGCGCAAAATTTTGGTTTCGCATTCGATTCGAAACTCTAGTACACTTCCGACAGAATATTTCAGTTTGTGATCTCTTTAAGACATCTATTTGATAGCGTTAAGTCGATCACTTCCGGTCTTCTTGTCGTAACAAACAAGAGTTGGCTGGTAGCCAACATTGTTAATGCTCAGGCCAGATGATAGTGAGAAGTTTAGAAGATGTAATCATTTCTTGTTGCACTTGCAACAAGAAGGCTAAGTGTTAGCGTCGCAACAAATGTCAAGGCCCATCGTTTTCGTTTCGCACTACTTTACGAGTTCCGCTTTTTCCTTTGGTGGTAATAGTAGGACAAAATAGTAAAGCGAGTAAGCTTTGATTTATACAGTACTGTGCAAAATAATAGCACTATGTTCAAACTTGTCACAATTTTGTCACTATTTTGCTAATAACTTTTTCCTGTCGTCTTGTAAATACATCATATATATGGCACAATATCCTCATTCTATTAGCAATAAAATCTCTAAACAAGACAAGAAAAAAGTGCGTTCTGAACTTAGAAAACACTTGTTATCCGGAACAACACCGAATTTCGGTGTGTGCAAAATAATAACACCATGATTCTCATATTATGGTACTGGTCACTTTTGTTAATTGTTAATTTTTGCTCCTCCATGCTTTACAGTCTTGATAGTGTACTCCGGTTGAAACTCTTGGTTTTTCTGCCTACGAACAAATGTCCTGGTCCCAGGAGTACCAAATGAAACTATTTTAGATTCATCTGTCCATAATATATTAAGCCATTTTGAAGGTTCCCAGTTCAGGATTCAGGTTCAGGTTCAGGTAAATTTTTTTCGTTTTAGTAGGTTGATTTTTGACAGTAGTTGTATTTTTCTGGGACTCCTGGCAGGTAATATGACTGTTGATGTGTCTACCGGTAAATTTAAGTCCTCTGCTATTTTCCTTGCATTCACAAACGGGCTACTTTAGACTAATCTTACTATTTGTCGTTCATCGGCGGGGGTTAGTTTCGATTTTATTTCTCTTTTTTCTTCCTGTTGACTGTATTTTTTAGCATTTGCGATCATTTTATTTGAGGACCCAAAAATTTCAATTATAAATTTGTAAGTTTTACCCTCTGAAAACAATTTTTCTATTAAGGCACGTTTCTCAGGAGTACAATGCACGCCACGACCCATTTTACTTTTCTAACAAAGTTGCACTTTGGAATGTTATCTTTTAATAATTACAATAACGTGGTGACGTGGTGCTATTATTTTGCACATTTAAATTCAGCTGCATTTTCGGTAACGGGACCTTTCTTAATGACAATTTGCATTTTATTATTGTCTTGTGTACGGGTTTTTTGACTGATATAATAAGGATGTTGTTATTAGCATAATAGTGACAAAGTCGAACACAGTGCTCTTATTTTGCAAAGTACTATAGCTAATGACCGCAGCAACCAGGTCCTATCCACAAAATTGTCCAAGCTTGGCTGCTGGAAAAAGGTTCGGCACAATAAAACAAACTCCCGGTCTTTCCGATCGCCCGTCTTTGAGGAGAGAAACCCCACAGGCCATCAAGGACACAGTTGCGTTTTTTCCACTCCTGAAATTCTTGGAGAGATACAATGAGTGATTTGATCTTCATCATAGAAAATCTACCACATAGAATTGCAGTAGCATCATAGCTTAGTGCCTTTGTTTTCCAACTTCAACCGCAATATGCCCACTGTTCGAATCCGGAATTTGATTTCCTGCTTATAAAAATCCTTGTCCGTAGGCCTAACTCCTTATTTCCACTACTGCTATGTTTGTAGTCCAAACCTGAACAACAATTCACCTTAGTTTCATGCGCTGTCCTATTCCCTTACAAAAATTGTATCCCTGAATCCTCGCACTGAAATCGCTATTGCGCTCGATTTCAATGTACACAATTCTACTTGGCTTCGGCGTTCAGCACCCTAAAAAGGGTATGTTGAAATCTTTGTTGTGGTACATTATTTGACCCAGCTTAGGAATGGGCCAACACGGATACCTGACATTGCAGATCATACCGCCAACACCTTGGACCTATTTCTCACATCACATCCTGAGAAGTATTCAGTTGACATACTGCCGCCTTTAGGCTCATCAGACCACTGTGTCATGTCAGCCAGTCGTACTCCTCCCACACAGTTAGAGAACAAATTCCGAAAAGAACAGTATGGCTCTACGAGAAAGCCAACTGGAGCGGACTAAACAACTTCTTAAGGAATTTTAACTGGTCACTATGCTTCCTCGATAGTGACGTGGATGCCGCTGCTGATGCGATCACAAACATTATTTCGCTGGGCATGAGGTCCTTCTTTCCTCACAGAGTGAAGAGCATCAAGCCTAAGGCAAACGCGTGGTGCGAGTCGAGCTGCAAAGAGGCTATCAGGATGAGAGAGTTGTGTTTCCGGGATTATAAAGCCAACAAGCCAAAGCTCTACAATGCCCCAAGGGTAGTAAAGACATAAGGAATTCAGCCTCGTCTTCGATCCCAACGCTCATTTGCAATGACATTCCAGCTGTCAGCTCTTTGGACAAAGCAGCTAGCTCAATCCCGCCAAATAGCACTTTGTCCCCGCCTGTACTTGAGAGCGTACATTTCTCCATGGAGCAAATCCACTTTCGCACTCGTACAGTAGCAAGAGTTCTTAATACAACCCTATTTTTCTGAAGAGGTGTTCTTCTACGCTGGTTAAACCACTGCTTAAGCTTTCCCGTCTGTCCTACTCTTCAGGGCTCTTTCCGAGTAAGTGGAAAACTGCATTTGTCCAGCCCGTCCCCAAAAAGGACGAATCTTCGTCACCCACCTCCTACCCAGCCATAGCACTAACGTCCCTTCTCTCCAAAGTCATGGAAACACTGATAAACCGTCAGCTTATGAAATATCTTGAGTCCTGGAAGCTTCTTAATGACCGGCAGTACGGCTTCCGAAGCAACCGTTCCACTGGTGATCTGATGGCATATCTCACTGAAAAGTGGAACCAATCTTTGCACAATGCAGGAGAAAGCAAGATTGTTGCGCTTGATATTTCAAAGGCATTTGACAGGGTCTGGCATCAGGCTCTTTTGTCGAAAATGCGTGATTTTGGGATCGTGAGTCTCTTCTTCAATCTTTCTCATTTTTATAAATGATCTCTTGTCTGCTACTTCTAAACCTATTCATTCCTTTGCTGATAACAGTACCCTCAGCTTTTCATATTCGTTTCACTTCCCTTCACTTCGGCCATAGACTCGGAACGGCATAATCGATTGGGGAAATAAGAATAGAGTGGAATCTAATGCTTCCAAAACCCAATGCTGCCTACTGTCGTTAAAGCGATCACAAAATAATCAGCCGTTATCCATGAACGGCACTTGCATTGTTGAAACCGAAAGACTTTCAAGGGATACATACGCCCAAATCTTGAGTTTAACGCTCCTAGTTGGTCAGATGCTTCTAAGATCTCCCTGCACCTACTGGATAGAATTCAAAAGCGAGCGATAAAACTTATAGGTGACATTGTGATATTGCGAAGTCGATTGACTCGTTGGAACACCGACGTTATGTCGCGTTGTTGTCACTTTTTTATCGCTATTTTAACAAGAAATGCTCAGATGAATTAGCCAGTTGCATTCCTCCCCTTCAAGAATTCACCCGCAATACACGCCTCGCTAGGAATGCCCACCAATTCACCCTCAAGCCCTCTTTCGGACGTACAGTCAAATTCAGAGACCAGTTCTTTAGCCGCACTACACGAATCTGGAATGCTCTTCCCAGCATGATTTTTCCTCCTCATTACAATCCACAGGCATTTAAAACCAATGTGCATCGGTACCTCCTCTCCCTCTCTTCCTCTATACCTTCGATCCATGCTGACTTGATCCGGTCACTTAAGAGTGCTCGCAACCCTTTTTGCACGCGTCAATTATAAAAAAAAATTCAGGTATTCTCCAGTGGAAACTTATTAGATTCGATCACAATAGTTTTCGTGGAATTATTGGCCAAAACTTACTGCATTCAAAGCGATTATTAACAACGGTTAGGTACCTCCTCTCCCTCTCTTCCTCTATACCTTCTATCCATGCTGACTTGATCCGGTCACTTAAGGGTGCTCGAAACCCCTTTTGAACGCGTCAATTATAATAAAAAATCCAGGTATTCTCCAGTGGAAACTTATTAGATTCGATCACAATAGTTTTCGTGGAATTATTGGCCAAAACTTACTGCATTCAAAGCGACTATTAACAACGATTAGGGATATATAGATATACTGGGAAATAAGTTGTATTTTGAAGAATACAATTATCCCACAAATATCGAGAACATTTCCAACTTACAAATGCTCAAAGAATAACAATTGAAGAATAAAATCTTGATCTTTTGAGAACGGAAATTTGATGGATATGTCTTACAACCGATATCTACCATGAAATTATAACAACCTCAGATAAACCTTTAAACCAAAACATATAGATATCCACAGGTTCATGAAAAAGAGGTTAAATTTTAAATAGCAGAAATGCTGAAGCAAAGCCTTTATAAAACAGAGTGATTCTCCCTATAATAGCACACTGTGGATTGTAGACAAAAAAAATGGACAACTCAGAAAAAAAAGCAAAACATTTCGGCATTCAACTAAAAGACATTGTCACCAATTCTCCTATATTACGGTACCCGAATTTCTCAAAAAGATATACCAGGGTTGCCTTTTATATTTCGAAATTAGAGAATAAGACAAATATTAATCATCGAAAATAACTTTATTGTTTTTCAAAATATTCCCCATACACGTTTGCATGCGTTTGAACCAATTATCGAAGACTTTTTGCCACTCTGGTTCTTATCCCCAAAACATTCATTCGGAACGTATCAACCGCTTCTTCAGGTGTTGAAAAACGTTGACCACTCATTTTATTTTTTACGTACGGAAATAAAAACAAGTCATTTGGTGCCAAGTCAGGACTAAACGGCGAATGACTCATCAAATCGATGTTTTGAGTGCTCAAAAATGCCGAGCCGATGTGTGAGAGCTCGCATTGTCGTGGTGAAGAGTGATCCGTTTTCAGCGGTTGGTTTTCCTGATTTCTTGGAAGACAACTGGCAAACAAATCATTGTGTACCACTCAGAATTGACTGTTCTGCGTGGTTCTAGTGATACGGTTGCGACATGTCAAGTTTTTACGAAAAAACAGGCGGCCATTTGCTTGGAAGAACTTCGTACGCGAGCAACTTTTGTTGGATTTTGGCTTAATTTTAAACACCCATACAGCCGACTGCTGTTTACTTTCGGGCTCATACGCATAAATCCGCGAATCACCACCTGCTACGATGTCATAGACGTATTTGAAGCACCGTGATCGTATTTTTGGAGCATTTATTTCGACCAATCGACACGAGCCTTTTTTTTTTGAGCAACTGACAAATTGTATGGGATCCAATGCGAATAAATTTCTTTGGCGGTTAAATGTTCATTTAATATTGAATGTATGCTGGTCCCACTAATGCCTAAGGTTATCTCAATCTCACGATAGATCACATGACGATCTTGCTATATCAGTTGGCGCACAGCATTAATGGTTTCCGGAACAACGACTGATTTTGGACGACCTTCACGAAATTCGTCTTGGAGTGAACTACGACCTCGGTTGATGGAGCTTTATCGCCAAAAATTGAATTAAGTTCATCGATGCACTGTTGTTCAGTTAATCCACGTCGAAACTTGTAAAAAATAATCGCACGAAAATGTTCACGATTCAATTCAATTTTTTGGGAGAGATGAATCTTTTAAGTAAACAATACAAATAGCGCTCGTATATCGAAACGTTCTGAGTACGTATAACCTCAAAAATGTCAGGCTTTACCGATAGAGCTGGCAGTTGTCAAATTGCAACACTAGGGTTGCCCAATCCCGAAATAAAAAGCAACTTTCGTAAAATAACGACAGATGCAAGTAACCATATTGGAGCGGTTTTATCTTATCAATTGCATACCCATTGAGAACTTTACGTAAACATGAAAAGAACTTTGCCACTGTAGAAAAAAAAACTCTTGGCCATAGCCTGGGTAGTGAAATATTTTCGACCGTATGTTTCTGGAATTCTCAAAAAAGAATTTTTATAAAGTATTTTGGCAATGACATGATTAATTAGTTTGGACGATTATAATTTAAATTTGAATGTTTTTAGAAAAAACGAAATTATTGCTGATTTTGTTAGTAGAATCAAAAATGATGAAATATACAATATCAAAACATTTGATTCAATGAATATAAACATAATTGATAATAATCAATCTGGCATCTATTATGGGGAAGATATAGAAGTAGCTGATAAGACATCATTATAAGAAAAGATAGTTCACTCTCAAGAGCAAGGTTTTCAGGATGATATTCCAATTCTCGACATTGTAGTAAATAGATTCTCTTTCCAACTAATAACAATACAAACTATACCAGAAGTTATTCCCAATACGTTCGGAAAAAACGAATACATATGTAGTGACGAAAGTAACGTCAGAAATAACGTTCGTAGGAAAATACAAGAGGGAGAGCTAGGAATATATTCGTATCATAGAGACCATAATTTCAAGAAGGTCCATAAAATACTTTCACAAGAACGAAAGTTATCATTGCGGCATATGAGGCATTGAAACTCAAAACTTAACACTTAAAGAACACATACACCTAATCTTAAGGAACTGTGATATTTCCCCTGGAGGCAAATAAGATCGCAACACAATGTTAAGTTTTCAAAGCATGTTACATCTCTTACATAATAGAACCTTTGTGGAAAATATCTAACTGTTCTTATACATAAATGATTAAACTAAGAAAATTCGTATTTAATAACTGATTCAACACAATGGAAATGGAAGAAAATAGATCATAACTGAATCTACAAGAGGTTACAGTATGCAACACCAAAAGCAATAGAACACGAGAAACATATCAGAAAAACAGAAATATGGGATTCATTAGAAACTAGAAATATTATATGTCAGACACAAAGAATTATCCAAATTTAGGAAAACAAAGCTCTGACCATTATTCCTCATAGGTATAACTGGGGGCTCCGGTATAATTTAACGTTCCTCGACCCATTCTTTCAGGGCTCTAATGACAATCTCTTCAAAAACCTTGCTTATGCACGGAAGAAGTCTTATATATCGGAGATTTGTCGGGATCGAAATAGCTTTGTCCCTTTTCGGAATGGGCTGCACCACAGCTGATTTTCAATGAACAGGGTAATATGCTTTACTCAGCGCATTGTTACACAGGGTTGTATATACATCTACTGTCTCAGAGGGTAGATGGCGCAGAACAATATTCGGAGATTCTTCTTAAGTGAATTAAAGATCGTCACTGAACCCGGTGAAACCAGGATTCTCGGATAGCCATTGACTTATCTTGGTACATACATAGTTGGAAGTGGTTAAGCAGGGCTCTATCTTCCAAGTCGTGATTTGGACAAAGAGGTTAATTGACCGTGTGCACTTCCTGGAAGACAACTTCAATTACTTTCATCTTCTCCTGAGGATCTTCAACTACAAAGAAGTGGTCGTTAAGTACTGCCTCATCTGCATCGATGTCTACTGTTCTTAGTAAGTTAAAGTTGTTCTTCAGTTTTAGGGCGGGACATGATACCATACATGCCGCGTCTATATTGGTATTACAATCCACAGGCATTTAAAACCAATGTGCATCGGTACCTCCTCTCCCTCTCTTCCTCTATACCTTCGATCCATGCTGACTTGATCCGGTCACTTAAGAGTGCTCGCAACCCTTTTTGCACGCGTCAATTATAAAAAAAAATACAGGTATTCTCCAGTGGAAACTTATTAGATTCGATCACAATAGTTTTCGTGGAATTATTGGCCAAAACTTACTGCATTCAAAGCGATTATTAACAACGATTAGGTACCTCCTCTCCCTCTCTTCCTCTATACCTTCTATCCATGCTGACTTGATCCGGTCACTTAAGGGTGCTCGAAACCCCTTTTGCACGCGTCAATTATAATAAAAAATCCAGGTATTCTCCAGTGGAAACTTATTAGATTCGATCACAATAGTTTTCGTGGAATTATTGGCCAAAACTTACTGCATTCAAAGCGACTATTAACAACGATTAGGGATATATAGATATACTGGGAAATAAGTTGTATTTTGAAGAATACAATTATCCCACAAATATCGAGAACATTTCCAACTGACAAATGCTCAAAGAATAACAATTGAAGAATAAAATCTTGATCTTTTGAGAACGGAAATTTGATGGATATGTCTTACAACCGATATCTACCATGAAATTGTAACAACCTCAGATAAACCTTTAAACCAAAATATATAGATATCCACAGGTTCATGAAAAAGAGGTTAAATTTTAAATAGCAGAAATGCTGAAGCAAAGCCTTTATAAAACAGAGTGATTCTCCCTATAATAGCACACTGTGGATTGTAGACAAAAAAATGGACAACTCAGAAAAAAAAGCAAAACATTTCGGCATTCAACTAAAAGACATTGTCACCAATTCTCCTATATTACGGTACCCGAATTTCTCAAAAAGATATACCAGGGTTGCCTTTTATATTTCGAAATTAGAGAATAAGACAAATATTAATCATCGAAAATAACTTTATTGTTTTTCAAAATATTCCCCATACACGTTTGCATGCGTTTGAACCAATTATCGAAGACTTTTTGCCACTCTGGTTCTTATCCCCAAAACATTCATTCGGAACGTATCAACCGCTTCTTCAGGTGTTGAAAAACGTTGACCACTCATTTTATTTTTTACATACGGAAATAAAAACAAGTCATTTGGTGCCAAGTCAGGACTAAACGGCGAATGACTCATCAAATCGATGTTTTGAGTGCTCAAAAATGCCGAGCCGATGTGTGAGAGCTCGCATTGTCGTGGTGAAGAGTGATCCGTTTTCAGCGGTTGGTTTTCCTGATTTCTTGGAAGACAACTGGCAAGCAAATCATTGTGTACCACTCAGAATTGACTGTTCTGCGTGGTTCTAGTGATACGGTTGCGACATGTCAAGTTTTTACGAAAAAACAGGCGGCCATTTGCTTGGAAGAACTTCGTACGCGAGCAACTTTTGTTGGATTTTGGCTTAATTTTAAACACCCATACAGTCGACTGCTGTTTACTTTCGGGCTCATACGCATAAATCCGCGAATCACCACCTGCCACGATGTCATAGACGTATTTGAAGCACCGTGATCGTATTTTTGGAGCATTTATTTCGACCAATCGACACGAGCCTTTTTTTTGAGCAATTGACAAATTGTATGGGATCCAATGCGAATAAATTTCTTTGGCGGTTAAATGTTCATTTAATATTGAATGTATGCTGGTCCCACTAATGCCTAAGGTTATCTCAATCTTACGATAGATCACATGACGATCTTGCTATATCAGTTGGCGCACAGCATTAATGGTTTCCGGAACAACGACTGATTTTGGACGACCTTCACGAAATTCGTCTTGGAGTGAACTACGACCTCGGTTGATGGAGCTTTATCGCCAAAAATTGAATTAAGTTCATCGATGCACTGTTGTTCAGTTAATCCACGTCGAAACTTGTAAAAAATAATCGCACGAAAATGTTCACAATTCAATTCAATTTTTTGGGAGAGATGAATCTTTTAAGTAAACAATACAAATAGCGCTCGTATATCGAAACGTTCTGAGTACGTATAACCTCAAAAATGTCAGGCTTTACCGATAGAGCTGGCAGTTGTCAAATTGCAACACTAGGGTTGCCCAATCCCGAAATAAAAAGCAACCTTCGTAAAATAACGACAGATGCAAGTAACCATATTGGAGCGGTTTTATCTTATCAATTGCATACCCATTGAGAACTTTACGTAAACATAAAAAGAACTTTGCCACTGTAGAAAAAAAAACTCTTGGCCATAGCCTGGGTAGTGAAATATTTTCGACCGTATGTTTCTGGAATTCTCAAAAAAGAATTTTTATAAAGTATTTTGGCAATGACATGATTAATTAGTTTGGACGATTATAATTTAAATTTGAATGTTTTTAGAAAAAACGAAATTATTGCTGATTTTGTTAGTAGAATCAAAAATGATGAAATATACAATATCAAAACATTTGATTCAATGAATATAAACATAATTGATAATAATCAATCTGGCATCTATTATGGGGAAGATATAGAAGTAGCTGATAAGACATCATTATAAGAAAAGATAGTTCACTCTCAAGAGCAAGGTTTTCAGGATGATATTCCAATTCTCGACATTGTAGTAAATAGATTCTCTTTCCAACTAATAACAATACAAACTATACCAGAAGTTATTCCCAATACGAGAGGGAGAGCTAGGAATATATTCGTATCATAGAGACCATAATTTCAAGAAGGTCCATAAAATACTTTCACAAGAACGAAAGTTATCATTGCGGCATATGAGGCATTGAAACTCAAAACTTAACACTTAAAGAACACATACACCTAATCTTAAGGAACTGTGATATTTCCCCTGGAGGCAAATAAGATCGCAACACAATGTTAAGTTTTCAAAGCATGTTACATCTCTTACATAATAGAACCTTTGTGGAAAATATCTAACTGTTCTTATACATAAATGATTAAACTAAGAAAATTCGTATTTAATAACTGATTCAAAACAATGGAAATGGAAGAAAATAGATCATAACTGAATCTACAAGAGGTTACAGTATGCAACACCAAAAGCAATAGAACACGAGAAACATATCAGAAAAACAGAAATATGGGATTCATTAAAAACTAGAAATATTATGTCAGACACAAAGAATTATCCAAATTTAGGAAAACAAAGCTCTGACCATTATTCCTCATACGTATAACTGGGGGCTCCGGTATAATTTAACGTTCCTCGACCCATTCTTTCAGGGCTCTAATGACAATCTCTTCAAAAACCTTGCTTATGCACGGAAGAAGTCTTATATATCGGAGATTTGTCGGGATCGAAATAGCTTTGTCCCTTTTCGGAATGGGCTGCACCACAGCTGATTTTCAATGAACAGGGTAATATGCTTTACTCAGCGCATTGTTACACAGGGTTGTATATACATCTACTGTCTCAGAGGGTAGATGGCGCAGAACAATATTCGGAGATTCTTCTTAAGTGAATTAAAGATCGTCACTGAACCCGGTGAAACCAGGATTCTCGGATAGCCATTGACTTATCTTGGTACATACATAGTTGGAAGTGGTTAAGCAGGGCTCTATCTTCCAAGTCGTGATTTGGACAAAGAGGTTAATTGACCGTGTGCACTTCCTGGAAGACAACTTCAATTACTTTCATCTTCTCCTGAGGATCTTCAACTACAAAGAAGTGGTCGTTAAGTACTGCCTCATCTGCATCGATGTCTACTGTTCTTAGTAAGTTAAAGTTGTTCTTCAGTTTTAGGGCGGGACATGATACCATACATGCCGCGTCTATATTGGTATCCGACATTCAATGGAACACGAACAAAAAAAGCAAAGGCGTTCAACACGGTATGGTTGATCGGAGGGGGCTCTCCGATCTGTTTCTCTATTTTCGATCTTCGATCATATTGGTTCCATGCCTCATTTAATCGCCTACGCCGATGATCTTATAGCGTACAGATCAGGCCCAAACATGGAAGTGATAAATTACTTATTGCAGCATGACGTCGACGATATTGAGCGATTTTGCGACGACTGCAAGTTGAAAATCAACTTCCATAAGTTCGAAACTATTCTCTTTAGAACCCCGCTAATCTGGGTCTCAAGGGACACGAAGAAAAACTGGCGCATATTGGGCATATTTGACCAGCGGGACCAGCTGCTTAGTTGTGCAGAATGTTGTTAGATATCTAGGTATTTAGCTGGACCGGTATTTGTACTGTGGTAAGCATACTGCTCTGAAAAAAGCTAAGAAAGCCTTTGATGCGGCAAGTTGGCAACTTGATACCAGAGTAAAGATACTACATAGCCCTCATACGGCCAAACATGGCTTACGGTTGACCGGTCTGGTTCAATCTGATTGCTTCCCAGATGGAAAAGATGAGGGTGTTCGAGAGGCAATGTCTTCGTGCCTGCCTCCGGTTGTATCGAAGACCAATTCCGATTACAAGAGGCAACCCTAATCAGTATAATAATATAATTGTTGGCGCGACGATCCACAGGGAGACCAGGACCTAGCCTGCTCATCAGCTACTCGTGTTTCGCGCTACTGTTCTATCACGAGTAGAAGGCACCTAGTGTTTTTGCCGACTCCAAACGGCGAGTTTGACAGGCTTTCTTAGACAGTGATTACTCTTTGAGTGTTGTCAGCAGCTCAAAAGAGGTGGTGCCGTGAAAAATTTGAGGTGCTCAACCGGGAATCGAACCTAGACCCGTCGGTGTGTGAGCTTCGCACACTACCCTCTACGCCACAGCGGCCGCAAGACCTTATCAGGATAGATAATTTTATTATTAAGCTGACTCGCAGATATATTGCACGAGCGATGACTTCGACAAACAGTCTGATCTTTAGGGCTTACTACCCAAACCCTATGTCCCCCAAAGAGGTGCGGCAAAACGGCTTCATTCCGCTCGAATCATTTTTCTATCTAAACTCCAAGTGGCTGACATAGAATACGGAAGGATCATCTTCCATGTCGTCCGCAGAATATTTAAATTTAAAGTATCCACTGTGGCCAACTGACATTGTTTTTAAGCTAGTGCGCAAGTTAGTGAGATAAATTATTAAAGAAAAAAATAAATAAATAAAAAATTACGTATATAATAATAATAAAAAATTAAAAAAAAGTTCACCATGGATTATTAACTGTATATGTTAAGCATATACATTTTTATATACGCCATGGTGCCCGCGTCCGTATTTTGATATGGACATAGTTTAATTATATTCCTTTGTAGGTTTCGATTAAGTTTAAACTTAGGATACATTAGGCTTAGGTTATTACCTTTTATTGGGAAAAACAAAATAAAATATTATATTTGTAAAAAAAATCAATGCACAAACAATGATCAATGTAAATTTTTAAATTACATACTGAATAGCTTAGAGTACCTGCTAATGGTCAGTAAGTTAGATTTAAGAACTATTGTTAAGATAAATGTAAGCTAGTTTTAAGCATTTTTCTAAAATTAAAATAAGATTACATTATGTATTCAATAAGATATGGCAAAAAGTCTAAAAAGTATATCATGGGTCTACTTAATACCGTCGGTAAAACATTCAACTGGCTGTGTGGTACACTAGATGATGACGATAGACAAACGATAGAGGATCATTTATCAACCGTAGATGGAAATAAATTAAAATAAAAAGAATTAGCAGTGATAGTTGACTTAACAAAGTGACAGGACCCAATAAATAAACAAAAATAATAAAGAACAAACAGAACAGGAAGAGCTGATTTCCAGTGACAACACTGAAATCAACGAAGACGGGTTGCAAACGAAGAAAAACAATGAAATCGCAGCCGCAGTTTAAAAGGCGGTTGGTGTTAAGAAGAGTTATAAATGCGCCTAAAACGATGAGGTTACGATGTACAGCGGAGAGTTCTAACCGGTGTTTCGTACTATATAGACGTCTCTTCTGTGAGGTACTAGTGTTACATACATACACAGAATTAAAACAAATTATCAAAATTTCAAGACGTGTTAGATCTCCTAATTTAGAAGACATAAATTGTCTTCAAGAACTAAAATTTTTAAAATGAATTCTAGAGGAGATAACTCTATAACGAATTTTTTACTTCTCTTCAGTGCCTACTGGGTTCGGACATTGATAGTGATTGTGATATTATTCTACCTAAGAGTGCATCGAGAAGAAAAGAGAAAAATACCAGCGATATGTTTTTTGCAAAAAACCGGTGCTGATGTTCATGCATTGCTTAGTGAAGTGAATACCTCTAATTACTGTATCAAGAAAATATCCATTGGCATAAAAATAATATGTGATACAATTGAATGTCATCCTGGTATTTGCTCGGTACTCAAAGCTAACAACTGGCAATATTTTTCTCACGACCTTCCAGTAACAAGGTTACTAAAAGTTGTATTATACGGCCTCGATGAAATGCCCACTGAATGAACTTATGAATTTCTCTTGGATTAAAAGTTTAAAAATATAAAAATTATAGAAAGAACTACCATATGGTACGTACAGTGATGTATTCTACATCTTTTTTTTGGAAAGTGGTAACGAACTAAAGAAAAATATAAGATCCGTTTTCAAAAAACAAGTGAAGTGGGACTTTGCCCGAAGACAGCGCAACAAAGTCACACAATGTACAAATCAATGTACAACTGTCAAATGTTTGGCCACGGCGAAAAAAATTGCAATATAAAAACCCACTGCGGTATTTATGCTGGAAATCATCATACCAATGAGTGCAAATGAGCAAGCATTAAGTGTGCAAATTCCCTTCCCTTTCTTGATGCCTTGTCGCGGCGGAAGGGCTTAAGAGTCAATGAACCTCGGTTCGACAGGTCCCAGGTGAGATGTCGAACTAAACTTCAGAAAAGTCTTGTCTTTGGACGTTTCCTTTTCGATATCGGCCGGGGCAAGGATTCTGGAGGCCCCAACCACCATACCTAAAACACCCTCCGCCCGCTGTGGCGCTGAAAGTAATGACTCTTACCACTCAATCTACGATGCCCTCAGTAAAAAGATTTGGAAAACCGGAGAAAGCGGCGGAGAGGCTCAGCCTGATATGCCTAATCTCCCGGCACAGTGTCAGAAAGCTTGCCAGAGTGCCGCCTCTAGTGGCTGCTGCTCGGATAAGCGGAAATAAGCGGAAAACGAGATCCGCAGTCCTATAAGAAGGCTGCTATCTCTTCTCTGCTGCTGCGAATAGGGAAAGCTGGCAATGACGACAGCATAACTGACGCAGAATGCAAGTACTGCGAAGATCAGCTGTGGGAGCTGGCGAAGACAGAGAACGCTTGCTACTAAGTGGAGGGCTGTGCTCTGGAAAACGAAACCTTTATGGTGAAGTGCTCCACACAGCAATCTCTTGAGTGGCTGAGTACTTCCGTGCCGAAAATTACCCCCCTGGGAACCACAAGCTTCGAGGTTCTCAGGCCCTTAAAATTGACGCGCGCCATCTGCTGGATCCCGGGGCCACTCAGGAATACGGCGGATGTGCTGGAGCGTCTCCGCATCCAGAACCCTGGTCTCGAAACCAGAAGGTGGAAGGTTTTCTCCCACAGGGAGAGCAAGAACCGGGAAAGCAAAGACGGTTCTACTCTCGTTGTGGGCCTGGACCGATCTTCGGTTGAGACCATCGTCTCCAGATACGGCTCTCGTCCCTATCTGCACCTTGGACGGATTAACTTCCGCCTCATGTCCAAGGTTTGCAAATAAGGGATGCTTTCCACGGTAACTCTGCATGCCACTGTTTACCCAGATTAACCTTCATCATTCGAAGGATGCTACTGCAATCCTATGTAGCACACTTTCCATGATGAAGACAAAATCATACATCGTGTCTATCCACGAACCATAGGTGTGGAAAAATCGCATCTGTGGCCTTGGCAGTCTACGAGGCTTTTTCCCACTCTTCGACGAGCGATCGGAAAGACCGAGAGCTTGTCTTATTGTGCCGAATCTTCTCCCAGCAACCAAGCTTGGACAATTCTGTGGACAGGTTTCAGTTGCTGCGGTTGTAAACTACAAATCTGGCAGATCATGGCATAATTTTGACGTGGCTTCGGCCTACTTCCCCTACGATTCCATCCTACCACTTCCACCAAGGGAAGTAGCGGAACTCGTAGAGTACTGCGAATCGAAAAAGATGGGTCTCGTTATCTGTTGTGACGCTAAAGGTCAGAGCATTTTCTGGGGCAGCAGCAGATGTAACAGAAGAGATACATAGAATTCCGAATCGAATGCGAAACCAATGTCTCGCAGAGGAGCAGAAACCCTAGGAGAACAAACTGTGCCAAAATTTAGGGAAGAGTTAGCGATTCGCACTGTGCCTTTCCCAAAACTCAGAACGAGGCGTAAGGTTGAGGTTGCAGTTCGGAACCTGAATGACACCCTAACCCAATGCTTCGAAGTGAAATGCCCAGTCAAAAAACACCCCTGCGGAACCCCTGTTCCGTGGTGGAACTCGGAATTGCAGAGAAAGCGCAAGGAAACCAGAAAACTTCTGAATAGGTCACTTACGACCAATCTGGAAGAGGATTGGGACCTGTATCGATTAAAACGGAAAGAATATAAAAGGCTTATTCGAGCTTCGAAAAGTGCCTCTTATAAAGACTTTTGTGGGAAAATCGAAGCACTCAGTAAAACCAGCAGACTAGTGAAAGTCCTCAAAAGGGACAAAGCAGTGAGACTGGACACACTAAGAAAACCAGACGGTACCTACACCGAGTCTAAAGCTGAGACCCTCCAACTCATGCTCGTGACTCACTTCCGTGGGAACCGAATCACAATTGGCTCAAAACCAGTGCCGACTTCCGAAACTGGGGATGAGCAGACAAATTCTACTCGCAGAGGCTGGTATATTTCATCGCTCGTCGTAACTGATGAAGCCATCAAGTACGCTGTAGCGTCTTTTGATGGTTTCAAGTCACCCGACACCGATGGCATATATGCAGCACTGCTGCAAAAGGGCATAGACCCTATACTGCCGGCTCTGAAAAGAATTTTCACTACCAGCCTCGCGCTGGCATACATTCCAAGTACCTGGCGTACAGTGAGGGTAGCCTTTATACCGAAAACTGGTAAAGGAGACTACTCACTCGCCAAAAACTTCAGGTCTATCAGTCTCACCTCCTTCATGCTAAAAAGCTTGGAGAGGCTAGTCGAACTGCACATGCGCAAAAACGCTTTGCGATCACCCTCTATCTCAGATGCAACATGCCTACTAGCGCGAAAAATCTTGCGAGACACCACTTCAAACTCTCCTCGGTAGAATTGAAAGTGCACTTGACAGGAAAGACTACGCACTGGGCATTTTCATCGACATAGAGGGCGCTTTCGACAATGCGACTTTTGATGGCATGTGTAACGCGGTCAGGAATCACGGCGTAGAGGAATCATTGGTGTTGTAGATTAGAGCAATGCTAATGAAAAGGACTATAATCGCGGAGGCGAAGTGTGAGTTGTAATGTCGGAGGTCAACAGGGGCTGCCCCCAAGGCGGGGTCCAGTCTCTCCTCCTATGGTGCATGCTGGTCGATTCTCTGCTTTCCGTTTTGAATAGTTCTATCACCTATGCCCAAGCTTATGTAGACGATGTAGCCGTATTGGTTACCGGACCATGCTTTGCGGCCGACAGCGCACGCGGGCAGGCGCCTCTTGACATGATCGATAGCTGGTATACCAGGAATGGGCTTTCAGTCAACCCTCTTAAAACTGAGGTTGTTCCCTTTACGAAAAGGAGGAATATGACTGGTTTGACTTAATTGGTACTTAAAGGAGTCAATATTCCACTTTCCAATAAAGCCAAATATCTAGGTGCTATCCTGGACAGTAAACTTCTGTGGAAAAGACACATTGAGACAAAAGCCTCCAAGGCGCTGTCAGTCTTCTTGCAATGCAAGGGAGTTTTTGGCAAAAGCTTGGGTCTATCACCCAATAGATCCGTTTGGATCTATACGGCAATTATAAGCCCACTTCTCTCTTATGCATCAGTCGTTTGGTGGAACAAGCTTTCGCGCAAATACGTGACTGCCGCTTTTACTGAGTTTCAAAAAACAGTTTGTCTCGGCTGCACAGGGGCTTTCCCCAGCACGCGTTGCTCTGCTTTTGATGCTCTCATTAATCGCCCCCCCCCCCCCCCCCCCTTCGATCACCAAATTACGGGATGTACATTCAAGGCCATCTCTCGACTAAAACGGAATGGTCTTTGGCATCTCCTATGATACTACTTTCATGGACATGCCGTCTTATGCGAAATCGCCAATAATACAGTTGCGACACTTTAACAAAGTCGACTTTCCACGTGTCCTGGACTGGCTGTGGCCAGAAACTGAACCGGGAAAGGAATGTAGTCGGATTTTCACGGACGGCTCCGAAGAGGGTTCTGGAGCTGGGGCCTTCGTGGAAAACGACAACATTCGACTTCACGCCTCCTTCGCGATCATAATGGCCACCAACTACATTGTGAAAAAGGAAAGAAGTATCTGCGCCTGCAGCGACAGTCAAGCTGCACTCAAGGCCTTACTCAACCCTTTAACCACTTCCAAGATAGTCGGCAGGCTGAATTCGCTAAGGCGTATCTGGGTCCCGGGTCATCACGGGATCCTGGGAAACGAAACTGCCGATGAACTAGCTAGGCTAGGTTCAGCAGAGGCATTCGTAGGGCCCGAACCCACCTTGGGATTACCCGCGTCCCTGGTCAGGGCCTCCGTCAATGGTTGGGTCTCCCTACAGCACAACCGGAGATGGCGTGACTCTCCAGGATGCAGGGTGACCAAGAGTATGCTCCCAAACGTCTGTAAGAAATCCGCTTCTTTTCTGCTATCTCTAGACAGAAACGAGTGCAGAAGACTTGTTGGCGTATTAACGGGACACTTTACCTTCGCTATGCACCTGAGTCGGCTTGGGCTTAGTGATGTCACACTCTGCGACGCCTGTGGAGAAGGTGAAACCACTTCGGAGCACTTTCTCTGTCAGTGCCCTGCTTTCGCAGGTATCAGGCGCCTATTTGGCGCTTATGTGGTGGGAACTGAAAACCTAAGTTCTATATCACAGAAGCGCATCTTGGTTTTTCTTCGGAAAACCAAGAAATTACATTAAATGAAGGTTACTGCCTGGTTGTACAATGGACCAGTATTTGAGTCTGAGCGCTCCAGTGTAGTTGATCCCAACCTTCAACAAAAAAAAAAAAGTGTGCCAATTGCAACAAAACGCACAAAGCTAATGACCCAACCTGTGAAAGTTTCAAAGCAGTACACGAAATAAGAGCACGGTTTTCGAACAAAAACACTTGGCAAACAAAAAGATTTGTCTCCCACAATTCGAATCAAAAACTGTGGAAGGGGTTCGCTCCTAGCTCGAACGAGTTTCCCGCTCTAACTTCACGGATAAGAAATCCCGTCAAACCAACTGTTCAAACATCAGCTGCAACGAACCTTAGCCCGAACGTATGGACCAACAGGAGCAAGAACAACATCCAAGAAGTTACATGAACGAAATCGAGTGAGCTTTTCACATTCGAAGAAAATAATTCTCTCACAACCGAGATGATGACACAACTTCGCAACTATAATACGAAAACAGAGCAATTTAAAGTAATAACTCAATTAGCAATTAAGTTTCTATATCAACAAAACAAATAATTATGAATGTTGGTCTCAATATCTTATGGTATGTTGGAATGCTTGAAGCATTCGCAATAATGAATTTGTTGCTTTTTTAAGCTTACATAATATTGATGTAGCTCTAGTCAGTGAAACATGTTTAGATCAAAATATAAACAAATTGTCAAATAGCGAGTATAGATTTTATCGTGTTGATCGTAACACAAGGGGTGGTGGTGTTCCTATTGTCGTTAAGAAAACAATCAAACAAAGTACTCCCAGTAGTTAATAATAAGTTAATTGAGAATATAGGGTTGGAAACTCCTTTTGGCAATGGCAGTACCCTAAAAATATATATATAATACACTACGAAAACGTATTGTTCTCGAGCATGACGATCTAAGCTCTGATCACCTGCCTGCCATACTGCACTGTTTTGTCGCCAATTGAGTCCAACAACGAGATTTTTGATTACAAAAATGCTGATTGGAACATATACAGACAAACAAATTAGCAGACTGGCAGGTTATCTTTGGAGATGTTGTTAATGTGACCCATATTGATGAAGGAGTTAATTATTTTTAAAAAGCAGCATTAGACTCTATTGAAGAATCAGTACAAAAGAAACCTATTCGTAGCCAAAAAGAAATTATGTCAGGTCCAGATATAACCAGAGACAAATTTTTTTATTACAATTGTTAAATCTATCGCAGCAAGAATCAAAGAGCTTATTATTAGTTTTAGAAACCAGAATTGAAATTTAAAGTTGCAAGGATTAGAAAAACATTCTTAAGGTTATAAAACCTTAATCTTCATATCTCTGCATTGAAAGATGATGAATCGACGTATCTCTCGAATGGTGACAAAGCGAATGCTCTGTCGAAAGTTTTTTCGAATCTAGTGCGTCAGTCCATAAAATGTATCAACGGGGAACCGTTATTGTTTGGGGATGATGAACACATATCGATAGAGGGTGAGGAAATAGATATTAAAAATTTAAAAAACTCGAAGACCCCAGGCCTTGACGGATTTTTTTACTCAAGAACCTGCCAAAGTGCCGCATACAGTATTCGCAACACCTTTTCAATTGCTGTCTTAAGCTAAGTTACTACCCCAAGGAATGGAAAAAGTCCAAGATAATCCCCATTTTTAAAGTAGGGAAAAATGCTAGTTTAACCACGAGTTATCGCCCCATAAGCCTTTTGAGCGCAGTTAGTAAATGTTTCGAAAAATTAATAAATCCAGATTAACTGTGCATTTAAATAAATATAACAGCCTTCCAGTGAAACAATTTGGTTTTAGACCACATCATTTCACAATCCATCAAATTCATCGCTTTACAAAACACATTAAGAATATTTTTGCAATAGGAAAAAGAACTGGTCTGATATAGCTGGATGTTAAAAAAGGTGTTTCATACAGTTTGGCATGAGGGTTTACTTCACAAATTGCATATTCCCAACTTTCCTCAATATCTGACAAAAATTATTCAGTCGTTCTTAGCAAAGCGCACCTTTATAGTTTTAGTTCATAACAGTGTAACAGCAATTTCCCCAATTGAGGCGGGTGTACCTTGAGGCTCAGTGCTTGGACCAATTTTATTTAATATATTTACTCATGATTTCCCAACGTTGAGAACTTATGAAACTGCTATCTTTGCAGACGACACTTGCATTTACGCTACAGATTCATTAGGTTATGACATTGTAACCAAATTGCAATATGGCGTAAATAAAGTAGAAAATAATCGCAATAAATGGAAGATTAAATTAAATGCTTTCAAAACTTCTTACCAAGCAACAAAATAGTAGTCAATAACGTACAAATTGATGGGAAAACAGGTACTAAATACCTTCGAGTTCGAGATATTCGTTCCTCATAATCAAGAAACTATAAAAAAGATCAACATCCATTTATTAATCGTAAATCGAAAATAGGTATTGAGAATAAACTTGTAATCTTCACAGGTATTGTAACTAGATATATTCAAATATTGCTACAACATATACATTGTCGGTAGTAAGGTTAAAGTGACCAAAGCTCTGTTAAGTGTGCAATACTAGTTTTTAAGAAATATGTTATTAGTGCTGAAATAAAGGATATCTAACTATCTATCAACGATGTACAGCGGAAACGGGAATGTTTTCGCAAGTCTCGTTTCGTCCAATGGCGAAAATCAGGCCGCCAAAGATAAGGAGTTGGCGGATAAATAAAAGAAAAAGAACAACTGGGCGTTCATAAAAGCGCACTAATATAAAATTGAGGCCAGAAAAATTTTGGTTAATGAAAAGCAGAAAGAACGGCAAAAGCTGCAACAACCTGGGCAGCAACAGCCACAGAACCATTACCATCAACATCAACAACAAGAACAAGAACAGCAACATAAGTAGAAGCAACAGCTGAAGAAAAAAAAAAGAATAGTAAGAAAAAAATTCATTCGGATTTGTTCTCTTAAACGAGCTGGTCGTGTTATCCCTCTCGTATATTCCAAATTCATACTAATAATAACATAAAAATTGGTAAATGCGCCTTTAACACGTTAGAGGATTCTTTATCCTCAACACGCAAGTACAGGAGAACGAACACTCCTAAAATGCTGCGAAGTGGAAATTCGTACAGTCTCCTTAATTCTCATCCTGACACAGACAATGAGGACGACATGTCTTCGAGTGTTGCTCAGTTGCAAAAAAACAAAAATATCACCCCGCCGATTAAAATTCTCCACAAATCCAGTGATTATGTGCACCAAGTGCTTAAAGAGTTAGCAATCAATGACTACTCATTAAAAAAAATATCAATAGGAATAAAACTCTTCTGTGAATCAATTGAATCATACCATGCAGTGTGCAGTGGCTTAAAATCTAAAAAGTGTCAATTTTTCACTCATGACCTTAAAACCGAAAGGTCGTTTAAAGCTACTCTTTTCGGTTTAGATGATGTCCCTCTAGACTCTCTTAAAAGAGAACTTATTTCTCTCGGTCTTAAGTGCAAAGATATTAAAATGATTAAAAAAATCATCAAAAATTCGTAGATTTTATATACATTGTTCACTTTGAAAATGGTTCCGTTCGTTTGGTAGATTTAAAGAAAAATGTTAAAGTTTTATTTCGCACACAAGTGAGGTGGGAATTTCACCGTCGCCCTAAAAACAAATTAACTCAGTGTCATAATTGCCAAATGTTCGGACACGGAGAAAAACATTGCAACGTGAAGACCTGCTGTGAAAATTGCGCGGGAAATCATCAAACAAACACATGCACTTCAACTGCCATCTTAAAATGTGCAAACACAAATCCACTGATCTCTCTTGTGAAAGCCACCTGAAATACTTGCAGATCAGGGAGAATTCCTCAATAAAAGTCAATCAACCTCGTGTTGTGACTCACACTTCCTCTTATCTTGCCCAGCACCCTGTCAAGAACATCAACTTCAGCAGTTTGAGTATGATCCCTTCGCTGCCAAAGTCCCGATACAACGCAACCAGTGCACTTAGCCATTCCTCAAAGCTCTTCATCGGCTGAAAGCTCTTTGTTTTCCCAAGAAGAACTTACTTCCCTCACAATGGAAATGATCACCAAACTTGGACAATGTAAAACTAAATTCGAGCAATTTAATGTAATAGCACAGCTTGCGAGTAAATAACTATATTCGAATGTCCAATAACACTTAGGATAAAAATAAGCTCTTATGTTGGAATGCATCGAATTCTTTAACTTAATTTCAAGTATAAATGTTGATGTGTGTTTGTTGTGCGAAACTAGGCTCAGTAACAAAGTAAAGTTTTCATGTTGTGCATATAATTATGTTTGTTGCGGAGGAGGAGTTGCTATCTTAGTTAAAAAAGGTATTGTTCACTCCTTACTTCCTAGAGTGAATACATGTGTCATAGAAAACATTGGCATTGAAGTGAAATTTGAAAATGAGTTTTCATGTCGTGCATATAATTATGTTTGTTATAGACTTGATCGAATTAATAATAATGGTGGAGGAGTTGCTATCTTAGTTAAAAAAGGTATTGTTCACTCCTTACTTCCTAGAGTGAATATATGTGTCATAGAGAACATTGGCATTGAAGTGAAATTTGAAAATGAGTTGTTGAAAGTTGAAAATCTTTTCTGTTTATTTTCCTGGAGGATCATCAATGCTTATAAAGCTCAATGCTTGAAAAACGACTTAAGACGATTGATAAGTACAGATAATTTTGTCATTGGAGGAGACCTAAACTGCAGGCGTCGCAGTTGGGGCTGTGCAAGAGTCAACTCATGGATTAACGTCTTGGAAAAAATTAGCTTCACACAATATCGCTATGCTCTACCCACCTAGTCCAACCTACATTCCTTCCGCTCATAGATTTACGCCTTCCACACTAGAATTTTATCTTACTAACATTCCTAATGTACTAACTGCACCTGTCGTCTTCAACGCATTAAGTTCTGACCACCTTCCAGTTACCTGTGATATTCTCTCTAGTCCAAGAAGTCATAACGTGCAATATCTATCTGTTATTCTTCCACGTACAATTCTACATTTAATTAAAACCAGAAACTTTTTTAGACCCAAATGGCTAAGGTACCGCTTGTATAGTGATTTTTTGGACATGAATTCTCTAACACGTCTTATTCGCACAAGAATTATTGAGTTCAAAAACAATAACTGGAACAGAAAACTTATAACACTGGAAACTAACACTAAGCCATTTTGGAATATATATAAACTATTCAGAAAAAAACACAAACAGATTTCAAGTTTTGTTACTGACAATTCAATAGTCACAGATGGTGAAGGCAAAGCGCAGTTATTAACTGATGTTTTTCTAAAAAATCACCTTGTGTCTCATGATATGGTTTCAAGAATGGAATTGAAATTGATTCCGAAATATTATCTTTTAATCAAAGTCCGTTGTTTCCACCCGCAGACTTAGTCACCTATAACGACGTTGAATTTGTCATCTCATTGCTAAAATTAAAAAAATCACCTGGTCTTGATGGTATTAATGATATAACTATAAAAAATCTGCCTTTACGCGCAATAAAGCTCCTCCAGTTTATTTATAATGCTTTTTTAAACTTAATTATTTTCCCAAAAACTGGAAAACAGCAAAAGTTATTCCTATACTTAAATCTGGTAAGGATCCTAGCAATGCACATAGCTACAGACCCATAAGTCTACTCAACGGATGCAGCAAAATTTTGGAAAAGCTTATTAAAATGAAATCGGAGATATTTCTGAAAAATAGTCAACTTATCCCACAAGAACAATTCGGTTTTCGCGAGGGGCACAACACCTCTCATCAATTCTTAAGAATTTGTTCAGAAATTAAAAAGAGCTTAAATGAGAAGAAGTCAACAGGTCTAGTACTATTAGACGTTGAAAAAGCATTCGATTCTGTCTGGCACAATGCTCTAATTTACAAGCTTATAAAGTATGGTTGTCCTGCATACTTAGCTAAGATAATCCAAAACTATCTAACAGACAGAAAATTCGTTGTTTCACTTAATGGCGTTACTTCATCTGTCTGGTCTGTGTTAGCACCAACTTTATTTAATATTTTTACTTGTGATATTCCTGTGATCCCAAACTGTAATGTAGCTCTATATGCTGACGACTTGGCCTTGTATTCGGTTCATACCAATGCCTTTGTCATTACAAGCAACTTACAAAATGGAGTTCATACCTTTTATGAATATTTTAAGCATTGGAAAATCAAAATTAATGCTGAGAAATGTCAATCAATCTTTTTTACCAGAAAAAGATCGTCTTGTCATTTTCCTTCAGCCAATCTAAAAATTAACACCTGTGATATAACATGGACTAATTCCGTTAAGTACCTTGGGGTGTACTTGGACCCGAACACATACAAAAGACATCATCTATGTTAAACTTGTTTTAATTGTCATATAGAGGTTTCTACTCATAGGTTTTCCTCTGACATTTCTACACTTGTATAAATAAAAATTGCACGTTGAAATAAAGTGATTCTATTTTCAGTAGTAAGATAGTAAATGATCATATCTCTGTGCAAGCTGTGCTTTATTATTGTAAGCTCTGTATCAATCTATGTACAATAAAAGTGTCTATCTATCTATAAGAAAAAAATGCCGGCAATTAACGTAAGCGTATGGGGCGAATTTATTATAAAAAATAAAGGTTTTCAAAAACAGACTGTTCAATGTTGTTGTTGTCAAAAGTGAAGGAACAAATGACCGTAGATGGCGTGGAGAGGGGGAAAAAGTGCAGGCTATTGTACTTAGAGAGTTGGACGTTTGGGCTGATCCGAAATACATTTTAGAGTCCTCAACGCAACGGACTCCATGTCCTCAATTTTCAGTCTCTGAGAATTAAGGACGTAGAGTTTGTTGCAGTAAACCGCTTCTCCACTGTCCAATTAAGGATGCCGGCGGGGCGTCTTCTTCCCCTCTCCCTCGTACAAGTTACACAAGGATGAAGAATGGGAAGGACAAATGATTTCCTGGGAAAGACTAAGAAGTGCAAGGTGCCGTATAGACGATCGGCACAACAAACAGTGCCAAAAGTGGTACCGGTACCGGTAAAAGGTCAGAATGTGGGCTTCGCGAAACTGTTCTCCATGATGGTCTTGATAAAGGACCACGTTGAACATGTGCAAAGAAATCTTCTGCGAATGGACCGTGTCCTTTCGTGGAGATTCTCTGGGTCGGGTGCGTATTCGTTTTAATGTATACGCCAGTAGCTGGAGTGCTTTCGATCCTAGCGGTGAATCCAAATTCACTTGTTAAGATCAAAAGAAGGTTCATTTTACTTAACCTGTTGGAGACCCATAAACCTGATTTGTTAAAGGTTAGCGGAACTAAGCTAAGCCGGAAACACGCAATCAGGTACAAAGACTATACAATTATTCAAAGGGACTCACCCCACTCCACACATGGGGGTGGGGTCTCTCTCCTCATTATGACATTCGCCATATGATCGTGTATTGCGATGAGGTGCGAAATTTCGGTGTACTAGAAGCGTTATTACGTGCATTTCTCTCCAAGGTGGGAAGAAATTGCACGCAGTGGCGTTCTATGCATCAGATGCACCTCGGTCCACAAACTTCATTTCGGAGCTCGAAACTCTCTATCGAAAACTTCCTTTATGCTCAGAGGATAACTACTTTGTTGTCGCCCGCGATTTAAACGCGAAGAATGAGGAATGGGGTAATTTTGTATAAGATCCCGGGGGAAATTCATTCCTTGAGTGGTTGACGCAGCGCTCTATTAAGTTCAAGCTGAATTTGCTTGCACCCAATAGATGGTATATGTGTCTAGATGTAATGCTTATTGACAGACGACTTATGTTACAGAACGTAAACAGACATGTATGGAACTGCTTAACAACGGTGGCGTAGGACAGTGATCACTGTGGGCATGTCACAGTTTAATTAGTTAACGGGTTCCTCATATATATGAACGTAGAACAGATGGCGACATCAATCGAAATGATCTTATCGACGCACGTGCAAGGAAGCAGACTGCTGTCGCGAATCAAGGCACTTTACAGACGATTTACAGACCGAGACGACCAGGAACTGAGGTCGCTCAAGTCGCAGATGAAAAACCCCAGAGTTTGATTCAGTTGAATTACAGAATTGCCATCAGTTATTATAAGGGAAATAAAGTTCGGGCTATTCATTCGAACTGCCCGGGAATGTTCCCCCAAATCAAGGGAATCTTTCAAAAGACGGATCATAACGACTTGGAGGCTGTTCGACTTAATATAACAACCGACAAATTAAAATTTATGCTGGCTTCAGTTGGCATCGATCCGGATAAGGCCGTGCTGGACAATGAGTTGTTCATTGCTTAGGTCGTCCAAGAGAAGGAAGAAGCCATAGGAGCAGTGAAATACAGCAAAGGTGTACAGAAAATCATGGTTTCACCAGGTTCAATGATAAAAACAAGGCAGTTAATGCTGTCGCCCAAATTGGCTTTAATGTCATACTTATTTTGAAGGTGGACCTTAAGGATATTTTTAACAGTTTGAAGAACAAAAAGTTCACCCGTATAGACGCCATACATCATCATTACATAATCTCCCCGAAAAAATATACACAATCCTGTTCAACAATACTTTGAGTAATGCATATTATTCAGAGCATTAGAAGGCGGCGGTAGTTTAACCCATTCCCAAAAGGAGTAAGGATTCCTCGCTTCCGAAAAATCATCGTCGATAAGTCTCCTCCCTTGCATAAGCAAGGTTTTCGAAAATATTGTCAATAGAGTCCAGATACAGAGGACTGATGCCAAAACAATGATACCGAATAATCAATTTGGACAAAATTGGTTTCGGATATCCGACGAAACAAGGCTAAAACTCAGTGAAACGGGGCCTGTCTTGTTGACTTAGGCATTCGAAGCAGAAGAAGCAGAAGCTACAGTATCAGCAATAGTACCAGAAATGTCTGCAATAACAACGGCATCACAAGCAAAAAAAAAAATTGGTCCAACAGCACCATTTTCAACAGCAGCAGCAGAGGGAGGAAATAATGTACTCAATCATAGACGATAATGACGTCGGAAGAGAGTGAGGATCGCTTCTCATACGAGAGACGCGGCAACTCCTTCTGGTGTTGGCGACATCCGAATCGGATGACGAGAAAGAAGAAGAAAGGGAGCTCGTAAAACTCATCGCAGTGCTCCGCAATCGTATTAAGGCTAGACAAGCAGTGAAAACAGATCGGGAAGAAGCTAAGTAGCAGCAACAACAACAATAACAGTGGCCACAGCCTCATAAGGAGACAGAAACAGCAGAAGCAGCAGAAAGAAGAGATGCCCCCCAAAAAACGTCTACGAACTGGAGACTAACGGTATAATTTCAAAAACTTCGAGATTATCCTTTAGAAGACCCCGCTGTTAGGCCTTAAAAGACACAAAGTTAAAATGGCGTAAGTTCGGCAACGTGAAGAACCGTTAGCTGTGAAAAGCTTGGCGTTGTACATAGGCGTTTGATTGGACTAGTATCTATACTTTGATAAACATGTTGATGCTGCCCGAGGTTGTATCAAACTCCCGAATCCGAGTACAAGATATTTATCCCCAACGATGTACACCGAGACAAACTTGATAAGGATTGATAATTTCATACTAAAATTGATTCGACGGCACGTTGCACGGGCGTTGACTTCTACCAACAGCCTGATATTCGAGGTGCCTTCTTCTTCTTATGGCGCTTCAGTCCGGTGTGGAGCTGGGCGTCAACCAACATGGCTATCCAGCCGGCACGGCCTTTAGCCAACTGCCTCCAATTGCGCACTCCAAGTTGGTAGAGGTCCTTCTCCACTTTGGTGTGCCACCTTAGCCTAGTCCTCTGCTGCGTTGTCCCAATGGCTCTGATTCGAAGACTTTTCGAACCGGAGAAGTGGTGTCCATACGCTCTACATGGCCTAGCCATCTTAGGCGTTGTATCCGAAGACCCTTGACCAGGCGCATGTCGCTGTACAGCCCATAGAGCTCGTCATTATATCTTCTTCTCCAGATGCCATCAACGCAAACAGGCCCAATAATCGCATGCAAAACTTTTCGGGGGTTTACAATCCCCATATTTTGTATTTTGGGAAGGTACGGCAGAATGGCTTTATTTCCCTAGAAGGATTCCTTTATTTAGATTTGATGGGTCTAGTTCAGGACACGGAGGGATGATCTTCCATGCCGCACGACGAACAGTGGACCGGCGACTCCTGTATGAACCGAACGTCCCTCGCAGCCGGGAGGATCTGCCTCGGTTCAGTAGCAGCAGTCTCCGCCTGAGACAGAAGGGAGTCTGGGAAAGAAAGCCATGCACAAAGGTGAATGAATCCCTCTGTTGTGCGCTCTTGAGCGCTGTGCTTCATCGCTTGGCGTCGTGTTTCATTATTGTTGTGAACGATCACAACATGCTGGGGCAGCCTAGACGACAAAGTGGTCGTCGGAAAATATTGATGATGCAGCAGGTTTATTTCCTCGGTCAATTAATGCTGGGTTAGGAATGGTCACGATGTTGATGTTGGCTGACTTCCTTTTCCTAAACCTTTTCAAGGCAGCAATGCCTAGTGCAATTATGATGACAAATGTTAATGCACCGCTTATTGAATATTGCTGAATCTTGTGGGATTTGATTTGACAGTATTTCTTGACTTTTTTGGAGAGCGATCTCATGTTGCAACCTGGAGATGTGCTGTGATGTCTTTGTTCCCACAACAGGCGGCTCTACGTTGGAGTAATTCTGATCCGATGGCATATTTGGCAGCGGTAAATACGATGAAATTATCCTCGTTGTTACAAACTGACGTCCAAAAATCATCATGTTGTATTAAAGAATCCTGCAGTTTGGTTGCGACTGCATTGTTCCACTTGCTGTCAATTGCGCTGATTGATTGACCGCGGGTGGTGTGCTGTAGATCCAAGTGTTTGTATGCTGCATTTGTACCCAATACAGTTGAGGATTGACGGTTTGAATAACACAAGAAGATGGAATGTGGCCATCATGTCTTAGGAAACCCATTTCACAGGAGCTAACAGTAGACTCGGAAAGATACAAAGGATGCTTCATGTCGCACCAGAATGATTCTGACGTTCGTTGCTTACACATCGAGAATGATATTTCGTCCAAAGTTCAGGACAGGCAAATAATCGCCTTCAAGATTGACTATCAAATAGTCGAATGACGGCACGATAAATACAAATTTCTTTTCTCGCCAAGTTGTCACTGAAAGAAGTTTATACATTCGGAAATTTTCACTGTACAAGAGTAGCAGCGCTATTTCGATGATAACATTTTGCTCTGTTACTCGTGCTCTTGTATATTTGAATAATTGACTCGTGATTTGCTTCTCCTGGTATCATCATGCTTCTTGGTATGTTGTTGTGAACCCGAGAGAGTTCAATTTTCAGCTGATTCACCGTCAATATCAAAGGATGGATTTGTCCGTGATGTGTTGCCAATATGATGTCCAATAGTGTATTTTGTGCGTTGTAGAAGTTCATCAATATTAAAATCGCCGGAAAAGCTGTTGAACATCTGGAAAACATGTTCATTTTCGTCTTGAGTTTCTAACTTAGAAATAATTTTGTATTTTATCCTTAACTGGTTTTGAGTTGCCGTGCGATCTTCCCGAAATACATAGATTGATTGTGGCTCGTTTGATTCTTCTGTGTCATTGTCTGTGACTTCTGCTATTTTCTGCCCATATTGAGCCGCAAAGTCTTGATCCAGGATCCCAAAAAATTTGTTGTTGATTGTTCCGATGAAGTCAAAGAGTGATCGTTTCATCCTATCTTGTAATTCATTGTTTGTGTGACGCAGAATATCACTGTTTCGTTCAATTTGTGCCATTTGTCGATCAAATAAATATGGAGTGTTATCACACAGCAAAGTGTTCGAGCAAAATGTCCTTCATGTGTTTTATGAACTTTCTGTATGTATAGAAATCTGTCCAATAGTTGGTCAGATTGAAGAACACTATGGTTTTCCACCATCCGACAACCATATTTGCATGTCCAATATCTTCAAAATATATGCCTGGGGCTGTTTCAAATTTATTAATTTCATAGTTGTCGCTAATTTGTTTACCAATTGCAGTGCTTAAGACCAGTGTTAACATACAAAGGAATAGGTTTATATTCATTTTTCCTAATAATACAACAGGTTTGCATTTCTGGTCTGAGGAACTTGCTCTGCTTTCAACAGAAGTTATTGGTTCGGAATTTTCTTTTATCGATAGAGGACACAACTTTGTTACCGGCCTTTTCGCGTATTTGTTTTATTATTTGTTGCTGTATACAGTAACTGTTCTAACTTGGCCATCTGTCCCAGGATGCACTTTATTTTATTTTTCCCAAACTCCACTTAGTAGGTGGAAGGCGATCGTCTTTTATCAGTACTATATCACCAATTTCTATGGTCTCTCTCTTCTGTTTCCATTTTCCACGATATTGTAACTGGCTTAGGTATTGTTGCCAAAAATCTTGCACCAATTTTTTTAATCAATAGCCATCGAGAGCGGCAGGTTCTATTTTGATCCCGTGTTTGATCCAGCAGAGCATTTAATGTTGAACCGATTAGAAAGTGTCAAAGGTGAGCGTGGTGTCACCGATGACTCTTTTAAAATGATATTTCATGGATTTTACTCAGGCTTCCCACAATCCTCCAAAATGGGGTGCAGCTGGCGGAATACATTTTCACTCTATACCGTCCACGAGCAATTTGTCTGATACTTGGGTTTTTACTTGATTGGCAACAAGCTTACAGATATTCTATATGTCGTTCCGCAATCACTGTAGAAGTTCGAACAGATGCCTCTTCTAGAAATGAATCTTCGTCCTGCCGCCAAGAATGCTTCGGATGTGGGATCGCTAACTAATTCGAGGTGAATTATCTTGGTTGCGAAACACACAAAAACCGCAACATAACCCTTTGTTAATCGAACTCCTCTTCCTTTTGTCATTCTTACTTGAAATGGTCCTGCATAATCCGCTCCAGTGTGAGTGATCGGCCTTGATGGTGACACCCTTGGTGGTGGCAACACCCCCATTAGTACTAGATGCCTTAAATCTGTGACATCGAACGCAATTGTGCAGAACCTTACGTACCAATCGCTTCGCATGGGGATTCCAGTAAGACTGCCTCAATGTAGCCATCGTTAGTTTTATTTCACCGTGCAGTGTCCTTTCGTGTATTTTCTGTACTAATAATCTCGTGCAATTGTCGGCGTACGGCAGAATGTAAGGATGTTTTTGGGCTTGCGGTAAATTGGAGTTCTCTAATCGACCCCCTACAGTCAAAATCCCTTCTTCATTCACCTGGGGGTCTAACGACAATAGCTTGCTTTTTTTCAGAATGTCCGTTCCATTGATCAAGCAGTTTATTTCAGCGGAAAACTCTTTAAGTTGAACTGAACGTATAATACGTTTTGTAGTTTCTTCAATTTCGTTCACTGTAAGTGGTCCTGAACGTCTTTCTGCTATAGTACTTCTAGAATAATGTATATACCGTCTACAGTATGTTATTACCCTGAGGAGTCTATCGTATGTGGAAAATCTATCAAAGATTCCTTTATCCTTCACTTTCGATGTTGACGATGTTAGCACAACTGTTTGATCAACGGAGCCTTCCAAGGCTTGATACAAATTAGACTGTGGAGGCCAGCAATCATCTTCATTCTTTAGCCAGTTCGGTCCACTCCACCATAAGGGATGACTAAGTAACTGTTTAGGTTTCAGTCCTCTAGAAGCACAATAAGCAGAATTTTCTGAGAACCTTATTTGCTTCCATGATTCTGGATTTACTGCTCTACGTATTTTCGATATCCTGTTGGATATAAATAAGGCCTTAATGGAAGAATCCTTAATTGTTCAGGATAGGACGATAGTAGAATCGGTCCAAGCGATTGGCCTTTTTGTGTGTTAATCCATCTAGGAATTGTTATGTTCTCTGCAGCCGGAACTTCAATCTTGAAGTTAGATCAACATTGTTATAATTCAGCAGTAAGCGGTTCATCCCAGTGTGTTTCTTCGTAAAATTCTTCGCAACTAAGGTCGTCTTGCGTTAATTTAAATTGTTCGGCTATCTCTTCTTGATCCCAAAAATTCTTGAGCTATCTATAAACGATGTTTGGGCAACCATTCCTATAATTTTTACACTTCCGCATTTGGTTCACGTACGGCCTGTGATGAACCAAACGAATTGTAATCTTTGCGCCATGGGAAAACCTTTTGAACCTTTTATAACGCCATTTAGGATTATGTCTCCGTGAACATCAGCTCCAAGAATCAGATCAATGCTACCGGAAATGTTATATGTTGCATCAGCTAGCAACAGGTTCCTTAAGTTGTTAGCAATTTCGTTGAAATCATTTTTGTCTGAAGTCAGTCTGGTGTGTCAGTAAGACAAGCGCAGAGGTCACTAGTTTGAAGTCTGATGCAAATCTTGGTGCTAATATTAACTCTACTTTATATCGAGCTGTTCCAGCATCAGTTGCTCCTAGACCGCTGATTTCACTATGTACGTTTTGTTTTGGCAAACGTAATGATTGTGCAGCTTCTTCAATAATAAGTGGATCAATGAGAGCTCGAAGTGTTCGTTGATGACCGTCAATGTTCGTCGCTGTTATCAATGCTGTGGCAAGCAAAACACCTTGATTTTGATGTCCATAATTAGACTGGACTCCATCCGAGTGCATTCTTCCGTCATGCGGTGAACGGGCAACAGCTTGTCTTCTTAAAACAAAGTCTTCTTGGTGTAAAAGGGGATGGTGTTTCTTATTGCTCTGCTTACAAGTTCGCAAACTAGTGCACGCATCCCTCTTGTCATGCCTTAAGCAGTTTATACACAATTTCTGATGTTGACTGGTTGCCTTAATGACCAGCCTTGAACATTTTTTCGATGTGTACTCCGAAAATTATTCTTTCATTGTCGTATCTATCCTTTAATGTTTCCCATGTCGTTTGATAATTTGCACCTGAAAGGGTAAGGTGCTGTATTAGTTGCAGTGGCTCTCCTTCTTAATGGGTTTTCAAATATTCCATTATTGCTGTTGTGCTGAAAGTTGTTCTATTATGTATAATGGAGGTGAATATATCACAAAACGATTGCCATTCCAAATAATTTCCTTGGAATATCGGAGTTTTTAATTGTAGCAATCGTGCCTCAACCTGACGGTGTCTCTCTTCAATCGCTATTTGCTTCACTTCACTGAGTTTTGAAGCCATTTTATGAAGACATCGGTTCAACTCTCTTTGTACTTGCCGGTACTCGTCATTTATCATAGTTTGTATTGAGCTCGTTTTCTGCAGCGTTCATCATAAAGTCTTCGTGCAATTCAGTGAAGGTTCTTGATTGATATAATAATATTTTTTTGATGGAAGTCATGTACTTCCATTTAATAGTTTGTTAAAGCTGCCTCTTCAAATTCCATTATATTATTAGCAATGGTCTTCATTTTTATTATCAGTTTGCGCAATCGTTGCAATTACTCCCGTCCCAGTTTCTCTTTTGAAGTGCCTGGTTCGTTGGTGTATGGGTTGTGTTGTTGAATTTTCGCCTTTAATTTTTCAGAGGCGATTGGTTCGCTAACATACGGACTTGTCTTAGCTATTTTATAAACATGTTAACATGCTTTGTTTATAGAAGTCCAAACATGGACAGCAACTCAACTTATAACGAGTTTGATGCGCTGTCCGACTCCATCACAAAAATTGTATCCCTGTATCCTCGCACTGAAATCGCTATTGCGGGCGATTTCAATATACACAATTCTACTTGGCTTCGACATTCAGGCCAGACAACACCAGAAGGAAGGTATGTTGAAATCTTCGCTGAGGTAAATAATTTAACCCAGCTTGTGAATGAGCCAACACGAATACCTGACATTGCAGATCATACCGCTAACACCTTGGATCTGTTTCTCACCTTTCATCCGGAAAAATATTCAAATGATATATTGTCGCCTCTAGGCTCGTCCGACCACTGTGTCGTATCAGCCAAATTCTCGTACTCCTCCCATACAGTTAGAGAACAAATTCCGAAAAGAACAGTATGGCTCTACGAGAAAGCCAACTGGAGCGGACTTAACAACTTCTTTAGGAATTTTAACTGGTCACTATGCTTCCTCGATAGTGACGTGGATGCCGCTGCTGATGCGATCACAAACATTATTTCGCTGGGCATGAGGTCCTTCTTTCCTCACAGAGTGAAGAGCATCAAGCCTAAGGCAAACGCGTGGTGCGACTCGAGCTGCAAAGAAGCTATCAGGATGAGAGAGTTGAGTTTCCGGGATTATAAAGCCAACTCTTCTGAGGAAGCCCGGAAAAAGTTCAAACGGATGCGAAATGTAATGTAATGCATTAATAAGACGTGTTAAATTTTTCTTTGACCAAAAGTTGAGGCAAAAAGTTCAACAATGCCCCAAGGGTAGTAGAAGCTTTTAGTCTTTCGTAAAAGACATAAGGAATTCAGCCTCGTCTTCGATCCCAACGCTCATTTGCAATGACTTTCCAGCTGTCAGCTCTTTGGACAAAGCTAATCTGCTTGCTGCACACTTTGCAGCTAGCTCAATCCCGCCAAATAGCACTTTGTCCCCGCCTGTACTTGAGAGCGTAAATTTCTCCATGGAGCAAATTCACTTTCGCACTCGTACAGTGGCAAGAGTACTTAATAAAACCCTGTTCTTCTGAAGAGGTGTTCTTCTACGCTGGCAAAACCACTGCGTAAGCTTTTCCATCTGTCCTACTCCTCAGGCCTCTTTCCGAGTAAGTGGAAAACTGCATTTGTCCAGCCCGTCCCTAAAAAGGGCGAATGTTCGTCACCCACCTCCTACCGACCTATAGCACTAACGTCCCTTCTCTCCAAGGTCATGGAAACGCTGATCAACCGTCAGCTTATGAAATATCTTGAGTCCCGGAAGCTTCTTAATGACCGGCAGTACGGCTTCCGAAGCAACCGTTCCACTGGTGATCTGATGGCATATCTCACTGACTATATCCATTTCGATATTTCGAGATTTCTCGACGGCTATCAAGGCACATTTCGTTTTTCGCTTTTCCAGTACCTCATCACTCAGTGATAGTTCAAAATGAGCACCAAATGGAACTATTGAGTTCGTTCACGTTGCATCCTCTGGAAACTACATCCGCTGGATTTTGTTTGGTAGGAACATATCTCCATGAGCATCTTTGCGTCCACTCTTGGATTTCTGCCACCCGATTTGTCACAAAGGTTGCTAGGGTTGATGAATGAGTTCTTATCCAATGCAGCGTAATTTCGGAATCTGTCCAAAATACACATTGTTCTACTTGGAGATTCAACATTGACGGTACTCTCATCCGTAATTTGGAGAGAGAATGCGCTGCGCAAAGCCCCAATCGCGGAAGCGATTTAGTTTTTAAAGGGGCCACTTTGGACTTTGCTGTTAGCAGCGTCAACTTGATACCTTCTTCGGTTTGACTATATATACGCTCTCATCTAAGCGTCGGCAAACCCATGAACTTGAAACTTTGCATTGGAATGTGTATTCACAAACCGTGGTATGTTAATGTCGCGAAGTTGAGCCAAATTCATTTTGAAGTTCTGCCAATTCGTATCAAGACACAACGGAATCGACTCATCCCAGTCTAATTTGGCAATCTATAGTTCTTGCAATAAGATGTTTGCCTTGGTAACTATGGGGCAGAGTAATCCAAGAGGATCAAGCAACCGCGAAGAAACAGACAAAATGTTTTTTTCGTCGCTGGTAGGTGATCAAAGTTGTTTTCTAGGTTGAACCTGAAAACATCTTTCTTTTTCTTCTTTGAAAACATTTTTCTTTCAGGTTGAACCTGAAAACATCTTTGTTGCCACTGTATTCCAAGCGTTTTCGTGGAATCTAGCTCATTCACAGCACAGCTTCAGACCCCAACGGGTGTGATTTTATGTATGTATCCCCCAGCATCTTCAGGCACCGTATTGCTAAGAATGGTGCTGACGCAGTACCATATGTAACCAAGAATGATAGAAAAAGTATTTCTATCATTCTTGATATGTAACTGTGTGCAGTCGAAAATGCTGTAAGGGTTGCGATGGGTGCTGCCTCCAAACTACGAGTTGGTAATTCGAGTGCTCTTCGCAATTCGAACTTGCCTGTACATTTTCTCAATATCCGCTGTTAGGGCGTACTTTTTATGCGAAAACGGAGCAACGTCTGGAACAGCTCCTCTTGAATGGTTGGCTCAATCACCAAGAAGTCATTCAATGATTTCTGAGTTGTGGAACGACTCGCCGCATCGAACACTACACACAACTTTGTGCTTGTGCTCTGTTGTCTTAGAATACACTGATGCGGAATGAAGTAGTGTGGGCTACTTGGAATTTCATTATCCGTTGGTGACATATGTCCCAAACTAAGATATTCATTCATGAACTCTAAGTACATTTCACGGAGTTCATAAACTTTGCATAATCTCCTCTCTAATGAGTGGTATCGTCGCTTCGAGTGAGGTACCTTAAATGGTAGTTTTACCTCGAATCTACCTTCAGGCAAAAGTCTTGTGTTATCAACAAAGTGTTTTTCGCACATTTGTTGCCCTGGACTGAAGCTCTTATATGAGTCTCCAGAAATTTCTTCTAATGATCACAATCTCTGCATGATTGGGTCAAGGGAGTTGGCCACCTCGGTTTGGCATGCCATACTACACATTTTTGTGTTTGTATTTCGACAATTTAAATATTTTCCGGATACTATCCAAGAAGCGTTTTTTGGATGGTTGGATATTCCGGCCCTGGTTTAATTTGGCCAATGGATAGCAGTTCAAAGAACGTTTCTGCACCCAACAACAAATCCTCTTTTTGTGGTTTCTGGAACCATGGATCTGCAAACTCTATGTTCCGTGGAGTATCCCAACTTGCGATATATATCGCATTATCTGGTTGATATCCAGAAATAGATGACATGACCCAATAGTCAGCCGAGAACGAATGCTTATTCTATCGCGATTTAACAACCGCATGTACCTTTTTATTAACTTTTGAGTGTGTTTTACCGATACCAAACAAATTCAACGAATTGTCTTCTTTGCGAAGGTTCAGCCTCTGGACCAGCTCTTCAGTTATGAAGTTAACTTGAGGGCCAGAACCAAGTAAAGCTCGCGCTGACATGAAGTCACCATTTTCAAACTTGATTTTGACCACAGCTGTTGCTAGTATAACGTGGTCAGTGGACGCAGAGGCGTCCACTGCCTGGGAGGTCGAACGTTGCACACTGTTTAAACGTTGTCACATATTGATGCAACAACGAATGATGCGCACGATTACATACACTACACAGTGTGTCCTTTCCGAAGGCAGTTAATTCGAATCTTTGCAATACCGGGAGTGCGGTAAACGACTGACACGTGGTTATGAAATGATCGTCTGATTTGCAAAAGACGCATTTCGATTTGTTTGGTTGTTGCTTTTGTTGTTGTTGTTGGGTATGTGTATTGACACACGAAAACAATGATCGTTGGTTTTTTTGTCGACTAAAATCTCTTTTTGGATGTGACTGCTTATTACTAGGCTTGACACGTGACGTAGAGGACTCTTCAGCAGCTATATGCTAGTACCTCTGTGTTGAGCGCTGACTCACAATCACTCCATAAATGAAGAGTGCTGTAATCGAGTTGCTCTTCCCACTTTGACCTCGTGGTTTCCTAGACTTTTGACATCACCAAATGAATAATGATTGTATTTGTGATGTTCTTTTCGTCGCCTAGTGACAAAAGTGAAACATAAATCGCAGAATCGATCGATCATGCTGCGTAATGCAGATGCCGGTGGTTTTGTGATCTCAGGAAGATCAAAAAGTGTATAAATATTGTCAAAAAATATTAGACAGTTATTATCATACACTCTCTTCAAAAAAGCCAACGCTTTTGGATAGTTCTGTTCAGTAATTTGAAAAGCCTTTACTGTACCTAAGGCTTCACCGGAAAGACACGATATCAGATGATTGAATTTCTTAATATCTGGAAGATTGGGATCATTGTCCACTAAACTTTCAAACAAGCTGATGAAATTTTTATATTCATCATATTTACCGCTAAATTTGGGAAGAGACATCTTCGGAAGTCGCGAGTGTTAAGGCCCAGCAAAAGAATATTCAGCAATGCTAGATTTCCGCCTTTTGTTTAAAACACTCAATATTAGCGACTTTGTAAGCACGCAAATGTCTTCTAATTCCCCGTGGAACGTGTCGGAGTCATCAGTTAGTTCTATGTCTGATTGACATATCATAGCTTGATCAATATACGAATTCAACAAATCCAATCGACATTCGAGTTCAATTGGATTTTGTGAAATTGTCTTTTGCTCTAATGCCGCTTTAACCCGAAAAATATTCGCAACAATAATTAACCTCTGATGCTTTAACAATCTCTTAAGAATTATTGCACGAAATAGGCACGCACTCACTGTAATATAGCCGAGATACGACACATTTAATTTGTGTAATAATTTAACTCTACTCTCAGAATATTTAAAACTGCCGCACTTAATTATTTATTCCTCTTAATGCTCACTAAATCGAAAATTATTGTTATCACTTAATTCACTCTACGAATGTACACTGAACTGTGACTTGGTTTGCTAAAAAATGCAAATGTAAACAAACCCAATGTAAGCAATAAACTGTCAAATCAGTTTGTAAACTTAATAACTTGAGCGAGTAATTCAATTAAAATTTCGACAATTAGTATCGCATTTTAGTGATCGGAAATTACCTATTTACTTAGTACTGGGAATTGAATACCTTTGTGTCAAAAACGCACTCAAGGGCAATGGCGGTGCAGCGGAGGAGAGGATCGCGATGGCACGGACGAACAACGTAGCACTAAATTTTCTAAAACCCATTGTTAAAACGCGAGTGTTAACTTTAAGAAATTAATTAACTTTATATTTATTAACTTATTAGTTTTAAGCAAAAAATTGACTCTGTTAATCAAATCGCGCACTTGTCATTTATTTTTAATTTTTCACTTGAACTTTGTTTGTTCGTGTAGGTGTATATGTATGTACGTATGTAACTTGTCCCTTTGTTTCAGGACATACATATGGTAGATATATGTATGGATATGCAATATATGGATACACGATAAATATATATAGATATAAAACATGCAAAAGTTACAAGAATTGAAAGTGGCAATCGGAGCACAAAACAATTGCTCTACACTTTCAATTTTTGTTGAATACCTGTAGCGAAGAAACCTTTTGAAATCTTTCCAGTTGCAGTTCATATGGACCATTGGATGATTTTTTTTTTTTTGCTTTATTGCACAGCGCGAGTTTTGTGTATAAATATATATTTAATATATATTCAAATGAATGTATGATTATACATATATGACATTTAATTACACTATGGTTTCTTTTCTAATTTAATTAATTTTTTAGATTCGTTCACCTTATATCGTCACTGTCCCTGCTCTGGAGCCATGAAAAACTTTACAATAAGTTTTGTAAGTTTCGCGTGACTTACTTTCGATTTTTTTTTAGTTTTTTATTATCACGGAATCGGCAAAAATGACAAAACGAATTAAATAAAACGCGTGCAGTTGGGTTGCGATTTACAGAATGAGTTTTTATTTTCCGGTTTTATGCTCATACATGTTAAATGTGCTTTATTAAAATAAAATATGGCCGGTAAGGAGCAAAATTTAAATTTTATGCTAAATATTTATTTTAGATCTCTATGACAATTCATAATAGTCATCAATATTTAAATTTTTAAGTTAGTTTTAAGTTCTAACAGTTTTAAGTTAGTGGTTCTACGATACACGTACTCATGATCGTATTTCCATACTCGGCCTGTCATCCACAAAGAAAGTATACACTAAAGGATTCATTTCGTTTCAATTGTGCTCGCGTTATGATAGACGGATGCCATCGCAGTCTATAGAAGTTAATCTGTGGCCGCATATCAAGGGCTTAGACATAGCGGACCCTTATTTCAATGTTGCAGCACCAGGGGATGTCTGGACAAATCATTAAAACTTCATCGTCGGGAAGTATGCCGCTTTCGTCGTTCCATTGCGCTAGTGACATTGATGTTATGCTTAAACGTTTTTGGGAGTTAAAGGAGATCAGTTCGTCGAAGGGTCATGAATTTATTGATGACCGAGCTGAACAGCATTTTCGCAAAACTTTCAGTCGAGCATCGGACGGTAAATATGTTGTTTCAGTCCCATTTAGAACTCCCGAGCCCTCATTTGGAAACACGCCGCAAAGTGCTATCTGGCGGCTACTCGATGGAGCGACGTTTTCGTATAGATCCTGAGTTTTATCGCCTATATTCGCAGATCATGAGTGAGTGTATTGTTCTAGGCCACATGAAAAGGATTCCAGAAAATGAAATAGTAACAGCGCCGGGTCAACACTTTTATAAACCACATCACGCAGTTGTAAGATCCAGCTGTGTGTCAACCAAATTGGGTGTCGTTTTCGACGGTTCCAGCAAGAACTCTGAAGATCGGCCTTTAAATAGTGCATTATTGGTTCGATCTCGGGATTTATTCGGTGTCTGCTTGCGTTTTCAGGAGTATCAGTGCGTTGACGTGGTGAAAATGTTTCGTCAAATCTGGGGCGAGGATGCTAAAACTGATTTTCAACGTATTGTATTGCGAAACAATTTCAGTGATGATATTCAACACTATCGATTACGTACCATAACTTACGATACTGCTTGTGCTCCATGTACGCATTCATATACAATTAGCATCTGACTATCAAGCCGAGTTTCCGAATGCGCGTGTTCTGAACAATGATGTGTACGTTGATGATGTGATGATGTGTTGCAAGTCCATTGAAGAACTGTAACAGTTAAAAACTGAGTTAGTAGAACTCTTATCTATGGCTAAGCTACAACTTCGGAAATGGAGTACGAACTGGACTACGAACTCCTTGTAACTTTAACGAACGACGAGGTACTGATAAAGGTACTTGGCATGCATTGGAATCCATCAAACGATACACTCTCGTTTCGTTTGTCGCAAGCTCTTCCACCTATTTCTTTCACCGAAGGAACATGGTTGTCGGAAGTATCGCGGATATGTGATCCTCTATTCTACTATATCAAGAGCTCTGGTCGTCTGAAGCGAATTTAAGTTGGGACGATCTACTACCCGAATCAACGGCTGAAAGACGGAACAAATAGAGAAAGGACCTTCTATATTTTGAAGGTATTCAAGTTGTATCGGCGGATGCATTAACCGAATAATCATACAAGCGAACCAAAGAAATGGGGGGCATGGGCCTGTGCACGCGAGGTAACGCAGTTGATTGCGCTCAACATTGCGCGCTGCCAAGGCTATCCTCGTTAGTCCACAGGTCAAGTTGACATACAGCATCCACGTGGCGCCCCCTAGGCAGCCATCACAACACCCGTTGTATGGTGAACTATGAATGCAGCAATCCCCTCTACCCGAGGGTTTAAATAATGAGACTAGCCTACCAGTCTGTGGGTTGTGCGTGAGGTTAACTTCCTCACCATGTAAAATATCTTTAGTTCAGAAACGCCGAAATGCCACGGACAATGTAGGAATAACTGTTGACAATTCGATAAAACGTTATTAGGACAAGGATTTTCGGTTCTGTACGTGAAATGTGAGGTCCTTTAACAGACCACGTGCAGCCGAACAACTTGCGGAGGCACTTAATTGCTACAAGGCAGACATTACCGCCATCCAGGAAGTGCGATGGGATGGGCCTGGCATAAAAACGATGAAGAACTGCGATATGTAATAAAGACATTGCTATATTAGATACAGAAAGCGGTGCTTATTCGGATGCGGATTTATTGTTCGGAGCAGACTTAGGCAATAAGTCTTGAGCTACGACCCCGTCAGCGAACGCCTCATGAAAATATGCATCAAGGCTAAATTCGGGAACATCAGGATAATTATCGCTCACGCCCCGACAGAGGAGAAGGATGCCAACATCAAGGATGACTTCTATAAAGAACATACGATCTTCAAGAAAGAATATACGATCGATGCCCCAGCTACTACACCAAGATCGTTCTAGGAGATTTCAACGCTCAGCTGGGAAAGGAGGACATCTTTGCTGGAGTCGTCTGTAAACACAGCCTGCACGACAACACATCCGGAAACGGAATCAGGCTGTTGGACTTCGCCTCGGGGCGGAACCTCTCTGTGGCTAGCACGCGGTTCCCACACCTGGACACACAAAGGGACCTGGCGATCTCCTGATCAATCAACCGTCAACCAGATTGATCACGTTGCGATCGACGTCAGGCTGGAGGAGTATTCTTGATGTCCGAACCTTCCGAGGTGCAAACATTGACTCGGATCATCACCTTGTTGTAGTCAAGGTAAGAACCCGGATATCGAGAGAACAACGGAGTCGAGACAGGCCAAAACGCTTTGTCGTCGAAAAGCTACAATCGCAGCCGATTGCTGGGAACTTTGCCGACCGAGTCTCCCTGAAACTCGCTCAGAGTTCGACGCTGCCTGCACTAAGCATAGAAGAAGAATGGAAACGTTGTCAGGAATCCATCAAAGAAGCTGCCACCCAGGAGGAACCCATGGATTGACGACGAGTGCAGGTTAGCCCACGCAGCTAAGTAAGACGCCAATAAGACGACGCTGCATCAAACAACGAGGGCTGTTCGTGAGCTCTACGAACAGAGAAGAAGGGAAGAGCACCGGATTCTCAGAAGGAAAAAGAAGGAGCATTAAAAGCGCGCGGTCGAGGAAATAGAAAGGTGTTATGACAGGAATGAAGTTCGAAAGTTTTACCGAAATGTGAAAGAGTTATCCGGAGGATACAAGGTTCGGACCAAGGCCTGCCGGGACCAAAACGGACAACTCGTAGTAGGGTCAAAGTCTGTGCTGAGAATCTGGTAGGATCATTTCTGTAGACTCCTTAATGGCTATGACGGCCCAAATCCCGCTGTTAGGCAGAATGTTTTCTAGTTCATTTTAGACGATGATAGACAAGCATTCCGTCTCTTCCGCTTAGAGGAGGTGAAGATAGGAATATCCAAGCTCAAGTCGAACGAAGCTGCTGGAGCAGATGAACTCCCCGCAGAACTATTTAAAGCAGCTGGAGATGACCTGGTTGGGCGCTTGCACCAGCTCATCTGTAAGACATGCTTGGAGGAAAGCATGCCCGATGAGTGGAATCTCAGCGTCGTTTGCCCGGTCCACAAGAAAAGAGACCCCTTTGGCTGTGCCAAACAAGATCCTCTCTGCCGTATTGTGTGAGCGTCTGAAATCGTTTGTCCATGGCCTGACAGGTCCCATTCAGTGTGGGTTCAGGCCAGGGAAGTCCGCTATAGACCAGATCTTCACATTACGGCAGATACTGGAAAAGACCCAAGAAATTCAAACTGACACTCAGTCCTATTCGTCGATTCCAAGGCCGCAGATGACAGTGTGCATAGAGACGAGGTATACAGTTCCATGTCTAGTTTTGGCATCCCTACCATACTCGTCAGATTGTGTGGGATGATGATGGAGAACTCTCGTTGCAACGTCAAGGTCGGTAACGAACAAAAAAGGTTTTAGACAAGGTCACGCACTGTCGTGTGACTTCTTCAACAACATCCTTGAGAAGATCGTGCGAAACTCACAAGTCAACACCAGAGGCATGATCTTTCAGAAGTCAGTTGAATTGCTAGCTTACGCTGATGACATTGACGTGATTGGACGAACACTCGAGTCGTCAATGAGGCGTTTGCTGGCACTGAAGCGATATGCGCCTGGTCAAGCGTCTACGGATACAACGCTTAAGATGGCTAGGCCATGTACAGCGTATAGACACCACTGCTTCGGCCCGAAAAGTCTTTGAATCTGAGCCATTGGGACAACGCAGCAGAGGACAACCTAGACTAAAGTGGCGCACACAAGTGGAGAAGGATCTCAATCAACTTGGAGTACGCAACTGGAGACAGCTTGCGAAAGATCGTGGTGGCTGGAGAGGCATGTTGGTTGAGACCCAGGTCCACCCCGAACTATAGCGCCACAATAAGAAGAAGAAGAAGAAGAAGAAGAACCTAAGAAATACATTTGTCAGTACGGTAGTTGAAAGTGCAATGTTGGTTCTTGCATATAATTTCAAGATGTACCCGTCCACTTTCGGTCGTGCAAGCAGCTGGTTGGTAACTTGGTAGCATTAAGTAATATATTTCATACTTACAAACTAAAATAATTTTTTCTTAATTATAACGTTTATACTAAATGTGTTAAATTTGTGTGACAATTTGATTATTAGGCTACAAGTTGCAGTGCTTCAGGTGACGCTTCTTCCGATTTTTAAAACAATAGAAAAAACAGTGTGTCGATTAAGCACTGTAAGAACGAATGCGCAAGCTCAGCAATGGCTTGAAAAGTATTACATCGACTCTGCTCCATCAAAAACAACTATTTGTCGGTAGTATGCTGACTTCAAACGTGCCCGTACAGACACCAACGATGCTCAACGCTCTGGAAGGCCAATTGAGGTGGTAACACCTGAAACATGTATCCACCACTACACTCCACAGTCAAATCGGCAGAGAGCGGAGTGGACAGCAACGGGTGAACCACGCCCAAGGCGTCCAAAAACACAATGGTCGGCTGGCAAGTTTATAGCATCCGTATTTTGGGATGAGCACAGAATTTTATTAATCGACTATCTTGAGAAAGGCAAAAAAAACCAACAGCGAACACAACATGGCATTATTAGTGTATTTGAAGGAAGAAATTGCAAGAAAACGGTTCCGTATGAAGAAGAATAAATTCTCTTCCACCAAGATAATGCAACGGGTCACAAGTTGTTGGCTCCGATTGCCAAATTGCACGAATTGGGCTTTGAATTGTTTCCGCATCCATCTATATTGAGGCCAAAAATAATTCGTTCAATAAAAAAGGTATAAAAATATTAAATTATCGTGAAAGTTTCACAGTTATTATGTGAACTTCCTAAATATAAAATGGATATTTTGTTAGTGGCGTCCCCTATATGTTAGTCCCGGGACCTATTGAGTGGCATAAAACACATTGAAATAGTTTCCGATCTCGAAATTGTTATCGAGATACACTTCAGACTCAAAGAAAACAAGACATTAAAAGAACTAAAAAAGAGTATTGTATATTCGAAAAAAAACTGTTCCTACTTACTTACCTAACACCTAAGAACAAATATCCAAATGTATCATTCCCCACTAAAACTAAATATATGAAAGAAACTGTATTTCATACTGCTTGTGATGAAAAAAAAAATCACATTAATTTGAAATTACCTTTTTTCTTCCAATAACTGCACTATCTATCTCTATTAAAAATACAAGTTTTTTTCCAACATATGGTAATACATAGACAAATTCTTTATTCCTTACACTAATAACACTTCTGAAATTGTACATAAAATCACTTTAGAAGACATTGATTGACATTGACGAACTGAAATTTCATAAAACGGTTGACTCTAGCTTTATTAGTAGTGTATTCATAATTTCTGTTATATTTCTTAGATTAATATTGTCAATCAAGTAGATACAATTGTATATAGAAACTAAACCAATAGTGATCCTTACAATATTGATAACCTTAAGACAAAATATGGAATATGAATGTGATTGAGTGAACGATTGCAAATGCAAACAAATGTTATGAAAGAAAAATATCCTAATGTACGAGTACTTATTCATAAAATTGTTTACTTAAGAATTCAGGAGAATTCTTTTTCAAGAGGGGGAGGAGTTACATACTTCCTCCACAACAATATTGTTCGGCCAATATCGCCTAAGCAAATTATATGTCAGCACACCGTTGAATTGATTTTTTTGGGCTAACGCAAAACGATAGAACTAACGGAGTGTATGAACTCCACTATGACATCGATTGCACTTTTGGAGTGCGTGAACTTGATTTGCTGATGCGGCAACAAAGGCAACGAACCGAATAGACTGATACATATTGATAAGTAGATCATACGTGAATTGTAATTTTTACTTTCAGAAATATGGTAATAAAAATTTATCTTAAGACCATCAACAAAGAACACACAAGTGTTTCATAAAACGTAAATCGAGCAAATTAATTAATTAATTAATAAAAACGGTCATGTAGAGCGTATAGGCAATACCACTCCGGCCCGAGCTCATCCTGGCTGGAGAGGCATATTGGTTGAGGCCCAGAGCCTCAAGAAGAAGAAGTGAGCCTCAGAGAGCAAGGTCCTAAAGAGAACAATTTCTCAATTTGAAAATCAACATTTCAACTTCCGGTTGTCGCAAATGTCTGAATTGTGTCGAAGTTATGCTGCAACATGTTGTCGATTATTTCGAATTTTGAGCCTGATTTTTAAGCTATCATCATCGTAATCATGTTCGTAATTTTGTGCGGCATGAAACCTGTAAGATGGATAGTAAATATAGCTGTTGTAGACGATACGTTGTTATTTTTCTTTCTGCCTGTAATCATGCCATAGGTCATATAAAGCAGCGTTTTATCTGTGCTTAGTCCAACGACTTCTCCGTATATATCAGGCAAGCACATTTGCATAGGGTCTTGCTATTGTTCCATTGAATGTCGGAGACCAACTTTAGATGTGGTATGTATGGTTTCGTGCTCTGCCCTAAGGCCGAATTAGTTGTTCGGTATATTTTTTTTCGCCGACCCATTCCTTCAGCGGTCTTATGACGGTCTTTTCAAAAATCATGCTTATAGACAGAAGATTTTTAGGGATGGAGGCTGTTTTCCAATACACCGGATGATATGTATTACTTAGTGGAATATTAAACAGAGTTCTGTATACATCCACCACCGCACACCTATAATTTTTCATGGCACCACCTCTTTCGAGCTGCTGATAACACTCAAAAAATGCTTGTCAAACTTTGTCGGTTGGTGTCAGCAAAAAACTGTAGGTCTCCTTGTAGGCAGATTAATTGGCGAAAAACTTTTCGACACGTCTGTCATATAACGTACTTTTAGTAAATGTTCTGAATGTAGATGTATGGCCATCCGATCGTATGACCTATCCGAAATGTCTACACTTTATGACAAAGAAATGTTAGCAAAGTAAATCATGTGATTATTCATTATTAAAGAAGAGCTAGTACAGAGTGGACGTGTCTTTTTTATTTTTTTCAGTTGGAACTTTTTCTTTGGAGTTTCCACTTCACCTTCTACTCTTGAGAGAACAAACAATACGCGCACAATACGAGTAGTTGATAAGCAAGCTAGACCCTGGTCCCCCTGTGGACTGTCGCACCAACAATTATTATTATTAGCGGCTCTCACTGACTTCTTCTCCTTATCTGAGTTGAAGATACCCTGAAGCTTATCCTTCGAGATAAACCATCAACGACGAAAAATGTATCCTTCGAAATAAGCCCCAAACGCCGAAGACTAAAAACTGAGCCTCAATCTCGGAAATGAATACTAAGCTTAGAGATTCATTCCGATCGCATTTCCACCTTTGAGAGGGATGCTCGCAGTATAAGCTTCCGGCATACTGAACATACACACATTATAGCTGTATGTATATATACAACATCTGCTTTTCCAAGGCGGTAATCTGCGGTTGCATAGACTGAATAGTGGAAAATACATCCTTTATCTTAGAATTCGCCGTGGGTTGCTTGGACAGTGCAACTGGGGCAATGTTTGGCTCTGTCTGTCTTACTTGTATTCTGCCTCACGCCATTTAGGCGTAGCTGATGGCCGGTTTAACAGTGGTAGTTGCTGTATGGGTCACCTGCCTGGTTTCAACAGCTTTTGCACTCCTTACACCCCTAACTCTTTCCAGGGGCTTTAGGATGTGAAGACAGCCCCATTAAGTAGCGGGTGCCCCTTACCTCCGCAAACAACACAGCTGAGAAGGCCTCTTTCTACGATTACTTCCTCGCCTTATATAAATTTCATTTTTCGGTGGGATTCAGTACATCGGAAACATCTGTTTTGCATTTGTCCCAAGATCCGACACTGCGCACATTATAGTGCATGGTCGGATTTTCTTAATGTTTCCCATTTTTCAGCAAGAGAGCCTACGGATCATTTTTTCTTAGGTTCACAATTTTGCTGCCATGGGAGAGCTGGACAAGAAAGAGTGTAATCTCAATGTCCCCATTCTTTCACGGGGCCGCAATAATAAAGGGCTTCACTCGAACGAAGTGGTCTCTTCGTTATTGGGCTCGTCGAGCATCTACTGCTGGTAGATTAAAGGATTTCGGAGCACAGTCGGTCCTTTCTCACCCTGTTAGGTATATGTATAAAAACGAGGCCCGTTGTCTCTAAAAGGGATCTAACTTTCTTAAACTCAGTGGGCCACCATTCCTTTATTACCCTTATATTTAAGAGGCGTTTATTATATTCTCGGTATCGATATAAAGAAAAATGTGAATTCAATTTAAATTGATTTATTTTTCAATAAAATCTCCCCTAACATCAATGCATTTGTTACATTTTGAAATAAGTTTTCTTCAACCCTCAAAAGAATAGATTTCCTCTTTCTCTACAAAATACCCATTTATTGCCAACTTGAGTTCTTCATCATCCGAAAATCTTTTTCCACAAAGACATTTTTTCAAATCCGGACACAGGAATCACTGGGGCAAGGTCTGGACTTTAGGATGGATGTTGGATTTCTTCGAAACCACAATCTCACGCAGCAGCCTTGGAAACTCGCTCCTTGTGGACAGGAGCGTTGTCATGAAGAAGCAACACACCCGCTGCAAGTTTACAACGACTTTTGTTTTTAATTTCCTCCCACAAATTATGCAAAATGGAAGTGTATGATGTGGCGTTGATGGTTTCACCTTTTGTTTTGTATTCAGTAAGCAAGATTCATATAGATGAGAGCTCAATGTCAGAAATTTAAAATAAGACTTTTTTTGTTGGATGTTGGCAAACACTGCACAAGGACTCGAAAGCTGATCTGTTGTACAACCAGGCAGTAATCTACAGTTAATGTGATTTCTTGGTCATCCAAGGGAAATCCGGCATGAGCTTCTGCGACAGAGACCCTAGCCGCCACTTTATACGAGCAAAGCCGGGAAATTGACAGAAAATGTGCTCTAAAGTGTCTTCACCTTTTCCACAGGTATCGCATAGCGTGTCATCACTAAGCCCAAACAGTCTTTTCTGTAAAGAGAAAACAGAAAAGCCGCGGATTTCTTGCTGACACTCGGGAGCATGCACTTGTTCAGTCTACATCTGGGATAGCCATGCCATCTGTGGAAATACTCGTCGTTGCCTGACAAGTTTATCGGCAAACTAGTTTCCCGTGATCCCATAGTATCCCGAAACTCAGATAAGTTTTAGCGAATTTAGTCTGCCACCCAAAATAAGGAAAGACTTGCATTCCTGGACAATCTTGGTAGTGTTTAAAGGCCTTAAGCATTTTCTCACAACATGGTTTGTGGCCATTGGCATCGCAAACACTCTGCCTTGAACCGCAAACTGCCTTGAAAACCGACTCGAAATTACATAAGGAGCTACGACATTTCGTTTCCTCATTTTCGTTTGACATCTTATACTAATATTCGAGTGCAGGTTATATTGCTGAAAACAAAAAAATCACGTATGTTGGTACTTCAAATGGTATGACAAATACATTCTAACATTTGTGCAAACATTTATGACACAACTATTAGATGATTAAGATATGTCGGTGATAAACCCATGGTTCCACCGAAAACTCCCTTGCGCTGCCAGAAGACTGAAAACTCCTTTGAGGTTTTCGTTTCTATGTGTTTTTTCAAAGAAGTTTTTTTAATCAAGGACTTTTTTAATCCGCATAAGCCTAAGTAGGTCAGATCTAACGATCTATTAAAGGCGGAAAGCAGAAAGTCGATCAACATGCAATATAGGAGAGGAGGCAGGACGTCATGTTGCGGTCAGCTCCTGTTTGCCCTCGACATAACATATCCCGCTTCCGAGATTATAGTTTTGTTCATTAGCATTGCCTATGTCCACAAAACCAATAATTCTTCTACTCTGTGTTCTCCGGCTGCATAGCACATGCCATCAAAATTCACAATGTCGAAAACACCTTCTATATCGATGAATATACCTAGCACGTAGCAGTCAACACTAAGACTTCCGTGATAGTTTCAGAATTTAAGTAACCATAACAAAATAAGAGAAAACTTTATTTCCGATATCAAAAGTATAGTTAACGAAAAAGACCATTTTTTTCAAATTCCGAACTTCAAAGATTACATTCACAAGATAATGAAATTCAAAATGCGCCTTTGAATATAATTTTTGAATCAAAACAAGTTGGGACAAAAGAAAATAAAGTGTCGCTTGGCTTATGGCAAAAATTCCATTTTAGTGTTGAAATAACCCCAGAAGTCTGTCAATCAATACTTGTAGACGCAAGAAATGTATACTTGCTCGCTCATCTATATTAATGTATGTTTTCATTCAGTGCTCCACCAAGAAAAATATTTGGAAGTTTCATTCCTGCTTGTGTAGTCGTTGCACACACACGAATGCTTCTGTGACAGTTATAAAAATTATTTTTAAGGTTGTCAATCTTCTCCCTTTCGTCTTTTCTTTTCTTTTGAATTTTCCGACTATATACAAAGCGTAACATAGCTCGTATCTGGCAATACGATACATTATTTGAAAGGTTGTTGTTGTTGACATAACCTACAAAACGACGCTGTGCATGATTAGTTTGAATATTGCGTTCAACAGTTATAGACGTGTAAGCATGGAGCTCACTAACGCCGAAATTCGCGCTATTTTAAAGTTTTCCGTCGCTAAAGGCAAATCAGCTAGAGACACATTCTGTGAGATTAATGGTGTTTTGGGGGATGGTACTATATCACTTCGAACGAATAAGCCGGCGGAAGACCTGTGACGACGAATCGAATCATGGAAATCATCGTGTTAGACCGGCATGTGGCATCTAGTGACATCACCCAGGTGATGGGAGTTAGTCACCAAACTAATTTAAACCATCTGCAGCAGACTGGATACAAAAAAAAAAGCTTGATATTTTCGTGCCGCATGATTTGACGCAAGAAAAACCTTCTGGACCGAATCAACGCCTGCGATATGCTGCTGAAACAGAACGAACTCGACCCATTTTTGAAGCAGATGGTGGCTGGCGACGAAAAATGGATCATATACGACAATATCAAGCAAAAACGGTCGTGGTTGAAGGCCGGTGAATCGTCCCAAACAGTGGCCAAGCCGGGATTGACGACCAGGAAGGTTTTGCTGTGTGTGTGTGTGGATTGTAAGGGAATCATTCATTATGAACTGCTCCCACATTGCCAGATGCTTTATTCTACCATCTATTGGACGGCTTGAAGCAGGGGATCGACCAGAAGCGTGCAGAATTTGCCAAAAGGGAGGGTGTAGTTTTCAACCAGGACAACGCCAGACCACACACTTCGTTGATGACAGTCGTTCATAGACCTCCGCGGAATATGCACGTGTATCGACTTCGCTGCATATACCTTTGTGCACCAAGTGCAAATAAAACTAATCCGTTTATGCGTAATCGTTAGTTCTGGTAGTAGAACACCAGTGTGGTGATCAAGGAATCCTGGGTTCGAATCCAGTGGTGGAAAAAATTTTTTTTTAATTTCTAATTAAATAAAGTAAAGACACTTAGTGTGAGAAACAGTGAGGGACATGGAAAGTGACGAGCGACCCGAGCTCAGTAAATTGGGTGATTTCAAAACACCGGTGGCTGGGACGTCAGGCCACCAAACAAGTGACGGTAGCATCCGCGTGGCCAGCCCCACTAGCCAGATTACCGTACATTACGGCGGATCGGTGGCGGGAAAAAAAACACCGCCAAAACAACGACAACGGCAATGACGACAAAATTAGCTGCAATCGATGATGCCCTCGAATGCGAGTCAGAGGGCAATGAATGCCGATTCTCTTATAAGGGGAGCAACAACTCCTTTCAGGTTCTGGCCACATCCGATGCTGACGATGAGGCAGAACAAATAAGGGAGGAGAAGCAAAATCTGAAGAAGCTTGACGAGGGAAGGGCAAAGCTCGACGCCCATATTAAGTTCCTCTATGTTAGATCAACTGCAAGGAGAGCTGCAGAAAAAATGGCTAGGCAAAAAGAACAGCAGAAGGAGGTCCTGGAGCTTCAACAAAAGACGCAGCAACTGAGGCAGAAACAGCCACCTCAAAAAGAACAACAGCAGCCCGAACCTATACCTTCAACGTCAAAGGCAGCACAATTTTTACAAAAAGCCGAACAGGGACTAAGACAACAACACAACAGAAACAACAGCAGCAGTAAAAGCTAATGCGATCTGCTACCTCGAAAGCTGCTCAAGAGCAGCAAAAGGCGCAAAAGAATCAGCAACAAAAACAGCAGCAGCAACCGCAGAAACAACAGAAGCAGAAGAAACAGCAGGAACCTCAACGACAACAACAAAAACATCCGGAGCAACAGCAAGAGCAGAAGAAGGTTCGCTGCCCACCAATAAATGTCTTCGGCATGGAGATCGACGAGCTGGAGACCCTATGTGAGTTGCCCCTAGAAAATAAGACATTTTATATGAAATACAAATCACCCCAAGTACACAGTGTTCATTGCTTAAGAATAAATGGGTTTAATTTCTTAAAAAAGAAGTTACCCACATCGAACGCTGTCTTCTACACGTATACCTCTGGAGGAGAGAGGCCACAAACCTTGCTCCTCAAAGGTATAAGTCCCTCTACTGACTCGAAGGTCCTGCTTAATAAGCTGCGCATAGTTGAGGGCGATGAAGTCCAATTTGTAGGTGTTAAGCCTTTTAACACTGCGGCAGCGAGAGCGAAGAAGAAGGCATTTACTTTCTTCTTAGTTCAGGTATCCCACGGCACCAAATTTGACAGCCTACGAAAAATTCGTTTCGGGGGTCTTAGTGTAAGGTGGGAAAAATTAAATAAATCTGACCACGTACTTCAATGTGCGAAGTGCAGAAGGCTGGGGCACGTCGCGGAGAACTGCAATATGGAGTTCCGCTACGCACGATGCAAATTCAGCCAGAATAAAAGAGAATGTCCTTTAGGTACGGATGAAGTCGCGGATAAGGCGGTGCTCAAATGTGTACTCTGCGGAGGAAATGGACATCCCGCAACCTATTTGGGGTGCCCACGAATCAAAGAACTCCGGCAGCGAGTAAAAGAGATAAGGAACAATAGAAAAGCAGAAGCCAGGGCAGTAGCCCGTGCTGTAGCTACTACTGTTACTCCAGCCATCTCCTACGCCCAAATAGTGTCAGGCAGAGAACCGGCAGTTCTGTCCAGTCGATGCAAGCGCAGATGATTGCCTCGCAGAAACAGATGGTCGAACTACAGACCAGTTTCCTTACGCAGACGGCTAGAGTAGATTTCCTCTTCTCTTAGCTGCCTGCAAACAATCGCACTTAGATAGATAGGCTCACGCGAGGTAAGAACCCTGAAGATCATAGCGATGAATGTAAATTCAGTGATAAGGGTCGAACGAAAACTAACGCTCTCTAATTTGTTGCAATCCTATAATCCTGATGTGCTGATGGCTAGCGAAACTAAGCTACACCAGACGCAAAATCTCAGGTGCAAAAATTACCATATTATAAGAAGAAACCGACCCCAATCCACTCGAGGTGGCGGAGTCGCACTTAATAAAAAAGAATATTAGTCAGAAGGTCATATATAGCAATAAAGTTAGAAGATGTAGTGTGTTAGAAGCGGCCATTGCACGCATCTCTCTCCAAGGTGGAAAGAAATTGTTTGTGATCGCTGCTTATGTATCAGAACCTCAAAACCCTAACTTTCTTTCGGAGCTTGAGGCTCTCTTCACCAGCCTCTGCTTGAACTCGGAAGAAAACTTCTATATATTAGCCGGGGATTTGAGGAAACGCTCTCTTAGAGTGGATGGAACAAAACAATATTGAGTTCAGGCTGGATTTGCTTGCAACCGATAGACCATCATTTCCTAGAATCGGGTCTTATCTGGATGGCCACGTTTCTCTAGAACCTTAGCCAGAGAAATAAGTTCGAGTGTGAGCAATCCTTTATTACCCTTATATTTAAGAGGCGTTTATTATATTCTCGGTATCGATATAAAGAAAAATGTGAATTAAATTTAAATTGGTTTTATTTTTTAATAAAATCTCCCCTAACATCAATGCATTTGTTACATTTTGAAATAATAATAATAATAATTGTTGTCCCCAAAGGGGGACCAGGGCCTAGCTTGCTCATCAACTACTCGTGTTGTGCGCGCTACTGTTCTCTCACGAGTAGAAAGGACCTACAGTTTTTTGCCGACTCCGAACGGCGAAATTTGAGAAGCTTTCTTAGACAGTTATTACTCTTTGAGTATTGTCAGCAGCTCGAAAGAGGTGGTGCCGTGAAATATTAGAAAAATTGGTGTTGAACTGGGAGTCGAACCTAGATCCTTCGGCGTGTGAGCGTCGCACTCTACCCACTACGCCACGGCGACCACACCACACACATTTTGAAATAAGTTTTCTTAAACCCTCAAAAAAATAGATTTCCTCTTTCTCTGCAAAATACCCATTTATTGCCAACTTGAGTTCTTCATCATCCGAAAATCTTTTTCCACAAAGACATTTTTTCAAATCCGGACACAGGAATCACTGGGGCAAGGTCTGGACTCTCACGCAGCAGCCTTGGAAACTCGCTCCTTGTGGACAGGAGCGTTGTCATGAAGAAGCAACACACCCGCTGCAAGTTTACAACTACTTTTTTTTTAAATTTCCTCCCACAAATTATGCAAAGTGGAAGTGTATGATGTGGCGTTGATGGTTTCACCTTTTGTTTTGTATTCAGTAAGCAAGATTCATATAGATGAGAGCTCAATGTCAGAAATTTAAAATAAGACTTTTTTTGTTGGATGTTGGCACTGCACTGGGACTCGAAAGCTGATCTGTTGTACAACCAGGCAGTAATCACAGTTAATGTGATTTCTTGGTCATCCAAGGAAAATCCGGCATGAGCTTCTGTGACAGAAACCCTAGCCGCCACTTTATACGAGCAAAGCCGGGAAATTGACAGAAAATGTGCTCTAAAGTGTCTTCACCTTTTCCACAGGTATCGCATAGCGTGTCATCACTAAGCCCAAACAGTCTTTTCTGTAAAGAGAAAACAGAAAAGCCGCGGATTTCTTGCTGACATTCGGGAGCATGCACTTGTTCAGTCTACATATGGGATAGCCATGCCATCTGTGGAAATACTCGTCGTTGCCTGACAAGTTTATCGGCAAAATAGTTTCCCGTGATCCCATAGTATCCCGAAACTCAGATAAGTTTTAGCGAATTTAGTCTGCCACCCAAAATAAGGAAAGACTTGCATTCCTGGACAATCTTGGTAGTGGTTAAAATGTTGAGTAAGGCCTTAAGCATTTTCTTCACAATATGGTTTGTGGCCATTGGCATCGCAAACACTCTGCCTTGAACCGCAAACTGCCTTGAAAACCGATTCGAAATTACATAAGGAGCTACAACATTTCGTTTCCTCATTTTCGTTTGACATCTAATACTAATATTCGAGTGCAGTTTATATTGCTGAAAACAAAAAAATTACATATGTTGGTACTTCAAATGGTATGACAAATACATTCTAACATTTGTGCAAACATTTATGACACAACTATTAGATGATTAAGATATGTCGGTGATAAACCCATGGTTCCACCGAAAACTCCCTTGCGCTGCCAGAAGACTGAAAACTCCTTTGAGGTTTTCGTTTCTATGTGTTTTTTGAAAGAAGTTTTTTTAATCAAGGACTTTTTTAATCCGCATAAGCCTAAGTAGGTCAGATCTAACGATCTATTAAAGGCGGAAAGCAGAAAGTCGATCAACATGCAATATAGGAGAGGAGGCAGGACGTCATGTTGCGGGTAGCTCCTGTTTGCCCTGGACATAACATATCCCGCTTCCGAGATTATAGTTTTGTTCATTAGCATTGCCTATGTCCAAAAGTATAGTTAACGAAAAAGAGCAATTTTTTCAAATTCCGAATTTCAAAGATTACATTCACAAGATAATGAAATTCAAAATGCGCCTTTTCAAATTCACCCTTGTCATATTAGCTCCCAATGGAGGATTGAATATAATTTTTGAATTAAAACAAGATGGGACAAAAGAAAATAAAGTGTCGCTTGGCTTATGGCAAAAATTCCATTTTAGTGTTGAAATAACCCCAGAAGTCTGTGAATCAACACTTGTAGACGCAAGAAATGTATACTTGCTCGCTCATCTATATTAATGTATGTTTTCATTCAGTGCTCCACCAAGAAAAATATTTGGAAGTTTCATTCCTGTTTGTGTAGTCGTTGCACACACACGAATGCTTCTGTGACAGTTATAAAAATTATTTATAAGGTTGTCAATCTTCTCCCTTTCGTCTTTTCTTTTCTTTTGAATTTTCCGACAATATACAAAGCGTTACATAGCTCGTATCTGGCAATACGATACATTATTTGAAAGGTTGTTGTTGTTGACATAACCTACAAAACGACGCTGTGCATGATTAGTTTGAATATTGCGTTCAACAGTTATAGACGTGTAAGCATGGAGCTCACTAACGCCGAAATTTGCGCTATTTTAAAGTTTTCCTTCGCTAAAGGCAAATCAGCTAGAGACACATTCTGTGAGATTAATGGTGTTTTGGGGGATGGTACTCTATCACTTCGAACGAATAAGCCGACGGAAGACCTGTGACGACGAATCGAATCATGGAAATCATCGTGTTAGACCGGCATGTGGCATCTAGTGACATCACCCAGGTGATGGGAGTTAGTCACCAAACTAATTTAAACCATCTGCAGCAGGCTGGATACAAAAAACAAGCTTGATGTTTGGGTGCCGCATGGTTTGACGCAAGAAAAACCTTCTGGACCGAATCAACGCCTGCGATATGCTGCTGAAACAGAACGAACTCGACCCATACTGGAAGCGGATGGTGACTGGATCACATACGACAATATTAAGCGAAAACGTTCGATGCCTAAACAATTTTATTACATTCTAACAAAGTGCGCATTGAATTCTATTTCACCACAAAATCGATCCTGTCTTATTCTGCAAATGATTTTGCAAACGTATGATTATTGTAAATGTATACTTTTCTGTTGAGAAACATTTCCCTAAAATGTTTATATCCATATTTGGCAAGTCGATAACCTACAATTTCCTGCATGTACTTTGTTTTGCCCTCACCTCATAACCAGACCCATTTTAGTCGCTTCTGCTTCAATGCCAAAAAACACTTTTCGGTAAAACTTTCGGACTTCATTCCTGTCATAACACCTTTCCAGCTTCTCGACCGCGCACTTCTCATGCTCCTTCTTATTTCTTCTGAGAATGCGGTGCTCTTTCCCTCTTCTCTGTTCGTAGAGCTCACGAACAACCCTCGTTGTTCGATGCAGTATTACATTTTATGTGACTTATTTGGCTGCATGCGCTTGCCTGCACTCCTCGTCAAACCATGGGTTCCTTCCGGGTGGTGACGTAAACCCGGCTTCTCAGAAGAAAGAAGAAGGAGCATAAGAAGCGCACTGTCGAGAATTTGGAAAGGTGTTTTGGCAGGAATGAATTCCGAAAGTTTTACCGAAAGGTAAAACAGCTATCCGAAGGAAACCAGGTTCGAACCGAAGCGTGCCGGGATAAAAATGTACAACTTGTGGTAGAGTCACAGTCTGTGCTGAAAATCTGGAAGGATCATTTCTGTAAACTCATTAATGGCGATGACGGCCCAAATTCCGCTGTTAGGTTGAATGTTCTAATTTATTTGGACGACGATAGACGAAAATTCCGCCTCCCGATTTAGACGAGGTGAAGACAGCATTAACGGCCGAAACTGAAGTCGAGCAAAGCTGCTGGAGCCGATGAACTACCCGCAGAACTATTTAAAGCAGCTGGAGATGACCTGTTTGGACGCATACATCTGTTAGATATGGTTGGATGAAAGCATGCCCGATGAGTGGAATCTCAGCTTCGTATCGAGAGATCAGCCTTCTTAACATCGTTTACAAATTCCTTTCTACCGTCCACTACCTGATAGGTCCCTGTCAGTGTGGTTTCAGACATAGGAAGTCCACGATATACCAGATCTTCACTTTATGGCATATCCTGAAAAAGACATGACAGTGTGTATAGGGATATGTCTAGCTCTGGCATTCCTAAAGAACCTCCACTTCACCATTTTTACATCATTCTTGAGAATTTCGTGCGCAACTCACAAATCAACACCAGAAGCACGTCTTCCAAAAGTCAGTTCAAGTGCTAGCTTACGCTGATGACATTGACGTGATTGGACAAACACAGCGAGCCGTCAATGAGACTTTTGTTGGTATTGAAGTGTAAGCGGCTGAAATGGGTCCGGTGATTAATGAGGGCAAAACAAGGACAAGGACACACAACATCGTCATCGTCATACACAGAGCATCACACTAGGCAGCAGAAGCTTCGAGGTAGTCAAGGACATCGTCTACCTCGGCTCCACAGTTAAAAGGGACAACAACATCAGTATCGAAATTACGAGGCAACTGAGTAATAAAGCCCTCTCTCGAAGGACTAAGCCTGCCTTATATAATATAACAGCTGGATCATCCCAGTCCCACTTTATGGTGCTGATACTTGAACGGTACCAAAAGCGAATGAGGAAGCCCTTAGTCTCTTCAAGAGAAAGGATTTGCGTGCGATGTTTGGTCCTGTTTGCGTTGATGGCATCTGGAGGAGAAGATTTAACGGCTGTAGATCTAGATCTATGGGCTGTACAGCGACATGCGCCTGGTTAAGCGTTTTCGGATACAACGCTTAAAATGGGTATTCCATGCAGAGCGTATGGAACACTGAGTTGAGTTTTTCTTCAAGTGTTTGTTTTTCTTACTTAAGAACATGTATCAAAGAATAAACATGTGAAAAAACGAATAGCCCTTTCAGCTTATTTTATTAATTCGTTTGCTTGAAGAAGGATAGGGATAAAGGAAGCTGTTTCCACATCACAAGCCCTCTGGATTTTAGAAGAAGGAATGTATCTCGCAAGTAATGTAGAATCCCTGCAAAAGAGCAACACCGATGATGAATATTGATGAATATTTCGAAGAAGTGCTACGATTGATACATACATACATGATCTGTGGATATCGTTTTTTGTTTTAAAACGAAATATATATATATATCCTTTCTTGTTAAAAAAGTTTTAATATTCAGTTAAAAATATGTTTACAAGCGGTACACGGTTTCAAGGAACGTCGAAAAGTTCGAACAAACGTGAAAGCTTCGCTGTCTGTTTTTTCGATTGACTGAGGGTAGTGCATCTGATGTTCTTACCACATGGTAGTACGGTCAGTAAGGAGCATTATGTTGAAGTTACGTGCCAAACCAATTCACTGTAATGCACCTACACCGTAATCATGCCACATATATGATGTATAAATAATACGTTCAAAGTTCATGTGCCAACTATGCAAAAGTTTTTAAAAGTCAAGATTCGTCTTTCTTGAGCTCTACATTGTTTATCCTCGTGATCATTAAAACTTCTTAAGATGAAGAAAATATGTAGTAATATTTTTCTATTATATATTAATGACAGCAACTTTATTATTGCGGAGGGTTATGGATTTCCTACACCAAAACGAAGAAAATAATACTAGGCAGATGATGTTTTGAAAACCTTTCTTAGTTTTTCCAGTTTAAGCGCTTCGCGAATTGGAAAAACTAAGAAAGCTTCCATCATCCGAATGAACGGGTTTATTTATTTCCACTTTCATATGAGAGCCACGTTTTTCTTAAGTTTGCGGGACTTTCTCTTAGATTTTTGCTTAATCTTTTATGCTTAGATTATTAGTAATAGAATTTAAACTACAATATCGATTCCTAAACAATTTTGTTACATTCTAACAAAGTGCGCATTGAATTCAATTTCACCACAATATTTATATAAATCCGTTTTCGGAAATTTGTTCCAATGAAAGGCTTTTCATTGTACCTCACTATCAGACGTGAAAACTAGAATGACTGCCGAAACCACGTTTAACTTTCAACAATAACTTGTAAATTAAAGAGGTTGAAACGACATACTTCTATTAGTCAAATTGTAAATCATATTAGATTAAGACAATACAAAATAAGTAAAATTCAAAAGTGTGCACCTAGCAGATAACTAAAGCAGGAAGTTAGTGAGCGCGTTTGCTGATTTAATTTCTTTGAGAGGTAGTAGCTATAACCGTACAAATGTTGCTTATCCATCTTACTCCGTAACTGTTGAATAAATAAAAATCTTACAAAAGCAACTGCACAAAAGATTATAATAAACTTAGTAATTAAGTAACTTTATGATACATGATAGGCGAAATCATTAGTTCATTATTAAGAAACTAATTGTTAGACCAACATCTCTTTGGTTAAAATTTCAGTTTATTCGGTTGAATTGAAGACATATACAAGGGAAAATATTGCAATACATAATTAATCGCAAAAATATAAAAAAATAAAAAATTAAGTTTTATAATTGTTACAGATGCTTTACCAATCACTGTTTAATACGTTTGGTTCGCTCATCTCGCAACGACGACGCAAATAGGAATGGTACGCACAATACATACCAATCGATTAAAACTTGCAAATATTTTTCATGGTGGAGTATAGAATGCAAACATACATTCATATAAATGAGGGAACAAGTAAACACTTTTTTGCGCTTACAAGTGTTGATTGACAAATTGCTGGGTTTATTTCAACACAATTTCTCAATAATGTGTAAAGAATTTTCGTCTTAAGCTTACCGACACTTTCTTATCCTTTGTCCCAACTGATAAAATATTGAATCTGAGAAAGGACGCCAATGACGTCATGTTTTTAAAAGCTTTTTTCGATCCTCCATCTGGAGCCAATATGATAAGGTTGAATTTGAAGGCGTATTTTGAATTTTGTTATGTTGTGAGTGTATACTTTGAATTTTGAATTTTTTTTTTTGAATTTTTGAAAAGAAAAGACATGCTTTTCACATACATAGGTATTAGTTTTTATATGACTAGTTAGCGTACAAACTGGACGCTTCACCTTGGCTTAGCATTTAGGTCTGCTTAGGCTTAGTGATGACGCCCTATGCGATACCTGTGGAAAAGATGAAGACACTTCAGATCACTTTCTCTGTCACTTTTCCGCCTTTGCTCGTGTCAAGTGGCGGCTGTTGGGAGCTGAAAATATAGGCTGTCTATCACAGAAGCGCATTCCGAATTTCCCTCGAAAGACCAATAAATCACATTAAATGTAGATAACTGCCTGGTAGTACAATAGATCAGCTTTCGAGTCTGAGTGCCCCAGTACAGTGTTTGCCAACCTCCAACAAAAAAGTCTTATTTTAAATTTCTGACATTGTCGCACGAGTTTTAATCAGTGTCAACAGAGCTCACCTTTCTTATCTATGTGTAACTTTTATATCATACCTCTGTCGAATCCAAGTCATTGTAGCACACGTGCGATTGCGGAACCTGCACACTAATCTAAACAAAAACAGTATTTTCCTAGAGGTTTGAATCGATTTTGCAAACGTATGTATACTTTTCTGTTGAGGAAAATTTACCTGAAATGGTAGGTTGATAAACATACACTTGTCATAAGGAGTATTTCCTGTATAAATTCTTATTTTTCAAGGTTTTTTGAATAGCAAGCACTGGCTTATAAGCCTTTTCGAAATCAGCGGATTCGGGTTCCATGTGCTACATTGAGCTTGTTGGATTTGTGCCATGAAGACCAATATAGAAATGAAGCTGGGAAGACTGGTGTACTATTAAGAACCAGGCGAGTTATATTTGCATAAATTCCAATTTACCACAATTTTGTATAAATTAGCCGACACTTTATTTATTTCACTTTGAATTGAGATTCTGAGTTCATCTTCGTTGCCGATTTATTAGTATAAACCAATGATTTCAAGTAGCCTTAAAAAAATTGTTCTATTGTTAAATTACATGAGGTGGCCATTTCTTTAAATAACGCGCTCATTGTGGCAAATTGATTGTTACATATCCATTGTGTCTTGTGGCACCATCCTGTTAAACCACATTTGCCCATTTCTATATTTTACTGCACCTTGGTGATTTAACTGCTAAACTAAGTATTAATATTAAGCAAAAAAAAAATAAAAAAATACGAGTATAGAGGCATTTACTGTTCCCATCGAAAAAGAAACTTAAATATATGTATGTAAACTTGAACTCTACATATATTACTAATGCACAGATTTTATGTGTTCGTTGAATATGATGTTATTTTGAAAGGTACTAAGAACTAACGATGCTTCTATTTTGGGAATAAATAAGACGAATTAAAGGTAGCTCTTTCTCAATTTAATCCCACCTGTAAGGCTTAAAAACGAGCTGTCAATTGTTTTGAATAAAATAATTAAAATTAAAGTCATTCCTTCCATAAAAAAAACATTTACTGACGATTAATCTTTATTCTAATTCACCGAATTTCGTTCATGACTCCTAAAAACTTCCAAGGCCATATTTATCAAAAGCTTCCCATATTTAGCTCAAGCTACGTTGTTGAAATAAAACGAACAGGTGCATATACATATGTATACAACCATAGCTTTATGCGCATTTGTGAATTAACTGGTATTGCATGAAACTTATATGTTTTCACTTATCTTAGATACTTAGGACACGACTATAATATGTTTTTCGCGGTTTTATTATGATTTTATGTATTGGTTGTGTGGATTTAATTCGAAGGAGCACGTAGCCCCATTTCAATACCAATAGTCCAATTCAATGCAATCTCTTGTCAAATAACATGGAAAATGTTTCTATTTTTTTAACATCTATTGTAGAAATCCTGCATAAATGCAAAGCTTTACAAACAGGAGAAATCATGCGCAGATGCAAATAGAGTTCATCCGAATTTGTTCACCAATGGAGAATTTAGAATTTGAACTTTAGACGAAACTACCAAGGACCTACCTTACACCAACTTCATCAGTCAGTTGCTTCCCGACGGTGCACATACTGCGTTTAAATGTTCAAGAAATTTCGCCATTACAATTTGCAATATATTAACTTACCATATTTCGTAGGGCGTTTGTGTACTAAATGCTTTAATTCTCCGCTGTAATATTATTTATGTACCTAATCCAATAATTGAAACCAAATGCGCGTGCAATACTGTTTCGTGTTATTGCAATTAATTTTCTTCAATATCGTTTTATTCCATTGTGACCTCACTTACTGATGTCGTAAATTGTATCGTTGGAAAGGTGCACAGAAGTCAGCAATTTAAGCCGTTGGCTGGTGTATTATAATTTGGAAATACTCACTAAGCCGGCTTTAAATTATGTGATTAGTGTGTATAATTAAGAAATATCAATTCTTGCGTTTCCACTCTAGTTTTCCAAAAAAAAAAACGCATTGTGAGCATTTTCTTACTGAATTTTTGAATATTTTGATATTCCGAACTCAAAGGATTCAGGTACGGTTGCTGATATTTATAGTAAAGTATAGTAAAGTGCGAAAAAGTATAGTGAAGTGCAAATCGCAAGGATGAGCATATAACAGAATTTAAAATGTACAAAGAGTGTTCACTCTAAGAAATGTATACAAGAAATAAGTGAATCACAAATGAGAAAAAAATAGTTTTAGTGACAATGTCATGTGAATATTGTAATGTGACCAGGAAACACGTAGACATATCTTAAACTCGCTAATACTTTGATCCATTTAACGTGGTTCATAGAAAAATACCAGAAATGTAATATTATATGTGATAAACGGTATATTTGTGTGCGTATGTGTTTATATCTCACGTGTAATTTATCAATGTTTGAAGCTTAAGTGGATAAAAATTCCGAAAACCCCATTTTCCAGCGGATGAAGGCGATCCAATTCCGTAGTGACTTAAGTTTGTATGTGTCAAGAAACATTGGTCTAAAAGGATTTGAAGTGGATAAACATTTATTGGATATGGACGAACTTTGTAATATGCTTCTGCTGAATTTTATATAAATACCTTTGTGTAAGTTTATATACTACTAAAAATCATACAATACAATCTCGCCTATTGCACAAACAGTGATATGCAAATTATAATACATGAAAAACAATTATAACCAAACAAATTGTATCGAAATAACAATTAATATAAATTTTTCCATATGTATATTTTGACGTTATCGTTTTATCAAAATAAATCATTTGATGCAGGAGCAAAATGGGAAATAAACGAAAATTCAGAATAAAAAGAAATAACTAATTAAGTTATGAGAGCAATAAAGACAACAAGACTTGGATAATGTGATAACGAGTAGAAGCGTAGTAAGTAGAAGAACAGTTTTAGAGTAGCGTTATGAGATAGTGTCCAACTCCCAAAATATTTGCTTAACAATGCTCACAACTTCAATATGGTATGAAGTTAAAGCCGTCTTACGCAGCTATAAGCTGAGTAAGCTGTAGCAATTGGATTGCATATCAAAGGTATTAAATAGGGCGACCAATAGTTTTGATAAAAAAAATAATTCCCAAACAAACTAATTTTACATCATAGCGATAAACGATAGTTATGCTCATATCTGGCTGCTTAATTTTCTTTCTTTTATCGATGTCAGAACTATCTTAAGAACGAACCAAGCGAAGCAACTGCTAGTATTTATATCTATATTAGCAAAAAACTTTAATTTAAAGTGAAAATATTATTGAGATCCACATCTGGTAGGTTTTTACGCGAGTTTGTTTTATATATATATATATATTTATATTCGTAAACAATAAAACAAAAATACAAAGAAGACAGTCGTTGTTAACATTTACTGCTATATGAATTTTTATTTCCAATTGGAATGGATGAAAATAATCATAAATTTTCGACTATTCTTTACTTAACCAAATACTGGATGTGTTTTTTTCGAGAAACGGATATAGAGTAGGAAAAGTATGTACACCAGAACCATTGGAATTTTTACATAAAAAACATATTTACTAGCGGAATGTGAAATTTTAAAGAAACTGCTTATGATATCAATCACTTAGACACTTTGTTTGAAGTATATGCTAAAACTTTCATTTTGCGGGTTACAAATTAGGAGCGAGTTTATGGCAATTATAACAAATATAATATACAAATAACTCGATATTATATGTTATTTATTAAGAACTATCATTTTCTCTTCCTAGCATAAAGATAAATAAAAGGCAAGATAATGTTCTTTAGTTGTGAGAATATAGAGAGTGTACAGTGATCCAGAATGTGGACCTCTGAAGTTATTTTTCCCCTTGTATATTTCCAATGTACATGTCCCATGTTTCGTTGCCTTGTTTAAAGTTTCTTTATGCAAACATGTCTAACTTCGTTGCTAAGTCGAAATACATTACTACACCTTGAACTGCAAAATGGATCTTAAAAACAAATACAATAAAACTGATAAGAACAAAACAGAATTCATTGTTGCTCCAGACAAAAAGTAATATAGTATGAGTGAGAAACAGAAAACATTCAAATATCATATATCCCTATATTGCTAATGCGTTTCAGACTGTTGGTGTTAAAACTTGTACTTTATTTCCAATATAACAAAACTGTTTTCCTTTTTTTTCAGCCCATTTAATTGAATTAAAGGTGTTTGAACAAAACTAAGGATATCTCGCGATCTTTAGATTTTGCTTCAACTTACTAAAACAGTGTCAGTGAAAGAGTTATATTCATCAAGAAATCATGATATTACGTCATCATGATATATCATACAATACAATCTCGCCTATTGCACAAAAAGTGATATGCAAATTATAATACGTGAAAACAATTATAATTGTTATAAAGATAATTTAACAAATTGTATAGAACCAACAATTAATATAAATTTTTCCATTTGTATATTTTGACGTTATCGTCTAATCAGTCTCAAAAGCAGTTCAATCTATAATGTTAAAAATAAATCATTTGATGCAGGAGCAAAATGGGAAATAAACAAAAATTCAGAATAAAAAGAAATAACTAATTAAGTTATGAGAGCAATAAAGACAACAAGACTTGGATAATGTGATAACGAGTAGGAGCGTAGTAAGTAGAAGAACAGTTTTAGGGTAGTGTTATGAGATCGTGTCCAACTCCCAAAATAAAAAAAAAACAATAACAATATAACTAATAAACACAAAACAGAAATCATTGTTGCTCCTGCCATAAAGTAATATAGTATGAGTGAGAAACAGAAAACATTCAAATGTCATATATACTTATATTGCTAATGCGTTCCAGACTGTTGGTGTTAAAACTAATACTTTATTTCCAATATAACAAATCTGTTTTCATTTATGTTTAACCCATTCAATTGAATTAAAGGCGTTTCAACAAAACCAAGGATATCTCGTGATCTTAAGATTTTGGTTCAACTTGCTAAAACAATGTCATTGAAAGAGTTATATTCATCAAGAAATCATGATATTACGTTTTTTTGCTTTCGTTAGTCATAGTAAAGAACCAATTAATCTATTAATATTTATTCTTCATTGAATAACAGTTATTGTAAAATTTTTTTAAGATCCGCTTGCACAGAGATACAATGTTGATATATTTTTCTATGTATTATATGAACAGATATTGTTATTAAAAGGCATTTGAAGGATAACAATGGTAAGAAAACCTTCAGTGAAGCAATATAAATAGTTCTTTTTCACCAAACGTAAAATTTGTAAATTGTAAATTGTAATTAGTGAAGTAATTAAATAATGATTAATAAATAAGCAAATAATAAATATCCAAGCAAATAAGTAAATTGTTATCTTAACAAAACAAATAAATAAATAAAGATGTAAATAAATAAATAAAAAATAAATGAATAAATAAGTACATAAATAAATGTATAAATAAATATATGTATGTAATTGTATATGATATATATATATATATATATATATATATATATATATATCAATTAAAGACTGATAATCACTGTATACAGTAATAGATACAACAGTTTCGGTTTTCGAATAAGTATGACTTATGCTATTTTCTAAACAATTTTGAAGTATCCTAGTTTCAGACATGAATTTATGATGAAACATGGATATGTAATTCCCATCTGTGGAAGTTGCTTTAAATCGATATTTTTATTTCATCTAAGCCCGGTGATTTTCGCTTTAGAAGTTTTTGTGAGAGGAATTGAACATCGTCTTTATTTATATAACAGTTACAGGTACTGGGGCAGTCCTGGTTTCATTTATACGTGCAGCGTTGTTGGCCATGGAGTCCATAGGTCCAGTCACAGTTAATGCACGATTGTTAAAATGTTCATTAACGATGTTTGTGAGGAATGAAATAGGGAATGGTACCAAACCGAAGTACGTTCCACGATCGATATATGAAGACTTGAATTTCCTTTTTAATGTTTTTCTTAAGGTATCTCATTACTAGATAAAAATTATTTAGTCTATATCGTTGCCATAGCCATGCCTTCTACAATAGTTCCTTTCTTTGATTAGAGCAATGACGTGATTTGGGAGTGTTGTACTTCGCATAGCGATAGTAGTATACTTTTAGTAGGAATAGTTTCTGATACGCTTTCTTTTACAGAGGACATGTCTATCTGTCTGTTTTGGATGGTTAATATTGTAAAGGTTAATTGGGATATTAATAAGATTCAATTTGAGATATTGCCGAAATCTTTTCCAGTTTGTATTTTTATAACTAAGGATCTGTGAATTATTGAAAATTAATTTGGAATCCGAAAGGATGGTGAACAGAAAAAAGTGCGTTAAGAACAATTGAGTGAGTAGCAATATTCTCAGATTTTTTTAGTACTAGATCTAATACAGATGGAGATCCTCTGTTACACCGGGGGGAGTTTTTGTCTCGAAGTCTCTATTTTACGTAAATGACAGTGAGTGTGAATTTGCTGACAGTCTACTTTTTCTCTCATTTGACAATATTTTACACGGATTTGAAAGTTTATATATATATATTGTACAATTGAACAAACCATTAAATTTGAACTCCGCTGTTTTATGGTTTTCAGCACAATTAGCGCAAGAAGTTCTAACCTTGCAATTTCGTTCGCATGTCCGTACATTTGCCAAATAAGGCTTTGACTGATTTTGTATTTTTAACTGTCTCTGGACTTCCCAACTCAGTTGAGTGAGGAAAATTTATTTGAATAATTTCTGTAAATCCTAGAGTTTCATAGAACTATTCACTAAATTGACGATATACTCGTATATAATGCCCGTGTACCAATCATAAATTTTCTTAACTATTTTAAAGTAAAGTAAAGTAAAACATTGTGGCCGCCGTGGCGTAGTGGGTAGAGTGCGACGCTCACACGCCGAAGGGTCTAGGTTCGATTCCCAGCTCAACACCAATTTTTCGAATATTTCACGGCACCACCTCTTTCGACCTGCTGACAACACTTAAAGAGTAATAACTGTCTAAGAAAGCTTCTCAAATATCGCCGTTCGGAGTCGGCAAAAAACTGTAGGTCCCTTCTACTCGTGAGAGAACAGTAGCGCGCACAACACGAGTAGTTGATGAGCAAGCTAGGCCCTGGTCCCCCTCTGGACTGTAGCGCCAACAATTATTATTATTATTAGAAAGTAAAACATTGTAAACGCAATGTTTGCACTTCTTTTTTAATAGAGAAGTTTCATAATCATCTAGACCTTACAGTGCAACTGCACGTGTTACAATGGTAGGAATCAGAAGTTTCGTGTATCAATGTATTTCCAAAAGAAATTTTTTTTTATACAACAATCCGAAACTTTAATTTTATTCATAAGTTCGTGAACGAATTCACAATTATTTTGAAAAATTTTATTTCGAGACATAGATGCACTTTTTTTTCTTTCTGATTGGCTTTGGCTTTTATCATAATTATCCAGACCACAATAGTAATTATTGTTATTCACCGAATTTGATGAGCCCATGGTTGGAACGTTTCATTTGAAGATCGAGAATTTTCGTCACATTCATTTCGCGAACGTTTGTTAATTTTTGTTTGTGAACGGGTATTTTTAAAGGGTGAAATATGTCTTACTCGCTAAAGTTCAACAGAGACTGCAAGAAGTACTTCACCCCCTCTGATCTGGCTACAATATACAAGGCCTACATACGCCCAAAACTTGAGTATAACGCTCCTATTTGGTCAGGTGCTTCTAAGACCTCCCTGCACCTGCTGGATAGAATTCAAAAGCGAGCGATAAAACTTATAGGTGACAGTAATATTGCGAAGTCGATTGACTCGTTAGAACACCGACGTATGTATGTCGCGTCTTTGTCACTCTTTTATCACTATTTTAACAAGAAATGCTCAGATAAATTAGCCAGTTGCATTCCTCCCCTTTAAGAATTCACCCGCAATACACGCCTCGCTAGGAATGCCCACCAATTCACCCTCAAGCTTTCTTTAGGACGTACAGTCAAATTCAGCCGTTCTTTAGCCGCACTACACGAATCTGGAATGCTCTTCCCAGCTCGATTTTTCCTCCTCATTACAATCCACAATCCACAGGCATTTAAATCCAATGTGCATCTGTACCTCCTCTCCCTCTCTTCCTCTATACCTTCGGCCCGTGCTGTGACTTGATCCGGTCACTTAAGGGTACTCGCAGCTCTTTTGCACGCGTCAATTATAAAAAAAAAAAACAATATTAAAGAAACAGTTAACTACGCCATATTTTTGTAGCCTAAATATTATTACATTTAAATTAAAAAATTTAGTTCGCAAATTATCTCCTTTACCCAACCCATTATCACAACATTTCAGAAGCCAGCAATTGTTTGCCACATCGACAATAAGGCTTTAAGTAGAATAAGTTGAATCCACATATTCATTACACAGTGTTCCAATGTTAATTTAAGTCCATTGGTGGTTAATTTGAGCATGCATCTGAGCTACTTGCTTTTTGGATACGGTTCCTTGAACTCGTTCTTGTTCAAGCGGTGCAGAGTATAACTCTGAGGATTGGTTGCACGTGTTGTGCCAATGTCCTCTTTTTGATGACATTCAGGACCTTGGAGCTATAAACATATCCCAGTCACCTGGGTCAGATAAGATCAGGTGGTTATGTGGAATATACTTCTGATTCGATGTGGAGTTGCATCCAACCGGCTGCTGTGACCCACAGAACAGCAGAGGTATTAGAAAGGTATCGCTCCTTACCAAGGAGGAGTGATTTTCCCTTAAGACAAGAACCCAGATTTGTACTTGGGATCCCCAAGGCGTTAGTCAGCGTTCTCCTGACTATGGGTGTATGGCAGGTGATCGCGTAAATCGAAATACACACCTGTTCCAATGTAAGTGAGAGGAATAAGTGGGCGAATTGAGGAGAATGTAGCAGCCGCTAGCGCTTTTGTTTAAAAAGACCCAAATCATAAAGCATTTCGTCATTGTGGCAAATTTTGCGAAATTATGGACATCCATATAAGAATTGGTTGATAAAAGACAATTTGAACAAGTTGTCAATTTGGGTAGAACACGGCTTAAATTGATGCTGATCTTAATCGAATTGCAAAATACAAACTTTTAGTATGCGCTTTTAACAGAACGCTGCACCAATCATACAGCGTATATAACAATCAAAATACTGAAAAGTAAGTTTAAAAAGTACGTTTTTAAGATAATGTTATTATTGTAAATATAAACCCTATGAAATTTAAATACAGCAAGGTGAGGTGGCTCTAGGCATTCTAAAGATGAACCAGGCAACATGGATGCGACTGAAAAAAAGTGCCTATTTAATTAATTAAAATGAATCAGATACATTAAACTAAGTTTGGATGGATTCTTAATTGTTAAGGTTTTTATATGTAACAATTGGTTACAAAACTCGAACAATTCTATTGTGAAAAAATAAGCTAAAATAAAAATCAACCGAACTCTTTTGTTATGTGGTTATATTATCTTTCAATTTAATAAGAAAAAGTAAATTACTCATCTTAGTAAACGATACTTAGATTAAGTTCGTTACAAAACGTTTGGTTTTCAGGACATAGTAATATTAAATATATATATATACATAGGATGCAGAACGATAAGCTAGAATACATCACTGGTGCGAATACACTTCGAATTCGTTTCTCTTTCCCATCTAATTAAAAAAATTTTCATTGCGTGAAAAACTGGTCCTTGGGCACAAGATGTCATGAAGTCAATGGGGCTCAATGAAACGTGATTCGAATCAGTCTTATTCTTCCCACTATGCTGATATATATATATCAATTTTTTAAATCGAATGTCTTACAATATAATATCGGAAATTACACTTTTGCTGCGAAATCTTTCCCATTTCCTTACAGTCTAATATAAAACACAATTTCAATAAAAACACTTTTTACGTCAATCCATTGAACTACGAACAAAGCTTAGATAGATAACAGGAAATATGAAAAACGATGCACCTTTATCTACAACTGCAGAGGCACCATTTACGAATTTTGTGAGGTCGTTTATATAATCTGACTAAACTAATTTTGCAACTGTATTTTTTAAATAAGGGTCGTGATTGACCACTATTATGATGTTTTTGATCTAGTCTTCTATGGCTTATATTAGAGCTGTTATGTTCTTTTCTTACTTCTACATCAGTTGTGTTTTTGGGGTAAATTCTGTTAAAGAATACAGTTCATATGATTTACTATATTTCGTTTAAGTAGTAGTAGGATTTATTTCATTATATACAGTTTAGATCACAATAATTCGCAAAGTAGTATAATATGAAAATAAATATGTATGTAATAGAAATAAAATAGTCACATTTTATATAATAGTAATAATAGTATTGAAATAGTGTCAATGCCACTTCAATGGGTTTAGCTAATATAAGATAAGTGGGTGGGGTAGCCCGTTCACAAAATTCAAATTCATTTTAGATAATAAATAAATATCAAATTCATCTTAGATACAACTTGGAAATAAATGGGAAGGAATAAAATACTCTTAATATAAATAAAAAAGTTAAGTAAAAATTACAAAGAGCTTTTACCAGGTATACCGGTATAAGTGTCAAGATACAAATGTCTCGATAGGGAACATTCGTTTTGAACGAGCCCTTAATTTTTTTGTTTGTTTGCTATGACATCTGTGAAAAATATTTAGTATACATCAAGTCAAGTGGTCGCCGTGGCCTAGTGGGTAGAGTGCGACGCTCACACGCCTAAAGGGTCTAGGTTCGATTCCCAGCTTAACACCAATTTTTCGAATTTTTCAGGACACCAACTCTTTCGAGCTGCTGACAACACTCAAAGAGTAATAACTGTCTAAGAAAGCTTCTCAAATTTCGCCGTTCGGAGTAGGCAAAAAACTGTAGGTCCTTTCTACTCGTGAGAGAACAGTAGCGCGCACCAAACGAGTAGTTGATGAGCAAGCTAGGCCCTGGTCCCCCTTTGGACTGTAGCGCCAACACTTATTATTATTATATATCAAGTCATTGAACAGGCAACATCATATTTTTTCATCGTGTTAAAAATGTCGAATTTAGTACCAGAAAGTGATGATTTGCGGAAAGCATTAATTTTTGGTTTTCATTTGAAGAAAAGTGCTGCAGAGTCGCATCAAATGCTTGTCGAGGCATATGGTGATCATGCTCTATCAGAAGCAACATGCAAAAGATGGTTTCAACGGTTCAGAAATAATGATTTTGATGTGAGAAATGAAGAACGTGGAAGACCACTAAAAAAGTTTGAAGACGCCGAATTGCAAACGATATTGGATGGAGATGACACTTTGAGTCAAAAACAAATAGCAGCAATGTTAAATGTTGCACAACAAATAATTTCGGACCGTTCAAAAGCTATGGGAAAAATCCAAAAGTGTGGAAAATGGGTGCCACATGAATTGAATGAAAGACAGATGGAAAACCGAAAAAACACTTGTGAAATTTTGCTTCAAAGACACGAAAGAAAATCGGTTTTGCATCGGATTGTTACTGGCGATGAAAAATGGATTTATTTTAAGAATCCTAAACGGAAAAAATATGGGTTCATCTGGGACAACCATCAACACCGACTGCAAACCCACATCGATACGGCCAGAAGACAATGCTGTGTGTATGGTGGGACCAGGAAGGTGTACTGTACCACGAGCTCCTAAAACCTGGTGAAACCGTTAATACTGGTCGCTACCGACAACAAATGATCAATTTGAACCATGCATTGATCGATAAACGACCAGAATGAGCCAGAAGACACGGCATGGTAATTTTGCTCCAATACAATGCACCTGCACACAAAGCAAAACCCGTTCAGGATACAATCAAAACACTTGGTTGGGAGCAGCTACTCCACCCGCCGTATTCACCAGCCTTGGCTCCTTCCGACTACCATTTGTTTTCATCGATGGGACACGCATTGGCTGAGCAGCAATTTGATTCCTACGAGGAGGTCGAAAATTGGGTGTCTGATTGGTTTGCTTTAAAAGACGAACAATTTTATTGGCGTGGTATTCGCAAATTTCCAGAAAGGTGGTCAAAATGTGTAGAAAACAATGGCCAATACTTTTTTTACTTTCCCATTAATAATTAGTGTATTATTTTCAAACCGGTATACCTGGTATTTCCACCAGAATATAAGAGAAAAAGTATTTCACGTTATGTAAATCAAAACTAAAAAGCCAAAATCTTATAGACTTTTCGAAAATGCGACGAATTCTTGTCGTTCTAATATTTTGATGTAGCATGTTAAGAAGTCAACACAATGGTATTTTATAAAAGTTACAGAATGCAGTTCTACAGAAAACGGATACAGTCACAACATAAGAAAAATCTCTGCGTAAAGCGTGGTCAGATATTAATCTGTAATTAATGTTTCCTGACTCCTGAAGGAATGTTTTCAACACTTTAAAAAAATATTGAAACAGCCGCCACCTGATAGTGAAAGTGCCCTGAAGTGTCTTCCCTTTCTCCACAGGCGTCGCAGCCTGTGCATACTTAAGTGCTTAGCGAAGGTGAAGCGTCCTGTTTGTGCACCGACAGGTCGTCCACACTCTTCTCTGTCTAAAGATAACGTAAAAGCCGCGGATTTCTTGCTGATGTCATCTTCTTGATCAGTCTTCATCCTGGAGAGTCACGCCATCTCTTTTGGGAGACCCAACCGTCGACGGAAGCCCTAACGAAGAAAAGCGCGTTGTCCCAAGCTCTGTCTCTTTTGAACCTTTGCTTTTCCTTTCGTTTCCTATGATCCCGTATTGTCCCGAGACCTAGACAAGTCTTAGCGAATTCAGTCTGCCGACCAAATTAACGGAAGCTTGCATTCCTGGAATATCTTGGAATCTTGGTTAAAGGGTTGAGTGAGGCCTTAAGAACAACTTGGCTGTAGCTTCAGACATAGATACTTCGCCCCTTTCACCTATTCTTCACAATATAGTTATTGGCCATTAGAATCGAAAACGTCTTCCAGGCGGAAGGAAGACCGAAGACCGCGAAATTTCCCAAAGAGGTTCGAAGTCTAATGTTATCTTCTTCCACGAAGGCTCGAGCTCCAGATCCCTCCATCATCCTGGAGCCGTCCGTCCAAATCCGACTGCATTCCTTTCCCGGTTCAGTTTCTGGTCAGAGCCAGTCCTGGACACGAGGAAAGTCGACTTTGTGTGAGCGACGCAGCTGGATCATTGATGACCCCGCTTCAGACAGCAGGTCCATGAGATTAGCGTCAGAGATGCAGTGCGCGAGGTCATCGAAACTTCATGATGATTGTATATCCCATGACGTTAATGTCAAAAGGAGGGAGATTAAGCAGTGCATCAAGGGCAGAGCAAGCCGTAGTAAAAAAAGCCTCTTTTCAGCCAAGACCGTTCTTTAAACTTGGTGAAAGCAGCAGTCACGTATTTGCGAGATAATTTGTTCCACCAAACGACTGGGGGTTTTTGGTGATAGGCCCCAGGTTTTACACTGCCAGGAGGCTGACAACGCCTTGGAAGTTTTTGTTTCTATGTGCCTTTTCCACAGAAGTTTTAATACAGGATTACACCTACATATTTGGCTTCATTAGAAAGAGGAATGATGACACCTTAAAGTACAAGTTGAGTCGGGCCAGTCATTTCCCTTCTTCTTGTAAAGAGAACAACCTCGGTTTTTTGAGAATTGACTGAAAGCCAATTCCCAGTAAACCAGTCATCGATCATGTCAAGAACCACCTATCCACTTGCACAAACGACCACAAGGCATGTTTCGGTGACGAATATGGCTACATCAATTGAGTAGGCCTGAGCGCAGGTGTTAGATCTATTTAAGGTGGAAAGCAGAGTGTCGACCAGAATGCACCATAGAAGTTTACCCTCGGTATTACATGTTGGTCACACTGTGTTTCTGCATTATAGTTCTATTCATTAACATTGCCTTTATCGACAACACTAATAATTCTTCTACGCCGTGTTCTCTGGCCGCGTCCCATCGTCAAAAGCACCCTCTATGTCGATGAAAATGCCCAATGCATATTCTTTCCTGTCGAGTTCACTTTTAATCCTGCCAACTAGATCTTAAAGTGCGCTGGAAAGAACGTTGCATCTGAGACAGAGGGTGTAATTGCAAAGCATTTTTGCGCAGATGCAATTCGACCAGCCTCTAAAAGCCCTTCAACATGAAGGAAGTAAAACTAATATGCTTGCTTGTTGAATTTTATCCTAACTGTGCGCCAAGAGCTTGAAATATATGCCAGCATAAAGCTAGCAGTGAAAATTGTTTTCAGAGCCGGTAGCAAATTTAACAACTTTTCTGGTTTTCTTGCTAATTCTCTTCAGTTCAGAATTCCACCAAAGAACAGGGGGATTGCAGGGGGTGTTGACTGGGCATGTCACTTCGAAGTATTTGGTTAGGGTATAGCTCAGATCTTGAACAGCCTACTCAATATTACGCCTCGTTCTAAATTTTGGGAGAGCTGCGACGCGATTTTCTAACTCTTTTCTAAGCCTTCCCTTTTTTGTTTTTCTGGAGTTCTTGCTGTTCTGTAGGAAACCATATATACGAGTACCTATGGTCCGACATGGACACTTCCAAGAGAATTTTTCAGTCTGTGATCTCCTTAAGACATCTATTTGATTGCGTTAAGTTGATCACTTCCAGTCTTCTTGTCGTAACAAAAGCTGGCTGGGAGCCAATGTTCTTAATGTTCAGGCCAGACGATAATGAGAAGTATAGAAGATGAGATCCTCTCTTGTTGTACTTGCTGCTGCCAGAAGGTATTCTGAGCGTTAGCGTTTTAGGTGTGCACAAAATTGTCCAAGCCTAGTTACTGGGAAAAGGTTCGGCACAAGAAAACAGACGCGCCAGCATATCCCCCGTATTCCTAAGTGATTTCGGGATCCAACAGATGGCGCGCTCGGATTTGATGGCCTTGGAGCCCAGTGGTTGAGTCTCGGAAGTACTCAGCTGTGTGAAGCACTTAACCAAAAAGGATCCGTTTTCCAGAGCACAGTCCTCCACTTAGAAGCAAGCGTTCTCTGCCTTGGCTAGCTCCTACAGCTGATATTCGCAGTGTCTTTGTTCTGCGTCAGTCATGGTGCCGTCATTTCCAAATTTTCCTATTCACAGCAGCAAGGAAGAGATAGCAGCCTTATTTTAGGGCTGCGTCTCCGAAAGGAGCAACCAGTATTATTGTCCGCAGACGTTTTTGTTTGCTCTTGGAGCCAGCAAAAAAGGAAGCGGCGTTGGTTTCGGAGGATTGGCCAGCTTCGGTTGGTAATATGTATGCTGACCTAATCCTCTTTGCCTTCAGTGCTGAACCATTACATCCCTCGACAATTGTGCCTTAGAATACTTTCAGGATCTCTGTGCGTCGCTCGGAGGCCGCAATCCTTCTCCTCATTTTTTTTGTCGCTTTTTGTCAGGTGCCCCCAGGTGCCGCTTCAATTGGGGCTCATTTCTCCTTGACGGATTTCCGGGACTTAACTTCAGAAGCGGCATTTCGGCAGGCTACCCGAACATGAGCTGGAGATTAGGCGTATGAGGCTGAGCCTCTCCGCCACTTTCTTCAGTTTTTCAGCACATTCTACTAAGCGCATCGTAGACTGATAAGCAGAAATCAATTATGTTGGGGCCACTTTAGGCGGAGGGTGCTGAGAGTATGATATTGAGGCCTCTAGAATCCTTGCTCCGGTCAATGTGTAAGAGAGGTGTATTATCACAATTGCGAGTACCAGCAGGAGCAATTATATTATTTAGATTATCCTCCATACAGTCTTTATTTCAGACGTCCAAGGACAAGAGGCTTCTGGTCTTTGGTTAAACGTCTCAACTGGAACCTTTCAAGACGAGTTTCATTGACACTTAAGCTCTTCCGCCGCGAAAGAATATTATTCACTACTTCCCATTCGGATCTGATTTTACCTTTAGAAGAAATAAATTTTGTTCAATAATATTTACATCGGCAAGAAGCAATCCCATTTTTTTTTAAACCGAACAAAACATTCTATACTTATTTTTCAAACAAATGTTCATACAATTCTTTGATTTATCTATTCTTAGCTTGTGTTTTACTTGAACATTTTCAAAGAGTTGTTTAGGTATTGAGGGTTTGAGCTTGCTTTAAGATTTTATCAATGGTTCCGTAGAGGAGCAGTTTGATATATGTTTACTTAGGCTAGTACAGAACATATCATAAGAACCGGAAAAATCGCTTTCCATATAAAAATCTTCCTAGGACTCAAAAAGTAGAAGATTGGTTAGCTTTACAAAATCGATTCTTGCTTTTTTTTGCGTTTGGCTATTTACTTTGATATGGCTGTTTCTTTTACTTGGAAGAGTGTAAACACCACATTGTGTGATCAGCTATTTGAAAGTCATAGGTGCCCATAAATATGATCCAAACACGTGCCAGAAGCCAACCGAGTGGGTCATTTATAAAACTAACTATACTGTGAAAAGCCAAGAGAGTCAAATGATAGACATAGTTTGCCAATATAAGGAGGCTTTTTTGCATTCCATTTGTTCAGAAGATGAGAAAACTCTTCTATGAATGCGAAAACATTCAACATATGTAGAAGATTAACAGCCAACAGAACAAAATCGACCTGATTAAGCTTAACAGAAACCTTTAAAACGTCTACTATCTAAGTCTGCCAATATAATGAGGTTTTTTGCCTATATTTTATTCAGCCGATAAGAAAACTCTTCTATGAACGTCAAAACATTGACTATTTGTAGAAGATAAACAGCCAAAAGAATAGAATCAATCTGAGTAAACTTAAAAGAAACCTTTGGAATGTCTGCATTCTAAGAGTCGACAGACTTAGCTTCATGAACAATCAATTTTTCTTTAATATAACAGCCGATACTACTCGCAGCATAATTTTTATTTCGATTCGCGAAGGAATAAAAATTCAGTAGGTTATAATCTTTAATTTTAAACCCATAAATCAACTTTCAAAAACAACAATAATATCCGGAATTTTATGAAAAAAATATATGTGGTTACATTTGATACACCAACAATTTTGATACAGTTGGAGAGAAAATGTTGCTGCTGCCAATTTAATTTACTCTCCAGTGAATGTACCTTCGCTTTCAGCTCTGCATTTTCTATTCGTAGCTCATTGAGTCAAGCCAGGAAGCGGTGGTATGTATTTTTCAGCTAAGTTAGCTTAAAATATATCATTTGGAGAGTGAATTACGGTTAAGATTTAGCGTATACAGGTGTATCTGAATGTGCTGCAGTAGTTCGACCTTTGATGTTAGCAGTGGAGGACGGTGCACTTTCATTTCTTTCTCCACATTGGTGGTTGTTGTTACTGATAATGGTACCAGGCACCCGCATAGATATACGCCAGAGCAGGACGCACTTATCACATCGGAATGATTTTTCAGAAGAGCGCATAGAATCAGCATCTTGTTCTTTAAATTTTTTCGTTGCAAATCGTGCATTTCACAGTGAAGGTACAAATTTTTGTGAATTTCTCTATTGAAATGCGCACCCCACGACACACACGAGACAACTCAGCTCACGAGGCAACTTACAATAAATAACTTTCCCAATGTAGACTCTTTCACATGCTCGTACATATTGTTATTAGAATCAACCAAATACAATATGGGTAAAAAATAGGAGTAGCAAACAAAAATTAAAACTTGCATAAAATATAAATCTTCCTTCCGGAGAAATGGGTCAAACCTGAAGGCATGACTGGACCGTCAACAATACAAAGTAACGGTAAGGCACTGTGTTGGTGTAACCCATTTTTTATTTTTCTCGTTCAAACACATCGTACTTATAATCGTAACACATAGGCTTCTACTATAATGTTCAGGTACTTCGTAGATGCCGTTCCTAACTGCACTTTGAAAGGACAGTTGCCTGTGCTGAAAATGTTTTATCCGCATTAATGAGGCAACAATTAAGTCTATAGTAACCACATAAGCGTCAAATAAAATAGCTATGCCAGCGTGAGAAAAATGTAATTAAAATGTGTGAAAACGGTTTTTTACGGTTGTATAGAAAGAATAAATAAATAAAATAAAATAAAAAAATCATTTTATGATTTGCATTACAGCTATACTACGATTGTTATTTTTGTTTCAGCTTTTATCAGACTTTTATCTGTTATTCGAGGTGTGATGTCTAAGACCTATTTAATTAGATAAATAGAGTTGAACTACATTTACCTTTATTCCTATGTTTGTTAAATAATTTGTATTCCACTTCTCCTAACGATAATATAGGACTTCACATTAATAATATAATTACGTTTAATCATAGACTATATATTTTTAAACGAACGTAAATTAAATAATGTGGATTTAACGGAATATGCTGTACATTTTACTAAAGGCGATCTAACATAAGAGACGCATGTTTAAGTATTCTGCTAGGAAATGTTTACTTTAAATATTTATTTTAAATATTTAAGGGAAATCCACTTTCCCGCGCTTGTATTTGTATGTCGATACTAACTACTTATGTCTTACTGCATTTGTGTGCGCCATTTGAGTTAAGGTCCATTGTTCCACTCGCTTGTATTCACAGACTTTTTTGGTTGGAGCAGTGGTGTCCATATGCTGTATATGGCTTGGTGTTTTACGTGTTACATCCCAAGACGCTTGACGAGGGACATTCCGCCGTACAGCTCACAAAGCTTGTCATTAAATCTTCTTATCTAAGTGCTATTAAAACAACAAAAATTCGCACGCAGAATTTTTCTCTATAAAAGACGTATGATATCCTAATCCGCTATAAATAAAGCAAACTTCTCGGAGCGGTAAAGAAGGACAGAATATTATACACAGCCATCTTAGCCTTTCGAGAGAGCGGTTTATTACTCAACTGCCTCTGGAACCTAAGGAAGCAGCGATTGGCAACTATTTAACGCGGAGCTATTTAAGCCAACGATCTTGACTACTTTGCTCTACTTTATGTTATGCTCTTTTGTGTGTTTGTGTGTCCTTCCTTAATGACAATGTTATACGCGTAAGTAAGCAGTTGAGCTGTCGACTCAACAATTTCAACGAAGTTAAATGACAGCGCGTCGCCTTGTCTACAACATTTTGAAATTAAAGGCCCGACAGGTGATCCTTCAAAATCTGACGAGTGTTGTAAAGGAGCCAATATTTGGCATGACGTGGTATATCTCTATGCACACGTTCTCGTTCGGCCTTAAAGTTGGTGGACGGGTCTGAAAGTACACTGACCAATCTGGTCTGTAATCACGTAACTTTTCATGTGACTATCGTCCGAACGATCCACCCAAATGATATCGCCAATAATTTGTATTATGTAACGTTTCTTCTGTCGTCTATTTTATACACAATTTGGGCGCAACTGAACGCAACATATCTCTTGTCATAATTGTACACACACAACAAAACAATGAATAACAACGCACAGTGGGGCAGAAATGGCCGTTTGACGGCGATAATTATAAGCCCTTTAGTTGAGTTAACCAAAATATATTTTTCTAAAGGATTTGGGTGTGCTGAATTCAAATCCGATCAAAATAATCAAAATAACTGTAACTGCTCAGGTTTCCGAAAGAATCGTTGTAATATTTTAAAAATGGTACTTGTTTGGTAGTTTTTGCGAAGTGAGGGGTTGCATTTACAAAATAAAGTAAACAATCATGGACTTATTATTTTTATTTATTCTGTAGTCAATTTAAAATAAAATTATATAATAAATTAACAGTTTATTTACTTTTTAAGTTAAAATTTTGGAAGAACAGTATAGCTTTACTTTGAGACAATTTTCAAAGTTGGAAAATCTGAAAATAAAATATTTTGTGTATCTGGGTTTTAAATAAAAGTAAAACATTTTATTTACATTTTCAAGATTTAATTTACAAATTATTCTGAGTCCGAAAAGTAATCGCAGTCAATTTGAGGTTGTTTGTTTAAATCGGGTTGTAAGAACATATCAATAGCTTCAGTATCAAATGGAACTTTTTTTGCAGGCTTTCTTACTCTCTGGTTTGTAATAAATGGATCTGAAGATATTAACATTATATTTATAATATCTGTAAGAGTGTCTTGTCTAGACATTTTTCGACTAAAATCCTCTCTATACATTTTAAAGTCCTTATTGCTTGCTTCTAATGCTTCCTCACTTAATTCACCAATTGGTAACACACTCTGAGAAACTCTTACGAACCGAAGTACTCATATAATACCAAGGATACAGCGATACCAACAATCTCGCAGTTTCAAGGCAATAATTTGTAAATTTTGGCACATCTATATTAAATCCGCTGGATAAGCACTGCAAAATCATGCGAAATTTTTTTATCAGATTTACGTCTATACCTATTTCGCTTGATTTGATTGAAAGAAGTTCTTCAACGGATGTGTCCCTAAGATCGGCTATTCTTTCATGTTTTCTCCGATTACTCAATTGATCAAAACCTACCTGAGGACGTCCAAAGGGTTGTGCAAACATTGCGAAGTTTATTTTTTCTAGAAGCCACATTGATTTGTTTTTTACAAACACCAACCTTGTGCGGTGGCTTTTGTTCCATTTAGATTTGAGTTCACTTTTGAAACGGGTTAACTCATTCCTTAGCTCTGATACATGGTTTCCAGAGCAGTTTGTGTTTGTTATTAAAAATGTCTCAACATCTTCAATTCTTTTCTCAAAAGTCTTAAATTTACCATTCAAAAATATTTCAAAGAGCTGTTGTTTTTCGCAAGAAAAAAATTGCATTTTGACACCTTGAATATAATAACAATAGTTCAATATTTTCGACACTTACACTTGCACTTGTACTTGCACTTGCACTTTTGAAATTGTATCTATAATTATATGTGTAAAATAAGGTTTAGAGTCAAGAAATTTTAACTACGGGTGTACGGTACGAGAAGGCTCTTCAGAATAACGTGCCGATATTATTTTGCGCAACTTGAAATAGGTTGCATTTCCGGTATTCGGATGTTTTTTTTTATGACAAGTTGCATTTTTATTATTATGTTGTTTATTACTTTTATGACTAATATAATAAAGATGTTGGCAATGAATATGAAGCGCCTACCTGACCATGGGAAGAAGTTATTAGCAATATCATTAATGGTGCCATTATTCTAAACAGGGCTGTATATACACAAAACATTAAAAAAAACATAGTTTAGGTAAACATCGGTGACTTTTAACTTCAGTTTTCAGTAAAGAAATGATTGATTTTTTTGGGCTAACGGTACTTTATAACCGAGTTAAAAATCGAATTCCTGCCATAGAGCTGCCCCATAGTGCGACGGCCTGATAGCTTTCATTGTTTTGTTGTGTGTGTACACATTACGAATGAATGAACACGAATGGTGTTCAAAAAATGTATGAGGTTTGATTTCAGGGAATAGGTTTTTTTAATAATTTGAAATGTAAATTCATGCTTCCGTAAGCTGACGATTATATCCAATCATTTTGTAATTACTGACCACTTACTTACTTTATAATTTATAATTTATAATTTATAATATATAATTTATAATTTATAATTTATAATTTATAATTTATAATTTATAATTTATAATTTATAATTTATAATTTATAATTTATAATTTATAATTTATAATTTATAATTTATAATTTATAATTTATAATTTATAATTTATAATTTATAATTTATAATTTATAATTTATAATTTATAATTTATAATTTATAATTTATAATTTATAATTTATAATTTATAATTTATAATTTATAATTTATAATTTATAATTTATAATTTATAATTTATAATTTATAATTTATAATTTATAATTTATAATTTATAATTTATAATTTATAATTTATAATTTATAATTTATAATTTATAATTTATAATTTATAATTTATAATTTATAATTTATAAATTATAATTTATAATTTATAATTTATAATTTATAATTTATAATTTATAACTTATAATTTATAATTTATAATTTATAATTTATAATTTATAATTTATAATTTATAATTTATAATTTATAATTTATAATTTATTATTTATTATTTATTATTTATTATTTATTATTTATTATTTATTATTTATTATTTATTATTTATTATTTATTATTTATTATTTATTATTTATTATTTATTATTTATTATTTATTATTTATTATTTATTATTTATTATTTATTATTTATTATTTATTATTTATTATTTATTATTTATTATTTATTATTTATTATTTATTATTTATTATTTATTATTTATTATTTATTATTTATTATTTATTATTTATTATTTATTATTTATTATTTTATTACTTATATTTTTTATTTATTTTATATTATTTTTTATTTTTTTTTTATTTTTTATATCATATTTTTTATATTATATATTATTTTTTATATTATTTTTTATATTATATATTATATTTTATTATTTATTACTTATTATTTATTATTTAATATTTATTATTTATTATTTATTATTTATTATTTATTATTTATTACTTATTATTTATTATTTATTATTTATTATTTATTATTTATTATTTATTATTTATTATTTATTATTTATTATTTATTATTTATTATTTATTATTTATTATTTATTATTTATTATTTATTATTTATTATTTATTTATTATTTATTATTTATTATTTATTATTTATTATTTATTATTAATTTATTATTTATTATTTATTATTTATTATTTATTATTTATTATTTATTTATTATTTATTATTTATTATTTATTATTTATTATTTATTATTTATTATTTATTATTTATTATTTATTATTTATTATTTATTATTTATTATTTATTATTTATTATTTATTATTTATTATTTATTATTTATTATTTATTATTTATTATTTATTATTTATTATTTATTATTTATTATTTATTATTTATTATTTATTATTTATTATTTATTATTTATTATTTATTATTTATTATTTATTATTTATTATTTATTATTTATTATTTATTATTTATTATTTATTATTTATTATTTATTATTTATTATTTATTATTTATTATTTATTATTTATTATTTATTATTTATTATTTATTATTTATTATTTATTATTTATTATTTATTATTTATTATTTATTATTTATTATTTATTATTTATTATTTATTATTTATTATTTATTATTTATTATTTATTATTTATTATTTATTATTTATTATTTATTATTTATTATTTATTATTTATTATTTATTATTTATTATTTATTATTTATTATTTATTATTTATTATTTATTATTTATTATTTATTATTTATTATTTATTATTTATTATTTATTATTTATTATTTATTATTTATTATTTATTATTTATTATTTATTATTTATTATTTATTATTTATTATTTATTATTTATTATTTATTATTTATTATTTATTATTTATTATTTATTATTTATTATTTATTATTTATTATTTATTATTTATTATTTATTATTTATTATTTATTATTTATTATTTATTATTTATTATTTATTATTTATTATTTATTATTTATTATTTATTATTTATTATTTATTATTTATTATTTATTATTTATTATTTATTATTTATTATTTATTATTTATTATTTATTATTTATTATTTATTATTTATTATTTATTATTTATTATTTATTATTTATTATTTATTATTTATTATTTATTATTTATTATTTATTATTTATTATTTATTATTTATTATTTATTATTTATTATTTATTATTTATTATTTATTATTTATTATTTATTATTTATTATTTATTATTTATTATTTATTATTTATTATTTATTATTTATTATTTATTATTTATTATTTATTATTTATTATTTATTATTTATTATTTATTATTTATTATTTATTATTTATTATTTATTATTTATTATTTATTATTTATTATTTATTATTTATTATTTATTATTTATTATTTATTATTTATTATTTATTATTTATTATTTATTATTTATTATTTATTATTTATTATTTATTATTTATTATTTATTATTTATTATTTATTATTTATTATTTATTATTTATTATTTATTATTTATTATTTATTATTTATTATTTATTATTTATTATTTATTATTTATTATTTATTATTTATTATTTATTATTTATTATTTATTATTTATTATTTATTATTTATTATTTATTATTTATTATTTATTATTTATTATTTATTATTTATTATTTATTATTTATTATTTATTATTTATTATTTATTATTTATTATTTATTATTTATTATTTATTATTTATTATTTATTATTTATTATTTATTATTTATTATTTATTATTTATTATTTATTATTTATTATTTATTATTTATTATTTATTATTTATTATTTATTATTTATTATTTATTATTTATTATTTATTATTTATTATTTATTATTTATTATTTATTATTTATTATTTATTATTTATTATTTATTATTTATTATTTATTATTTATTATTTATTATTTATTATTTATTATTTATTATTTATTATTTATTATTTATTATTTATTATTTATTATTTATTATTTATTATTTATTATTTATTATTTATTATTTATTATTTATTATTTATTATTTATTATTTATTATTTATTATTTATTATTTATTATTTATTATTTATTATTTATTATTTATTATTTATTATTTATTATTTATTATTTATTATTTATTATTTATTATTTATTATTTATTATTTATTATTTATTATTTATTATTTATTATTTATTATTTATTATTTATTATTTATTATTTATTATTTATTATTTATTATTTATTATTTATTATTTATTATTTATTATTTATTATTTATTATTTATTATTTATTATTTATTATTTATTATTTATTATTTATTATTTATTATTTATTATTTATTATTTATTATTTATTATTTATTATTTATTATTTATTATTTATTATTTATTATTTATTATTTATTATTTATTATTTATTATTTATTATTTATTATTTATTATTTATTATTTATTATTTATTATTTATTATTTATTATTTATTATTTATTATTTATTATTTATTATTTATTATTTATTATTTATTATTTATTATTTATTATTTATTATTTATTATTTATTATTTATTATTTATTATTTATTATTTATTATTTATTATTTATTATTTATTATTTATTATTTATTATTTATTATTTATTATTTATTATTTATTATTTATTATTTATTATTTATTATTTATTATTTATTATTTATTATTTATTATTTATTATTTATTATTTATTATTTATTATTTATTATTTATTATTTATTATTTATTATTTATTATTTATTATTTATTATTTATTATTTATTATTTATTATTTATTATTTATTATTTATTATTTATTATTTATTATTTATTATTTATTATTTATTATTTATTATTTATTATTTATTATTTATTATTTATTATTTATTATTTATTATTTATTATTTATTATTTATTATTTATTATTTATTATTTATTATTTATTATTTATTATTTATTATTTATTATTTATTATTTATTATTTATTATTTATTATTTATTATTTATTATTTATTATTTATTATTTATTATTTATTATTTATTATTTATTATTTATTATTTATTATTTATTATTTATTATTTATTATTTATTATTTATTATTTATTATTTATTATTTATTATTTATTATTTATTATTTATTATTTATTATTTATTATTTATTATTTATTATTTATTATTTATTATTTATTATTTATTATTTATTATTTATTATTTATTATTTATTATTTATTATTTATTATTTATTATTTATTATTTATTATTTATTATTTATTATTTATTATTTATTATTTATTATTTATTATTTATTATTTATTATTTATTATTTATTATTTATTATTTATTATTTATTATTTATTATTTATTATTTATTATTTATTATTTATTATTTATTATTTATTATTTATTATTTATTATTTATTATTTATTATTTATTATTTATTATTTATTATTTATTATTTATTATTTATTATTTATTATTTATTATTTATTATTTATTATTTATTATTTATTATTTATTATTTATTATTTATTATTTATTATTTATTATTTATTATTTATTATTTATTATTTATTATTTATTATTTATTATTTATTATTTATTATTTATTATTTATTATTTATTATTTATTATTTATTATTTATTATTTATTATTTATTATTTATTATTTATTATTTATTATTTATTATTTATTATTTATTATTTATTATTTATTATTTATTATTTATTATTTATTATTTATTATTTATTATTTATTATTTATTATTTATTATTTATTATTTATTATTTATTATTTATTATTTATTATTTATTATTTATTATTTATTATTTATTATTTATTATTTATTATTTATTATTTATTATTTATTATTTATTATTTATTATTTATTATTTATTATTTATTATTTATTATTTATTATTTATTATTTATTATTTATTATTTATTATTTATTATTTATTATTTATTATTTATTATTTATTATTTATTATTTATTATTTATTATTTATTATTTATTATTTATTATTTATTATTTATTATTTATTATTTATTATTTATTATTTATTATTTATTATTTATTATTTATTATTTATTATTTATTATTTATTATTTATTATTTATTATTTATTATTTATTATTTATTATTTATTATTTATTATTTATTATTTATTATTTATTATTTATTATTTATTATTTATTATTTATTATTTATTATTTATTATTTATTATTTATTATTTATTATTTATTATTTATTATTTATTATTTATTATTTATTATTTATTATTTATTATTTATTATTTATTATTTATTATTTATTATTTATTATTTATTATTTATTATTTATTATTTATTATTTATTATTTATTATTTATTATTTATTATTTATTATTTATTATTTATTATTTATTATTTATTATTTATTATTTATTATTTATTATTTATTATTTATTATTTATTATTTATTATTTATTATTTATTATTTATTATTTATTATTTATTATTTATTATTTATTATTTATTATTTATTATTTATTATTTATTATTTATTATTTATTATTTATTATTTATTATTTATTATTTATTATTTATTATTTATTATTTATTATTTATTATTTATTATTTATTATTTATTATTTATTATTTATTATTTATTATTTATTATTTATTATTTATTATTTATTATTTATTATTTATTATTTATTATTTATTATTTATTATTTATTATTTATTATTTATTATTTATTATTTATTATTTATTATTTATTATTTATTATTTATTATTTATTATTTATTATTTATTATTTATTATTTATTATTTATTATTTATTATTTATTATTTATTATTTATTATTTATTATTTATTATTTATTATTATTATTTATTATTTATTATTTATTATTTATTATTTATTATTTATTATTTATTATTTATTATTTATTATTTATTATTTATTATTTATTATTTATTATTTATTATTTATTATTTATTATTTATTATTTATTATTTATTATTTATTATTTATTATTTATTATTTATTATTTATTATTTATTATTTATTATTTATTATTTATTATTTATTATTTATTATTTATTATTTATTATTTATTATTTATTATTTATTATTTATTATTTATTATTTATTATTTATTATTTATTATTTATTATTTATTATTTATTATTTATTATTTATTATTTATTATTTATTATTTATTATTTATTATTATTATTTATTATTTATTATTTATTATTATTATTTATTATTTATTATTTATTATTTATTATTTATTATTTATTATTTATTATTTATTATTTATTATTTATTATTTATTATTTATTATTTATTATTTATTATTTATTATTTATTATTTATTATTTATTATTTATTATTTATTATTTATTATTTATTATTTATTATTTATTATTTATTATTTATTATTTATTATTTATTATTTATTATTTATTATTTATTATTTATTATTTATTATTTATTATTTATTATTTATTATTTATTATTTATTATTTATTATTTATTATTTATTATTTATTATTTATTATTTATTATTTATTATTTATTATTTATTATTTATTATTTATTATTTATTATTTATTATTTATTATTTATTATTTATTATTATTTATTATTTATTATTTATTATTTATTATTTATTATTTATTATTTATTATTTATTATTTATTATTTATTATTTATTATTTATTATTTATTATTTATTATTTATTATTTATTATTTTATTTATTATTTATTATTTATTATTTATTATTTATTATTTATTATTTATTATTTATTATTTATTATTTATTATTTATTATTTATTATTTATTATTTATTATTTATTATTTATTATTTATTATTTATTATTTATTATTTATTATTTATTATTTATTATTTATTATTTATTATTAATTATTTATTATTTATTATTTATTAT